>JARHVA010000743.1:2422500-2902500 GCA_037957365.1 Torreya grandis | reverse complement strand
CACAGTTGCAGGTTACGGGTTGCACCAATAAATATATTTCTTTTATCTCAAAATTATGGAAAACTAGCTGATAAATTTATTTGTATTTTTTGTTATAAACTACGCATTGGACATAATTTCTCCACTTCAGTCTAACTGTCTATTCACCTCCTTCTCATGCACGCATCATGCACATCATGCATGCAGTCTACATGATCAGCAGTTAACAATCAGTTTATTCAAGCAGTTAGAGGATTAGTTTAGACTTAATTAGCTGTAGTCAAATAATTAGTTTATTTTTAGTTATTTTTTCTTTCACATTCTATTTAAAGACCTCTTGGGCATAGCTTTTTAATTGAGAGATCAAGAAGAATAAAGAAGAACATATTGAAAATCTATTTTCTTGATTGCAGTAGCAGTCTAGTTTGTTTTTTGTTATTTATTTTTTTCTGTTATATGCTCTATTTATTCTGACAAATTGGTATCAGAGCCAGCAAAGCTGAAGGAGTGAAGCACAGCCAAAGGAGACAAGTCATGTGAAGGACGAGTGTAGGTTTGAAGAGCTAGGTTGGATCTGACCTAATCGAAGCATTTATCATAGCTAGGTAAGAATCAATGACTAAGCCGATGGCTAAGAAGTCTAAAACATGCATAAAAAGTGGCCAACACGTGGAAGTCAAAGCGTCAAAGCCTAATCACCATACAACAAAGAGAATACTCGATGTAATAAGGCCAAATAGAACTATTGGCAAATGTTGTTTGCATTCTAGCCACATAAACGTGGAGTCAAGAGAGTGAAGAAGCACTAGAAACTGAAAGAAGCAAGCAAAGTAGCAAATTGTTGGAGCAACAGCCAATTGCCTAGGAGACGCCAACTCGGAGGAGTGTTGAAGAAGTGAGCAGATGTGTTAAAAAGAAATGCTGCTAGAGATCAAAGCTAGCAAATATTGTTCATTTTTCAAGTTGTTATAAAGGGTTGAACCAAGGTCGAGTTAAAACTGTGCCTAGAGAAACTCTAACTAAGCGATGGCCATAGAAGAGAGGATCTGATCATGGTATTAGAAATCTGATTTGTGTAAGGAAAATTTAGTCGCTTCAGTGATTGACATGGCAACAAATAATAGTATTTCTCAGCCTCAAATTCCCATTTTTAATGGTAAGAATTATGATTTTTGGGCAATTAAAATGAGAACATTGTTTTGCTCACAAGATGTCTGGGATTTGGTAGAGAATGGTTTTGTAGAACCACAAGATGAGGTTGGCCATTAGGCATTAACTTGAGCACAAAAGGAAGAGGTTAAAGAGAATAAGAAAAAAGATGTAAAGGCTTTATTTCTAATCCAACAGGCATTGGATGAATCTATTTTTTCCAGAGTTGTAGCAGCAATGAGATCCAAATCGGCATGGAAAATCTTGGAGACTACCTATAAAGGTAATAAAAAGGTAAAAATTGCTAAATTGCAATCTCTTAGGAGAAGTTTTGAAAATTTGCAAATGAATGATTTAGATTCAATAGACGAGTTTATGGGTCAAGTATTGAATATTGTGAATCAAATTAGATCTAATGGAGAAACTATAATGGATCAGAAGATCATAGAAAAATACTCAAGAGTTTACCCAGCAAATTTGATGCAATAATTATAGCTATTGAGGAAACCAAGGATTTGAAACAGTTATCATTAGATGAATTAATGGGTTCTTTGTTAACACATGAATCTAGAATGAATAGGAATAACAATACTTCTTTTGAGAATGTTTTCAAGTCATACGTATCATTTGGTAGAGGAAGAGGAAGAGGAAGGTCAAACTTTAGAGGAAGAGGTAGAGGCAGAAATGGAAGGAACAATCCAGATCAAGGTGAAAATAGTAATCAAAACTACAACAATAGAGGATGTGGCAACAATCACTTCCAGCAAAGTTCACAGAGGTTTGATAAATCTAACATTCAATGTTATTACTGCAAGAAATATGGACATTATGCAAGTGATTGCAGAAAGAAACAGGGATATGTGGACAAGCAAAATGGTAATTACACAAATGAATCTAGTTCTAATCCTGGTGAATCTAGTTCTAATCCTAGAAGCTTATTTCTCACTTTTCATGTTGCTCAAGAAAATGTTAGAGATATTTGGTTCTTAGATAGTGGTTGCAGTAATCATATGACAGGTAATAAAGAATTTTTTTCTAGTCTTGATGATTTCATAAAATTTGAAGTGAAATTAGGAAATGATAACAAAGTGGATGTAATGGGTAAAGGAGTAATAAATGTTTTGGAAAAAAATGGTGAAAGAAGGTTTATTCCTAATGTTTATTTTACACCTAGACTAAAGCATAATATTATGAGTGTTAGACAGTTAGTATAGAAAGGTTACAGAGTATCTTTTATGGATAATGTTTCCACAATACTAGACAAGTTTCCAAGTGACAGGTTGATAGGAAAAGTGGAGATGACTAAGAATCAGATGTTCCCTCTTCGAATTCAGTGCATCCAAGGAGAAGAGGAAGTGCACTTCAAAACCATGCATCTAGACCAATCATGGCTATGGCACTTAAGGTATGGACATTTACATTTTGGAGGTTTGAATTTGTTACAAAATAAAAATATGGTGAAGGGATTACCACCAATATAACAGCCAAGAAGTACATGTGAAAGTTGCATCCTGGCAAAACAGCATAGAGAGAGCTTTCCAGTAGGAGCCTCATATAGAGCAAAGGTAGTATTGGAGCTAGTCCATAGTGATTTATGTGGACCAATGCAAATTCCATCACTTGGAGGTAGTACTTATTTTCTAACCTTCATTGATGACTTTAGCAGAAAGATATGGATACATTTTCTCAAAAATAAGTCTGAAGCCTTTGGAAAGTTTAAAGAATTCAAAGCAATGGTTGAAAATTAGAGTGGCCGATATATCAAGGTACTTAGATCAGATAGAGGAGGTGAATATATGTCTAATGAATTTCAAGATTTTTTCAGATATCATGGCATTAAAAGGCAACTGACTACAAGGTACACGCCACAGTAGAATGGTGTAGCAGAAAGAAAGAATAGAAAAATCATGGAGATTGCTAGAAGCAAGTTGAAGGCCAAACACTTGTCAAATGAATATTGGGTAGAAGCAGTAGCATGTGCAGTATATATTCTGAATAAAAGCCCAATAAAGAGTGTTAGAGATCGAATTCCACAAGAAGCTTAGAGTGGTAAGAAGCATAGTGTGCATCATTTAAAAAAATTGGTTGTAATGCATATTCTCTTATACCATCTAAATTGAGAAGAAAACTTGATGATAGAGGCGAGAAATGCATTTTTATTGGCTATAGTGAAGAATCAAAGGCTTATAAGTTGTATAACCCCATTTCAAAGCAAGTGATTATTAGAAGAGATGTTGAATTTAAGAAAGAAGAAGCATGGGATGGTAGCACCATCATATTTGGAGCACCAATTCCACAAAATGAAGAAGAATATAAAGAACAAAATTTGTAAGGTGATTAATCCTCTCCATAAGCAATAACAATCACTCCAATATGAACCCCTAGGAGCTTAGCACAAGGTGAATCATCTGGTCATGGATGTCATCCTACTCCAAATTCAAAAGTAAGTGATGAATCAAATCCAACTCTTGCCACTTTAAGATCAAGATTTAAAGGTAATAAAATGAGAAACTTGAATGAGATTTATAATCAAGAAGAAGAGAAATTAGATTTGTGTTCAAATTTTTCTCTTTTCACTCATGATCTTATATATTATGAAGAAGAATTTAATGAGTAACATTGGTTAAAAGCAATGGATGAAGATATGAATGCCATTGAAAGAAATCTAACATGGGATCTAGCTAATATACCTGAAGGTAAGGATTGCATAGGAGTCAAATGGATTTATAAGACTAAATTTGATGCAGAAGGAAATGTTGAAAAGCACAAGGCAAGGTTAGTAGCAAAAAGTTTTGCAAAAGAACATGGAATTGATTATAATGAAATATTTGCTCCAGTTGCTAGACTAGATACTGTTAGAATGGTTTTATCAATAGCTGCTCAAAAAAATTGGTATGTATATCAAATGGATGTCAAATCAACTTTCTTGAATAGTTTCCTAGATGAAAAGTGTATGTGAAATAGCCACTAGGTTATGAAGTGCAAGGACATGAAGAAACCAATCAATCCTACTATACCATGCTCTTAGTGCTTGCTTGAGACCATAAAGAGCCTTCTTCAATCTATAAACTTTTTCTTCATGTCCATGTACTTCATAACCTATGGGCTGTTTCACATATACTTCTTCATCTAGGAAACCATTCAAGAAAGATGATTTTACATCCATTTGATATACATACCAATTATTTTGAGCAGCTATTGCTAAAACCATTCTAAAAGTATACAATCTAGCAACTGGAGCAAATGGTTCATTATAATCAACTCCATGTTCTTGTGCAAAACCTTTTGCTACTAACCTTGCCTTGTGATTTTCAACATTTCCATCTGCATCAAATTTAGTCTTATAAACTCATTTAACTCCTATACAATCCTTATTTTCAAGTAAATCAGTTAGATCCCATGTTTGATTTCTTTCAATAGCATTCAACTCTTCATCCATTGCTTTTAGCCAATGTTCCTCATTAATTGTTTCTTCATAATACATAGGATCATGAGTGAAAAGAGCAAAATTTGAAACCAAATCTAATTTATCTTCTTCTTGATTATAAATCTCATTAAGATTTCTTATTTTCTTACCTTTAAATCTTGATCTTAAAGTAGCAAGAGTTAGATCTAATTCATCACTTACTTGTGAATTTGGAGTAGGGTGACATGCATGACTAGATGATTCACCTTGTTCATACCTCCTAGGTGTTCTTATTGGAGTGCTTGTGCCTACTTGTGGAGAGGATTGATCTCCTTGCAAATTTTGTTCTTTAGATTCTTTTTCATTCTATGGAATTGGTGCTCTAATTGTGATTGTGCTACCATCCCATGCTTATGCTTCCTTAAATTCAACATCTCTACTAATAATCACTTGCTTTGAAATAGGGTTATACAGCTTATAAGCCTTTGATTCTTTACTATAGCCAATAAAAATGCATTTCTCACCTCTATCATCAAGTTTTCTTCTCAATTTAGATGGTATAAGAGAATATGCTATACAACCAAAAATTATGAAATGATGTACACAATATTTCTTACCACTCCACGCTTCTTGTGGAATTTGATCTCTGACACTCTTTGTTGGGCTTCTATTCATAATATACACTGTACATGCTACTGCTTCTGCCCAGTATTCATTTGACAAGTGTTTGGCTTTCAACATGCTTCTATCCATCTCCATGATTTTTCTATTCTTTCTTTCTGCTACACCATTCTGGTGTGGTGTGTACCTTGTAGTCAATTGTCTTTTTATGCAATGATATCTACAAAAATATTGAAATTGATTAGACATATATTCACCTCCTCTATCTGATCTAAGTACCTTGATATAATAGCCACTCTGCTTTTCAACCATTGCCTTGAATTCTTTAAACTTTCCAAAGGCTTCAAACTTATTTTTGAGAAAGTATATCCAAGTCTTTCTGCTAAAGTCATCAATGAAGGTTAGAAAATAAGTACTACCTCCAAGTGATGTAATTTGCATTGGTCCACATAAATCACTATGACTAGATCCAATATTACCTTTGCTCTATATGAGGCTCCTACTGGAAAGCTCTCTCTATGTTGTTTTTCCAGAATACAACTGTCACATGAATTTCCTGGCTGTTCTATTGGTGCTAAAACCTTCACCATATTTTTATTCTATAACAAATTCAAACCTCCAAAATGTAAATGTCCATACCTTAAGTGCCATAGCCATGATTGATCTAGATGCATGTTTTTGAAGTGGGCTTCCTCTTCTCCTTGGATGCACCGAATATGAAGAGGGAACATCCGATTCTTGGTCATCTCCACTTTTCCTATCAACCTGTCACTTGGAAACTTATGTAGTATTGTGCAAACATTATCCATAAAGGATACTCTGTAACCTTTCTATACTAACTATCCAACACTCATAAGATTATGCTTTAGTCTAGGTACAAAATAAACATCAGGTATAAACCTTCTTTCACCATTTTTTGCTAAAACATTTATGACACCTTTACCCATGACATCTACTATGATATCATTTCCTAATTTCACTTTTGATTTTATAGAATCATCAAGACTAGCAAAAAATTCTTTATTCCCTATCATATGATTACTGCATCCACTATCTAAGAACCAAATATCTCTAGCTTTTTCTTGAGTAACATTACAAGTAAGAAATAAGCTTCCAGGATTAGAACTAGATTCACCTGGATTAGAACTGTATTCACCTGTGTAATTAGCATTTTGCTTGTACACATATCCTTGTTTACTTTGGCAGTCACTTGCATAATGACCATATTACTTGCAGTATTAACATTGAATATTAGATTTATCAAACCTCTATAAACTTTGTTGGAAGTGATTGTTTCCACGTCCTCTATTACTGTAGTGTTGATTACTATTTTCACCTTCATCTGGATTGTTCCTTCCATATCTACCTCTTCCTCTGAAGTTTGACCTGGCTCTTCCTCTTCCTCTATCAAATGATACCTATGACTTGAAAGCATTCTCAAGAGAAGTATTGTTATTCCTATTCATTTTGGATTCATGTGTTAACAAAGAACCCATTAATTCATCTATAGATAACTATTCCAAATCCTTGGTTTCCTCAATAGCTACAACTATTGCATCAAATTTATTGGGTAAAATCTTGAGTATTTTTTCTATATTCTTTTGATCCGTGATTGTTTCTCCATTAGATCTAATTTGATTCACTATATTCAAAACTTGACCCATAAATTGGTCTATTGAATCTAAATCATTCATTTGCAAATTTTCAAAACTTCTCCTAAGAGATTGCAATTTAGCAATTTTTACATTTGTATTACCTCTATAGGTAGTCTCCAAGATTTTCCATGCCTCTCGGGATCTTATTACTGCTGCAACTCTGGAAAAAATAGATTCATCCAATGCCTATTGGATGAGAAATAAAGCTTTTGCATCTTTTTTTTGTTCTCTTTAAGCTCGTCCTTTTGTGCTTGATTTAATTCCAGATGGGCTACCTCATCCTGCGGTTCTACAAAACCACTCTCTACCAGATCCCAAACATCTTGTGAGCAAAATAGAGTTCTCATCTTAATTGCCTAGAAATTGTAATTCTTACCATTGAAAATGGGAATTTGAGGCTGTTAAATACTGTTGTTCACTGCCATGTCTCACGCTGAAATGGCTTTCTGGTTTGTTATTTTTGAACACAGTTGCCGATGTCAGTTAAATTTCTAAGGTTGATTAGGGGATAGTGCCGATGTTGATTTCATTGCCGATGTCAGTCTTGGTGTCAGTTGACATCAGTTAAATTGCTGATGTCGGTTGCTTTGCTACTTGTTGGCCCTTCCTTCATGCTTTAACTGTGGCTACTACACACTTCTCCAATCTGCACTTCTCCTTATGCTTCTACTGCACAAATCCTTACCAGGCTCTGATACCAATTTGTAGAAACAAAAAGAGCATGCAAAAACAAAAACTAAAATAAGAAAACAAGAACAAAATCCAATTGCTATAGCAATTTCTTGAAAAATAAGATTTTATTGATCTTCAATTTTCCTTGCTTACAATGCTGCGCCCAAGGCGTCTTTAAATAGATTTGAATCCAAAAATAACTGATTGATTAACTAATCCTTAACTAATCTTCTAACTGCTTAAACAAATTGATTGTTAACTGCTTAAACTAACTGATATCTAACTGTCAGTTAACTAACTGAATGTGACCTACTTCTCTAATAGTTTAACTAACTATTTGATAACTGACTGATTGTTCACTGTTGCATGCATGAGGAGTGGAGAAATTAACTCCAGTTCATCTTGTGTTTCTAACAGCTCCTCATTTTGAATTTTATTTTTAAATATAAATTACAACTTATTGTAATCATTTTGGTTCTTTCTTTTTTTAACCCTATTTATTAGAGAGAAAAAACCTTCAACTCTTATTAATCTATCATATATATAAAATAGTTCATATTATTATTATTATTTATAAGTTAAAATTATATTATTTGAAGAGAAACAAATTCATCAACAAGAATCCAAATGACCCAAAGCATGACAACCAAAGACTTTATCCTAACAGGGAGCAGAGAAGCTTTATTATAATCAACAAGTTAACCTATTACGAGGCCTAAAAGGATAAAACCTAAGGTATAAAGAAGTGACTTAATTTTCTTATTCTTCCATGATTTCTTCCACTAAATGAATTATTCGATGGTTTTTATTTTGAACGCAATGCATGGTGCAAGATTTCCTTCATGTTCATTTTGGTTTCTTTTATCTTAGTCAAGGTGTTTGGCATTCCTTCAATTTCATATGTATTAACCTAGATCATTATTGGAGCCTAGATGTGGAGTTTCATTTCCTTTTCATTATTTTTGATGTAGTTTTTAATATGAATTAAGTTATCATTCATTTCTTCTATCGAGTTAAAAAGTGCCATAAAAAATTATAGGAATCTTCTAACACAGAGATCCATCTCCTTATGGTACTCAATGTACTTGTTGTTTTGTTTAAGAAAGAGGTTATCAATGCTTACCAAAGTCTCCATTATAACATGAATGCCTTTGGTTAATTATTTGAGATTCTCTAGGATCTGGCTTCCTTGATTGGCCCTACTATTATTCAGTAAACGAGAGGATTCTCTATTTTTCCATGCTCTGCCTCTAGTGGCTTCTTCTATCTTGATGGAGAAATTTTTTTGAACTAGCCTGCTACTCCATGCTAGCTTTTCTTTTACTTGCATCCTGAAGATTATTCTTACTATTATATTCTACTTTTTATTTTTGTTTATCTCAGCTAATATTTTTATGATCATTTTATCTTATCCATCTTTTGCTCTCCTGCACATTGACGTAAAAGATCCTTCCCATCCAGGTTTGCTTCATTTTGTTTCCTTTGAGAGAGGTGTCTATCATGCTATTCTGACTGGATCTAGCTCAAAATTTTCCTCCCAATCCCTAGAAATCCCCTTGATGATTTATTTCACTTTGTTACTAATGACGTCTTGCTTCGCTGACTAGAGAGAAACATCTTCCACACTCCTTGTTTGCTGATTACTAGACTCGTGGATCATCTCTATTGGCTCATTATGATGGATGTCTCTATTCTCTACCTAATTTTGAAGTGTCATAGCTATAGTTTCCTCCATAGGTGGTTTAATATTCTCTAGCGCATTGATGGTAATAGAGAGAATGAGGTGCAGGACCAGAGAGCTATCACCACTAATATGAATTACGTGTTGATAACTGATGTTGGAGATTCAATTGAACATCTAGTTCTACTACCGTTCGTGTTGCATGTTGGTCTTTTAACCCATACAATTCCTTAATTTAGAATAGTCTTAGTTAACCATTTTAGATGGTTTATTATTTAGCTTGGCTTTCACCACCAAATCCAGCATAGTAATAAAGCATGCAATCTGCATGCTTAGTTTATAATTTTTTTAATTATATTTTTAGCTACTACAATTTGTGTAACAAATTGGTTATTCTTTTATATATATGCATTGATAAAGATAGTTTTTCAAGCCTGCAAATAAAGATTTATGAATGCTCTATTTTTTTCTTGAGTTTTATGATCTATTTTTTTCTGTTGTTATCTCATAAGTCATCAAGCGTAGAAATTTGATTTGGCTTTTAAGATTTTGTTTAGTTTTTTAGATTTTACATTTGGTATCAGAGTAGGTTTTTTTTCTTTTGGGTTAAAGATTTAGTAGTTGGAATTTTGCCAAAAGTTTTATCATGTCAAATTCTAACTTCTTGCCCATTCTAGAATTTGATGAAAATGATTATGATTATTGGTGTATCAAAATGATGAATTTTTTGATAGGAAAATATTTGTGGGAGATTATTGAATCAGGTTATGCAGAGCTAGCTGATTGGAATTCCCTCACAACAAATGATAAAATAGTTAAGAAAGAGGCTAAGAAGAAGAATGCTCAAGCCTTATTTCATATTCAAATAGGTCTAGATAAGAGCCTATTTTTGCAAATTATAGGAGCAAAGACAGTAGAGGATGCTTGGAAGACTCTAAAATAAGCTTACCAAGGTAGTGATCAAGTCAAAGTTGTCAAGTTACAGACATTGAAGAGAGAATTCGTGAATTTAAAAATGCAAGAAGCTGAAAGTATGAGTACCTATTGTGTCAGAGTAAAAGATGTGGTCAATAAGATGGCTACACTTGTTTAAATTATGAATAATGAGGTTGTGATCAAAAAGGTGTTGAGGTCTCTCACACCAAGGTGGAACCATGTTGCCATAATCATAGAAGAAAGCAAGAATTTGTCTACCCTTCAATTTGATCATCCAGTTGGATCTTTGATGTGTCATGAAGAAAGATTAAGAGATTCATTTGGAGAAAGTGATGAGAAAGCTTTTTCCTGCAAATTACAAATCACAAAAAATAAAGATGCCAATCGTAGCATCAAAATTAATCAAGGCCAAGGTAGATGCCAAAATCAGAATTACTCAAGAGGAAATAGAGGCAGAGGTGGTTTTCGAGGAAGAGGTGGTTTCAGAGGAAGAGGTAGAGGCCAATTTGATAAAATAAATATCCAGTGTTATCATTGTAATAGGTATGGCCACTTTAATTATGAGTGTAGATTAAAATAAGGTAATAATGATAAAAGTGTTCATTATGCTCAAGAAGGTGATGAGAATCCTCCAGATAATTTATTTTTATCTTATGACAACGCTGAAAATGTTTCTAAAGATGTTTG
Source organism: Torreya grandis (assembly GCA_037957365.1). Classification (NCBI taxonomy): domain Eukaryota; kingdom Viridiplantae; phylum Streptophyta; class Pinopsida; order Cupressales; family Taxaceae; genus Torreya; species Torreya grandis. Next base: position 2,891,714 of record JARHVA010000743.1, on the reverse strand, counting down.
GTATTTAGATTCGGGATGTTCTAACCACATGTCAGGGAATGAATTTTTTTTTCTATAATGGATGAAAGTTTCAAATCCAAGATCAAGCTTGGTGATGACAAATCATTGGAGGTTGCTGCAAAAGGAGCTATGGAAGTCCATACAAAAGAAGGTATGAAGAGTGTTAAAGACATTTATTACACTCCAAAGTTAAAAAATAATTTTTTGAGTGTTGGAAAATTATGTGAGAAGAATTATAAAGTTGTATTTAAAAATCAATAATGTATAATTTATGATAAGAATCAAGGAAATAGGGTGGTAACAGTTGTGCCTATGACAAAGAATAGGATGTTTCCATTGATTTTTGGTGAACATAACAAGAACCTTGTCAATATGGCATATGAGGATACAAGTTGGTTGTGGCATCTCAGGTATGGGCATTTAAATTTTCATAGTTTGAAGATTCTAACATCAAAAGCATTAGTTTCTGGTTTGCCTAAGGTTGAAGAGCACAAGGAAGTTTGTGAAGGATGTGCTAAAAGAAAACATGCAAGAGAGAAATTTCCAAAAGGCAATGCATGGAGGGCCCATTATCCACTCTAGTTAGTTCATTTAGACATTTGTGGTCCTATGAAGACAAAGAGTTTGGGTAAGTCATCATATTTCATTACTTTTATTGATGATTACTCATGGCAGTTTTTGGTTTATTTTTTGAAGACCAAAGGTGAAGCTCTTGAGACATTCAAGAGGTTTAGAGCCCTTGTAGAAAATGATAAATGGTGAAAAATCAAATGCTTAAGGACTGATTGTGGAGGAGAATTTTGTTCAAAATGCTTTCAAGGTTATTGTGATATGCATGGCATTAGAAGAAAACTCACCACTGCATACACACCTCAACAAAATGGTGTAGCTAAAAGGAAGAATCGTACAATGGTGGAGATGGCACAAAACATGCTACAAACAAAGGGATTAAGTAATTCTTTTTGGGGAGATGCAGTTGCTACAACAATATATATTTTCAATCAGAGTCCCACTAGTGCACTTGACAGGATGACTCCGTATGAAGCCTGGTATGAAAAAAAGCCAAATGTTAATTATTTCAAAGTTTTTGGTTGCGTAGCCTATGTTCATGTTCCTAATCAAAAGAGGCAAAAGTTAGACCCCAAAAGTGAGTCATGTATTTTTGTTGGATACAGTGAGGAAAGTAAGGCTTACAGGTTATATAATCCTCTCACTAATACAATTATTGTATCAAGAGATTTGATTTTTGATGAAGGAGGAGTTTATGGTCATCAAAAAGGCCATATGAAAAAGTCAAAATATGTTTTAAATGAAGTTATTATGGATGATATTGATCATGGGCAGCCCACTAATATTTCAGTTCCAAGTGCTACAAATCCACCAAGTAACCCCTCATCTAGTTATTCAATTCCAAGTGTAAGTCCAGATTCAAGTCCTAGTTCTATAAGGAAGGTAAGAATATTGAGTGACATTTATGAAAGGAGTTCAAATCAAGCACATGAAGAAAATCCAAGAGGTGAGACACTAAATTTTGCTTTACTTACCAAGGCTGATTTTGAACCATCATGTTTTGAAGATGCATATACTAATGAGGTTTGGATGCAAGAAATGTAAGAAGAGATGAACTCTATTCATAATAATGACACTTGGGAGCTTATCAAGCTTCCACATGACAAGAATAAGATTGGCACCAAATGGGTCTACAAGACTAAGTGTAACAGTGATGGAAGTGTTGAAAGTCATAAGGCAAGATTAGTTGCTAAAGGCTTCACACAAAAGTATGGTATTAATTATGAAGAGACATTTGCACCAGTAGCAAGACAAGAGACCATTAGAATGTTGATTTCATTAGCAGCTCAAAAGAATTGGAGCATCCATGATATGGATGTGAAAAGTGCCTTCTTGAATGGGTACTTAGAAGAAGTATATGAAGTTCTGGTTTGATTACTTGGAGCTCAAAGAAGCAAAGTATAGTTGCCCTTTCTTTTATAGAAGCAGAGTATGTTGTAGTCACTTCAATAGGTACACAAGCATTATGGCTTGGAAAATGTCTTGAATAAATTGGAGAGATTCAAGTTTAGCCCACTGTTATTTTTTGTGATAACATTAGTGCTATTAAATTGGCCAAGAATCCAATCCATCACAATAGGACAAAAAATTTCAATTTAAAGCATCATTTTATTTGAGATTTAGTGCAGATGAAGGTAGTAGAATTGAAATACATCAACACTAAAGAATAGTTGGAAGATATCTTCATAAAAATAGTTGCAACAGATCAATTTTTGACACTCAGAGATCAGATTGTAAGCCCTCTCAGCATCAAGGGGGAGTATGTTGATAACTGATGCTGGAGATTCAATTAAACATCCAATTCTACTACCTCTAGTATTGCATGTTGGTCTTTTGACCCATGCAATTCCTTAATTTATAACAGTGTTAGTTAACCAGTTTAGACGGTTTATTATTCAGCTTGGCTTTCATTGTGAAATCTAGTGTAGCAATAAAGCATGCAATCTGCATGCTTAGTTTATAATTTTTTTATTATATTTTTAGCTACTACAATTTATGTAATAGCTTGGTTATTATTTTATATATATGCATTAATAAAGATAGTTTTTCAAGCCTGCAAATAAAGATTTCTAAATGCTCTATTTTTTTCTTGAGTTTTATGCTCTATTTTTCTTTTTTTGTTGTTATCTCATAAGTCATCAGGTGTAGAAATTTGGTTTAGCTTATCATATTTTGTTTAGTTTTTTAGATTATACACTACATTACTTTGTTTCCAAGAATATAGGAGGACTCACATGCTATTCTCCTCAAGTCAAGAAGTAGAAAATAGAAAACAAAAGATAGAATGAAGATCACTCACGTAGAATTGACCATTTGAAGGAAATGGACACAACACTTTTGGGATTTTTCCAATAGCATCATGGAGAGCCTTCCCAAGATGAATGCAATTCTACCATTTGAGCCACAATGGAAAGTAAACAAAAAGGAGAACACCTACCTAGCTAGGAGAAACATAGTGTCACAGGGCCAGCTCTAAAGAGCTGGCCAAGCCATCCAACACCGCTTGTTCCAACATGGACTCTCTCATTGTGACAAGATTCATAAGAACTATGGACTACGCTTTTAGTGTTTACCTACATAAGTTCACCCACAAACACAGTGGACAACAACTTGTATAAAGAAAGGATTAGCAGCGAAAAGAAAAACACACACTTGTAAAGATCGAGAAATTGACTCAACAAACATGAGAATTCACACAATGCAAAAGAATTGGGAGTAACGTGTATTTTATTAAATCTTTAGGACATTTGGTCCAAAGTACAATAAACAGACCAACTGGGCAACATACACAATAACCACCGAGTCAGGCTCAGCCATAATGTTTGAAACCACTCAAACAATTCCCTCCCCAAGTCTGATTACTCTCTACCTACAATAAACCCACCATTGCTTCATGAAATCTAAGACCAATAGAACTACTCACAAACACCCACACAAGGCTTGCATGAACATGTGCCCATGGTCCACATAAACTTGGGACTGACACACCAGCTTCACAATGATTCACTTTTCACCACTTTGACATTTCAGACTTGCATTCACCCAAATCACTATGCAAAGAAAGCTCACCATTCATTTGATCAGGGAAGATCAACTCCTTGAATGTATTTAGGGATGTTGAAGCAACACATCCCTCATATACTCCCCCACTTAAAAATTGATGATGTCCTTGGCACCAGCACAACTCCACTGGAAGGAACCCATGAGGGCTACAATATTCTATTCAGACTCAACCTAGAGCTAAAAGATTAATGTGTCCCTTCTTCAGACCCAATCCAAGCCAAGAGGCCAACACTTCCCCTTTTCAGGATCTAACTATCCAGAGTCAAGAGACCACCATGTCCCCTTTTCAGGCCCAAATCTAAGAGATAAACACACCTCCTTTTCAAGCTCCTTCCAGAGTCAAGAGACCACTCCATCCCCTTGTCAAACCCAAAGCCAAGAGATAAACACACCCCTTTTCAAGGTCCATCTAGAGTCAAGAGATCAACACAACCCCCTTTTGAGACCCAAAGCTAAGATAAATACATCCCCTTTTCAAGCTTTCTTCAGAGTCAAGAGATTAAACACGCCTCTTTTTCAAACCCAAATCCAAGAGATAAATACTTCCCCTATTCAGGCTCAAACCAAAGTCAAAAGACCAATGCCAAACTCCATGACCTTAACTTTGAGGGCTTCCAACTACTCCCAGCTTGCTAAAAAACACCACTCCAACACCACTAGAAACTCCCTCTACTTCAGATTGCCAAGTAACCCTGTCTTCACCCTAACAAACTATTCCAACTATCGCTCCAATTTTACCCATCACACACATAAAAGGGCACTTAGGTGGGAACCATCATTGGTTTAGCTTCATCAATGACTAAGGAATCTGCCTGGTTACAAAACTAAGAATCACACTGAATCTCTAGCAACTTTAGCATGTAGACAAAGCTTGCCTACACAAGCTACACCAAACTAATGCAGCTTCACAACATCACCCTGATCTTACCAATCTCCAAACACGGGGTGGAGTAAAATAGCTCTTAATGACCCACCTCTTCAAGACATTGCAAACCCAACAAAACCTAAGTGACCCCATCAAACTTTACCCCCAAAATAGTACTAAAACTCCAACACAAGAGTATAACAGGTAAAGACAACTCTTTAGATCCAATACACCATGCCCAATAATAAGAATAGAGTCCTTACCCAAGAACTCTCCTCTGGAACTAACTTGATGCACTTGATCAATTGTATTCATTGTGACACAACAAGATGATGTTTCATTGAGCATACCAATGGTTATGAATAACCCACCCCACATCAATGAGAAAAAGGAATTTGTTGCCCCTTCACCATCCTAATTGCCACCAAGCAATACAAGATACACTAACTCCTTTCCAATTCTCGCACTCTTCTGCATACTCAACCCAACACCACTTTCATCTTCCCAATCCCAATCCTCTGTACAATCTTCATCATGTACATTTGTAATGGATCTGACACAAAAAAAACTCCAAGATAGGGAAAAAAATATCACCTTACCCAACCTGGGTAAATCCTAGCTCAGCACAACACAAATGGCTTGTAACTCCACAAAGCCTACTCAAACCCCCATAGGTCTGGAGGCCATGTTAACAAGGATAAATTGGTTGACTTCCAATTGCAGGACACCTAAGTCTATGGGCACCCCTTTCACAATAATCAACTTCATCAAGTTACACACAACCACCTTTGAACCCAAGCTTTCCCTAGTGTTGATATCCCTTAAGCACACACACCATCTGCTTACATAGTTCATTTGGATCCTCCTTATAAATTGTAAACACCCCCTATCACTTTAGACAATATTACTTGTAGCGATTCCCACCACACCTCCAACACTTCAAATGGGACTGCTTCCCGCTTGACTCTCCAACTAGTGACTTCTCCTTGACATCCATGGAAGTGTTCTAAGACTTACAAGATCCCTCTAATGACTCTAGAGTAGCCTTCCTTCCCTGGTCACCAATTTATTTCCCTGAGGACTTACTCAACCCCTTACCAATGCCTTCCAACATGGATGCACAAGGGCCCAAGGTGTTTCTGGATGAATAACCCTCGCTATAATCTAAGAGATGGTCTGCTATAGTAATTACTTCGCTAACATCAGACACTTCATGGTAAAAGAGCTCCACTTGAGCCCATGACTGAAGACCATGAGTAAATTGAAGTAACTTATCCACCTCTGACATGTCGATGGCCTCCAACAAAAGGCTGTGGAAAGAATGGATATATTCTCCCATCTCCCCAACTTGCTTCAACTAACTCAACTTGGTCCTAGCCAACCATGTTGCATTTCCAAGTTGAAATTGAACCCCAAGGGCTTCCTTCAGATCCTCCCAAGAGTCCAACCTCCGTGAAGAACTCCTTGATGCAATGTCATTAGCTAAGGTTCTATACCAAACCTTTGTCATACCCATGAGGTACCTTGCTATAACGCACACCTCTTGTGCACCTTGACAAACCTCATAACCATGTTAGGAACTCCTCCATGTCCCAAAATAAATAATCAAGAAGATGGTCATCTCATGTACTATCATAACACTCTAGTTCCTTAAACTTGGGGAGCTTCAAGACTGAAGAAGAACTAGACCCTGATGCTTTCACCAAACTCGATATCACTGATCGATACAAAGCCACTTCATCCTATAACTCTATTTAGAACACTAAACTCTTCTCTAACCTTACAATAAATTTTATGATCATCTGTCCCATGGTAGTCACCTTCTCTTCAAGCTTATTGAATCTTGTACCCACATGGTCCTCCATTAATTAGAACTGGGTACCAACTCGCTCATCAAGGCCTTCAACCACTCTAGCAACTTTCAACTTACCAATGTGGAAACTGCCACCACCTTCATGTTCACCTTTATCCTGACCCTATTCTTGACCCCTATTTGCCACTTTCTTGAGAAACATCCTAGACAGATGTCCTACCATACTGACTCAAACACAACTAGACAATACTGGACCGACTCAATAGGGGAAGGCACAAGACTGTTCAACTTTAGGTAAACACAATCCCACAAAAATCAAACCATGTGCTCTGATATAACATGTTATGGGGGTAGCTCTCCAGAGCTGGCCAAGTCATGTGGCACCGCTTGTTCCAAATTGGACTCCCTCATTGCAACATGATTCACAAGAACTATGGACTATGCCTTCAATGTTTACCTGCACAAGTTCACCCACAAACACAGTGGACAACAACTTGTATAAAGAAAGGATTATTAGTGGAAATAAAAACACACACTCACAAAGACCAAGAAATTAACTCAAAACACATGAGCATTCACATAATGCAAGAGAACTGGGAGTAACGTGTATTTTATTAACTCTCCAAGACAATCTGGTCCAAAGTACAATAAACAGGCCAATTGGCCAACATACACAATAACCACTAAGCCAAGCTCAACCGATAATGCTCGAAACCAATCAAATGATTACAATGAATAATTCCCTCCTCAGGTCTAATTACTCTCTACCTAGGACAAACCTGCCCTTGCTTCATGAAATCTAAGACCAACATAACTGCTCACAAACACCCACACAAGGCTTGCACAAACATGTGTCCATAGTCCACATAAACTTAGGACTGACACATCAACTTCATAATGATTCACTTTTCACCACTTTGATAGTTTAGACTTGCATTCACCCAAATTACTATGCAAATAAAGCTCACCATTTGTTTGATCAAGGTAGATCAACTCCATGAATGTAGTTAGGGATGTTGAAGCAACACATCCCTCACACATAGGCTGTCACATCACACTTGTGAAATCCAACTTAGATTTTTTTTTTTTTATCTCATGATTAAAAATCCAAAAAATGGAACTTAATAATATTTTCTACATGGAAATATTCCCTTCCTCTCCTACCTCACCTTTCTTTTTTGGTGCAATCCCAAGTGACTCATTTAACAATCCATACATTTCTTTTTTTTTTCATATTTTTTAAATATTTCATTTTCTTGTTCACAAAAATACTTCCATTTTCTTTTATTATATTTAGAATGGGAGTGAAGCTTTAATTTTTCCACTAAATATGTTGCTCAATTTTATTCTCTCAAGGTATAACTCAATTGCACTCCCTCAAAATAGTTTCAAATTTTATCCCCTTCTTCTATTATCCATTTAATTATCCAATTTAGGTTTTTGCTATTATCTATGACTCTGATTACAATGAAAGAATCTCCTTCTCTAGTGATGTACTTCATGTTTTCTTCCAAAGCCAGCTTCATCCCTAGAATAAGGACCTCAACTTTTGATATTTTTTTGTATTAATTTTGATATAGATGACATTATATGTTATTTATTGACCCTTGTAATTTCTTATAACAGCCCTAGTGCCCACCTCCCCCAAGTTGTGTTTTAATGCCCCTTCAAAATTCAATTTAAACCACCCTTGTCCTAGATGTGACCATTAAACATTTTTCCTTATAAATTTTTTTGCTTGTTGTTTGGTTTCATAGCTTCATGGAACTTTCTAACCATTCTTGAGTTTTTAGAGAATTTTAATTTCTTCCAAACTAGCCTCATTTTTCAAATGCTTTGATGAGAGGTAAATATGACTAATAAAACCTTCTAGTTTCATATAGACTTTCTCTTAGGGTTTGTGCCTACCATTGTTCTCAAATATTTTGGTATTATGTTCAATCTAAACTTTTCAAGTTAGAGGAATTGGTCCCATATCTCACATGTCCTTTAAAATGTTTACATTCTTCTTAAATTGCCATGCTCTAAGATGATCTGGGAGATTATTATTTAGAATCCAACTTAGGTTATACTTGTTTATAAAAAAAATCCATAGCCCCGAGTTATGGTTATATTGAACAAGAAGGTGGTTGACACTCTCTTCATTGTTGTTACACATGACACATTGTAATGGTCCCTAGAATCCTTTCTTTTTTTAAATTTTCTCCTATTGGAATATTATTGTGCATGGCCAACGATAGAAAAGCATTTGCCTTTGGCCATAATTTTGAGCTCTAAATTTTGTTCCATAAATTTTTTTTGAAAACTCTGGAATGAGTTTCCATCTGAGATTCTTATCATTATTTCACTAAGTAGACCCCTATTCCCTTTATATTCCAATTCAAAGAGTATTTTTTTGAACTCTGAGAAACCCGAGAGCCTCAAAGGATGCCATTTTAAGCATTTTGGGGTTCATTTTGTGTTCCATTGGCATTCTTGAAAGTTTTTCAAGTGAAGGTTTTATGGTTTTGATCCGCATATTCAAACCAATATTCTTTCACTTTGTGTCCCCATTTCCATATACTTTCTTCTCTAATTCCATATAAACTCAGTTTAAGGGGTTTTTGGGTGATCCACTTCTCCTCCCAAAAAATTGTTGTGTCCCCATTCTTATTAGAATGGACCTTTTATAATAATCCCTCTTGATTCCTTTATGTTGTTCTAAATAGGTGATCCAAAAGGGAGTTCCTTCATCATGAATATCTTTATGGGTTCCTTTCATCAATGTATTTATCTCTTAGAAACCCATTCCATATTTCAAAGGGATTGACTCCCATTCTCCAAACTAATTTATCTATGAGGACTAGGTCTGCCTTCTTTAGATTACATATTTTGATACCCCCATGTGTGATTGGTTTGTAGATGTCCTCCCAGGTAAGGAGAGGTAATTTGGCTTTATCCCATATTACTTTCCAAAGAAAGTTTTTGAGAATTTTATTCATCTTGTTCAAAATTCCTAAGGGGTCCTTAAAGAGAGAGAAATAGTATATGGTTATATATTTCAAAATCACCTCTATCAAAATGATACAACCTACATATGTCAAATGTTTACCTTTCCAACCACTTAGCTTCCTCTGCATCTTTTTAATGATATGTTCATAGCTTCATCTTTCCATTTCCATTAAAGAGTGGGAATCCCATATAGTTATCTAGGATAAATGATTTTTCAAAGCCCAAGATCTTGCTGAGGAGAGATTGAAGATTAGTGGAAAATTTGATAAATAGAACCTTGGATTTGCTTTTGTTTATTGATTATCCCAATGCTTTTTTATAGATTCTCAATAGATCCTTTATTTCTCTAACCTCATAATAATTTAGAAGAGTGAGAAGTAGTGTATCATCCATAAATTGGAAATGAGATTAAGTGATTCCTGAACTATCACTTAGATCCTTTCAATCTTGATTTCATCTTTTAGGGGCTTTATGTGTCTTCTTAAGGCCTCTACCATTAGGGAAAAGAGATATGGGAAGATAGGATCACATTATCTAATCCCCATTAATGATAATAACCCTTTTAGGGATCTGTTAATCATCACTAAAAACTTGGTGGAGTAATATCTTTAAATCCATACTATTCATTTTAGACTAAAATCATACTTTTTGAGCATTCCATCTAGGAACAAAAATTCATTATATCATAGGCCTTAGTGATGTTAAACTTAATCAACATTCCTTATCTCTTACTAGCTTTTAGGGAGTGGATGATTCCATGGGCAATGATAATGCCATCTGTGATTATCTCCCCTTAATGAAACCTTTGTATTCTTCTAAGATAATATTAGGAAGGATTTTTGGTAGCCAGTTAGCAATGATTTTATAGATGGTATTGCGAAGAGAAATCAAGTGAAAATCCTATGGGTCCTAGTTTTTTATTTTTTAGGGATGAGAACAATGAATTTAAAGTTGAATGATTTTAACATTCCTTGAGATTCATTAGATTCCTATACCACTTCCATGATTTCTTCCCTAGATGAAATCCTAGAAATGTTGAATGAATAGAGTAGGAAACTCGTATGAGCCTAGAAAATGTTCTCCTTCCATCTCAAAGACCTTTCTCTTAGTTTCTTCAAGAGAGATATCCTCCATCAGGTTTTAATTATTTGTCTGAGTGACAATTGAGTGATTTATCTCTAGAAGGTTTCTTGGTCTTCCTAATTCCACCTATTATCTTGATTTAGCATATCTTCCTAGGACTTCAAGTATTCTTTAATTTTCATGTGATTGTCAGTACTAGTGCCTTCCATGGTTTCTAAATTATGATTATAGATTTTCTATCTTCTAAATCTACATGATAAATGAAATAAATTTTTGATATGATCCTCCTCCTTCAACCATATTACCATGGATTTTTGTTTCTAGTAGATTTCCTCCATCTCTAGGATTGTGACCTTCCATTCTCATCTCTTTGATCTCTTCACTTCTATTTTCTAACTTTTTTTTACATAAAATATATTTGTGAATATGAGATGATTCCATATTTTCATTGCATTTTTGAGCTCTTTATGTTTTTTAGAGAATATAACATCTTAGTCCATATCTATTATTTAGGTAATTTCATTACTGGGTCACAAAATTATCTAAGTCTGGATGCTCCAAAAAAAATTTCTTGAACCTATATGTATCTTTGACTGGATGCTCATCTTGAGAAAGATGGAGGGCTATTGGCCAATTATCAAAACTTGATGTTTGTATCACCTCAATTGCCAAGATGTTATTGTCCTCAATCCAATTTCTTGAACCTCAATGTCTCTTTAGGATAAGTTCCTTTCCAAACCTTTTATTACTCCAAGTAAACCACCCTCATTTAAATTTAAGATCATATAAATCCACTTTCTCCATGAAGTTGTGAAAAGTCAAGTAGTTTGTATCTCCCATATTCCTTCCTTTCTTCTCCAACACACCCATACATATTTTTATGTCCTTTCCAATCATCCAAAAAGTGTTCCCTTATTATTTGATTTTGGCCTTCATTTACTGCTAGGCTAGTTATTTTTCTTCCTTACTTTGGAAACCATATATGTTTACCATAAAAGCGAGATCATTTCTCAACGGTACTAATTTGTAAATAACATATTGTTTATGGATTTGAATGATTTAAAGGCTAAATGTGTTCAAGTCCCATAGTAGATCCATGTATCTTTCCATGCTTATGGCATTACTCCATACCAATTCTCTTTTGAGACTTATTGAAAGGCCCATATTCTGATCTACTAGGCTTTCTAATTTAGTTTCTTGGAGCATTATTACTTCTAGGTTATGTTGGGTGTCAAGTTGCTTCAAAGGTATCCTTTTGAAGGGGGCATTGAGACCCCTTATGTTCTAGGAGATTATTTTTCTTGGTGCTCTCCAAGAGGGTGCCTACTTGAGTTTGAGTCCTTGATCAAATAGCTTCCATTGCTTCTTTGTGCCTTTTTGTATTTTTGTTATATCTCCCTCTCCTTCTATTTCTAGTGTTTCCTTTATAATTAAGATTAACAGTTTACATGATTACTATGTTATCCTCATCCATTAATAATTTTTCTCATCTTATTCATCCATGTTTATCTAATTTGTGTTGTATTTAGGGCCTTCTATTGTGGTATTTGCTTTTATCTGTTTACCTTGAAGCCCTTTTATATTTTGTTTATCTAAGTTTCCTTTTCTTGGATATTTGAGTAGATTATATAGATCCTCTTTGATTCCATAATCTATTTTGATGTCTTCCATATCTAGGTTTTTATGTGTGTCCTGGGGTTGTGTTTCTAGAATAGATTTTATTCCTTCTGTTAAGGTGGATTTTTCATTGATGACATTTTTGCTTTCCTTTGCCACATATTTTTGGACTTTTTTATTCTTGTTCTTGATAGTATGCTTTCTTTTCAACTTGAAAAATGCCTCTAAATCATTTTATGTTGTGTCAATAACTTTTTCCATGGTTCTTCTTTTCTATAGTGTCAAGAATTCTCTAATGAGATTCCCATATTCGAGACATCTTCTGTAGTGGAATGGGATCTTCTCATAATATAAATATTGTACCCACTCCATTTTTCTTGATTTTAAAATGATGTTATTTGGAATGGGTTATGTGAGATCTAGCTCCATAGTGATTCTAGCATAGTTGGATAGGCCTTTACCATGATGAGGTTTTACATATCTATAGGTCTACTAATAGTATTAGCAATGATTTCAAATACATACGTTGACCGAAATTTATATCAATAGAGCTTACATTCAAATCCATATAGGTGTTGTATTTTAGAGTTCCTTGTTGGCCACAATAAAATTTGGTCCAGGGAGAATGTATTATTCAAACCCTAGCTGAGCTAATTTTCCCTTCTCTCATAAATAACATTTTTTGTGTAAATTAGATACTAGAATTGTTTTACTAGTTTTTAAGTGTTTGAAGGTTTTTGGTTGTAACTAACTCACAACATTTATGATTCAAATGACTTAGGCAATATAATTATAGTAAATGTTATATATATATATATATATATTTGGAAATAAATTGTAATTGCATATTAATAAAAATAATAAATTACCCTCGTTAATGGTTCATTTATTTATTTGAAGGACTTGAGATGTGAGGGGAAAATAGAATGGGATCCCCCCTAGGACTGTTAAAATTAAACTTTGACCAGGCTATGAAGGGGAACTCGAGGGCCTCTAGAGCAGGATGTGTTATTTGAGACTGTGTTGGCTCTCTAATCTTAGAAGCCGAAGAAGCTTGTAAATAGCACCAATAACAAGGTTGAGGCACAAGCTCTCATCTTGGGGTTGGATATTTTGATGCAATATGAGATCAATCAAATCCTAATATAAGGAACTCTATGGTTATCATCTAGGCTTTATGAAATAATAAGGTTAGATCATGGAGTATTAATAATATCCTAAGTCATGCATGGGGAATGTTAGATAAGTTTAGCTTCTGGGATGCCTCTCATTGCTTTTGAGAAGCCAACTCTATAATAGACAGTTTTAAAATAAAATTTTATCATAAGTTGAAGAAATCATTGTTGACAATGATTGGAATAGTTAGAATTTCTAGGAAGCACCACCATGATTTGGAAATTTAGGGTGGTGAATATTTTATGATGATCATGTCATTTCATTGGCACTCAATCACCATTGGGAGTCTCATTTCCCACATGCAAAATGCCCCTTGTAGCTATATCATAAAGGTAATGTGATTGGCAGTATCTTCATTATAGAATATCTTCATTCCCATCACCATTCTCTTAGGTGTTCTGGAAGGTATTTGATGAATCTTGACACCATGTATAACATGTTATAGGTGGCATTGAGTGAGCCATTACTACATGTTGAATCAACCAGGAGGGAGATGGCCTTTGGTAGACAAGTGACTAACTCATGCTTGAAGTAGAATTTTTATTATTCAATCTAGAAGTGTTTTACAAGTAGTGAAGGAATTAATAAGTCTAGTATTTTTGGAAACAAACTACCATGTGAAAGTGAACTCTTTGGTTGCATCAACTTTTATAAGGAGACTGCTCGTTATCTCCAAGGATAAACATGTGTTTATGGTGATGGCATGCAAGATTATATGTTGAGGGTTTTGAATAGGTTTGGATAAAGCTATGGAAGGGTTTGTGTGGGGATGTTTGCATTAGTTTACCTTTTATAATCAAAATGACTTAGGGCTAATCCTTCTACGAGCCTTTTAAGATCTAGAGGAATGCTTTAGTGTGTTGGTGGAGCATCTCAATTTTATACAGAGTTGCATGGAATACCCAAATCTTAAGGACAATTATCTTCATGTGCAAGACTTAGACATTATGTGAGCCCTAATTGCTTTAGTGGTGGCACCTCTAAGCTAGAGAAATTCCACTATGATGGTGGTTGAAGTTAAATTTCTTGTCAGGATGTTTGGGGCTCTTCAACACTCCATCGAGGTTGGGTACAGGTCCCTCAATTCAGAGAAGGGTGACCTCTTCCCACATGCAGGTATGGTTGGCTTCCAAGAAAGCAACAATAGGTGTCGGTGGTGTGTTGCTAAAGAAACAAGTGGGCAGGCTAAGACTTCGAAGGTGCAAGGTAACTACATCATGAGATGTTGGGCCCATAGATGTTTCGAGTGATGGTGGTTCTAGTCCAGGGATACGACATCGAGGGTGCATAAGTGAAATGTTGGATGACGAATAACTGGTGTAGGTGGCTGGTGTAAGAAATCCCAACGATGATGTCTCATTAGTGGATGGTTTGAATGGCTCCTAAGCAGGTGGTGAATTAATAGTGTTCGATATTTTATTTTTTGTTGTTTTGTTCTTTCCCTTGAGGATAGTGGTGTTTTGACTCCTCGTGTACCTTAAGAGGCTAATGTTTTATAACCCTTTCAGAGCTTCCTGTTGTTTTCACTTTCTCAAATTTTTCCCACTTTTTATAACTCTAATTTTTTGTTTAATATAACAAATGAGAGATCCCCCAACCCTCAAATTATCTATAGAAAAAAATAATAATAAATTACATTTCTTAAATGCTTATCAATATTTAAAATAAAAAAGAGCAAAGAAAAGAGAAACCCTCCCAATATAAAACACCCTAAGTATGAGAAACAACATAAATCCCTCTACAGTGGTGAAAAGACAATATATAACAATGTTATGTCAACAATGAAAATTATACCGAAAAGACAATATATAAAAATGTGAGGTCAAAAACAAAAAATATACCAAATAAACCAACCTCCAAAAACTAGAAGTTAATGGAAAATATGTTCTAGAAAACCTTCAACCCTGCCCCTTTTACCGTTTTTCTTTTTAACATTCTGCCACATCCTATGAGAGGGCTCGATCGTGACTACCTACAGATATGAACTCTGATAATCAGAAGGTAAGTTTGAAATTAAAAGTTCTAAAATCGAATAAGCCGACAGCTACATATCAGAGTCTGAATTCTCTGATTAATACAGTCTCTTCACACCATAACGAGATGCCATTCGAAACAATCATATTTATATTTGATGAAACAATGTTAGCAATTTAAAGTTAGTAAAATACAATTATATATTTAAAGTGTTTTACTTTACAAAACCATACTTCCTCAAATATCAAGTAGCACTCCTCCAAGGATAAATTACTGTTTATGGCAAGTGTTATTATCTGATCGGAAGCAACATTTCCCAAAACATGTATATGAAATATGTTGCCGACTTATTGCCCCACTTATTTGAGCCACTTTCGGCACTTCCGTCTACAAACACGCTATCGTGGGTACGTGGCAGAGGCACTACCACAAACAGA
The DNA here is from genome assembly GCA_037957365.1 of Torreya grandis. NCBI lineage: Eukaryota > Viridiplantae > Streptophyta > Pinopsida > Cupressales > Taxaceae > Torreya > Torreya grandis. The sequence continues at coordinate 2,876,125 of JARHVA010000743.1, read as the reverse complement.
TCGACACAGGGGATGTGGATTGTTGATGTTGATAGCATGGACTCATAAGTCCACTGGTGTTATCCGAGAAGTTTAAAGAGGACCATCACATGACTCTCTCGCTTCTTCTCCGTCAACCAATAACCTCCCCGGCCCGTCTTTATTTCTGTTTAAAAAACATGAAACCCTTAGTTTTAAGGAGCGTCCCAATTGTATTGGTTAGAAAATCAGAAGAAATAAAAAAAATCAAATTAAACAATTATTAATAAAAAAATTATAAATTTATAATTTAAATTTTAGTCTATATAATTTAAAAGATATTTTCATTTTATTGATTAGAAAATGTTTCTGTTTCATCGTTATTTCATGGATAGTATTATTAAATTTATTAATTTTTCATAAGTATAAAATTATTCAAAATTAATTTTAGAAGTTAATTTATATATATATATATATGAATGATAGTTAAATTTTGAACATACAAGTCATTTTGACATTTAATTTATAGAAATGATATACTTTGAATGATAGGTAAATTTTAATTAATAAAAGAGGAACATTGTTATTCTAAAAGTTTTAAAATTTATTTGACTAATTTAAATTTTCACTTGTCAATTTGTATGATCTTATTTAAAAAGTAATTTTATTTAAACATATAAAATGAATTAAAATGTCTAAACACTTACCAAGTCTAGCATTGTTAGTGACGTTATAAGGTTGTATGGGACCTTTTGTTCAACATATGTCTAGTAAATGTAATGTGATTTTGGTTTTACCTAAACTATAAGAGGATCATAAGCAAATTTGGTCAATTAGTCATCATCACGTCCACACTAGGAGGCGGGAGAATGCTATTGCAAATTATAAGACATGTAACCCAATGCACATTGGGTTACAAAAAGGTACAAGCTAACTCGATGTTAGTCTTAAATTAACTATGTATTGTCTTGGAACAAGTCTTACACTTAATATTAATCATCTTGTGTTATGAATAATCAATTTAAAATTTTTGTTTCATTATGTAATGGAAACCTACACAGAAGTAAGGACTAAATTTGACAATTGCCCTGGTTTGTCATTTGTCATGTAAAATTTTGATGGCAATTATCATTTAACATTGTTCTTCATATGCTAATATAGTCGATAGTAAAAGAAAGAAACATAAAAGATTATATATATATATATATATATATATATGGTTTCTTACAGTCTTCCCAAAATTTCACTTTGCCTCTAATAAAATTTATTAAAAATAAATAAATTGGGATGCCAATTTTCTCTAAAGTTACATGTAATTTTGTTTGTGTTTAAATTTTTTTTTAAGGATGAGGTCGTTGTTTTACTATTTTATTTATAAAAAAATCTTAACGAAATTAAATCAAAACTCTAAAAAGATATTAAGAAAGATGATGACTTATCTACTTCACCAAATAATGAATACAAATCAACATGGTTACCCTCTAGCATTCCCACCGATTACCACATAAACTAAGAGGGAAGAAAATATGTGTAGGTTTGGTTCAATGATCATGGTGATATGTGGAAATATAAATTCTATGTAAATTTTCTATTTTATTTGAGATAAGTGATCAAACACATTGCGAATCACAAGGAATTAATAGATTTAAACTGCCCAAATTTTCCTCAAGAACAAAAACAAATTACCTATATTGTATTTGCACGGAGTTGGGGGACAATTCTATGGACATTTTTGGTAACATGATTGCATTATTAAATAACGTGATTGCATTATTAAATAATGTGATCACATTATTTAATTAATGTAATCGTGTTACTAAAATTATAGCTCGATAATTACTGAGCTATAATGCATATGTGTTATTGAGAAAATAATAACATGTAGATGTTATTGTAAATTTAAATATTGCGTACATGTTGTATAACACATACGCATTGTATAATGCATACATGTTGCTTTGTTATAAGTCCAAAACCAACTCCATGAGCATTTAGGATTTGCACGTGAAGCCAATTTTGTCCATAATATTATATTTACTACTTTAAATGTTAAGTATATATTATTACATTTAATTTCTTACACTTTAAATTTATTTTTGTAAATATAGTAAATTAGAGTCACTCAGCATCTGATAGAGTTGGTCTCATAGTTGAATGCCTTATGATATGGAAAATAGTTTTTCAAAATCCAATCAAGTCAGTACTTAGGCATTTTTAGGGTCTAAGTATTAAACATAGGGATTTTAGGATATAATTTTTATAATTGATCTCCATTTTTGGTAAATATATAGTCATTATTTAGGTTTTTGTGCCTTCTAGATTAATTCTTGTTATTTCTAGGAGTCTTAGGTTTGTCAAAATTAATGTTTTCAAACCACTCACTTTGAAATTAATAAAAAGTGGTGTGATTAGGGTAGCATAGGTCACATTGATGACCTACACATATCAAACAACCACTTTATATTAATTTCACTTATTCATCATCCTTCCCTCATCCTTGATCACTTCCTACTCATCCATTATCACCCCTAATCACTCTCTCATCATTCTTCATTATCCCTAATCACTCCCTCATTGACCCTCACTGTCCCTAGTCATCTCTAATCACTCCCTCATGATCCCTAATTACTCCCTCATTGACCCTCACTATGCCTCATCATCCCTAATAACTCACTTTTTGTCCTTCTTTGTCCCTCATCACTTGCTCATCATACCTAATCACTCTCTCATTGGCTCTCACCATCCCTCATCATCTCTAAACATTCCCTTATTAATCCTTACCTTTACTCATCATTTATAATCACTCCCTCATTTCCCCTACCATCCTTTATGTTTCTTAGACCTATTGCATACTCTACTTGTTCAAATTCTTTGCCAATATCCACGTAACTTTCACTTTGTCTTTTATTTCTTGATCTCTATCTTTAGACCCAACACACATTTCAAATTTGCATCTACATTTTATTCATTTCATTTATTATCCACCATTCTTTGGATAGTCTCACTAAACTCTTCATTTTATTCTCCTTACTCAATGCATTCAATCTCTCTTACTTTGAGACTATCCCCCTTACTAGTCTTTATTATTTATAACAACTTGGATCAAATATTATCTCTAGTTCCTTAGGATTTAATAGGGATCTGACAAACTTCATTCCACTCCTTTGAGTTATCTCTAACTTCTTCTCAACCCTACTTAACTTCTCAACACAATCTTCATATGATACACTACTAATTACTCTATCATAGACTCTTATTGTACATACTCAAATCATAAAATTAACCTAATTTAGGGATACTCTTTAATATATCCCATTTATTTACAAATTTATAGGCTTTGGTTAAACTATTTGATAACTTATTTTGGCTCTTTCTACTCTTGGATTAGGTCTTTATGTTTCCTTCTACCCCATCTACCACACAATCCTCCCCCATCTGTAGTTATCCATACACAACTTTAAAAAACTATATTATCTTTGTGCATGTTTAAATGAAACTTTTAACCAAATTTCATGAATTATTGATAGTTACAACTCCTAAACACTCACTTTGAAAGTAAAAACCCTAATACAAGGTTTAGACTAGTTCCATAGACTCGAGAAGGTATTTCTAATGAATTTGACTATTGGATTAGTTTGATTTAACCCTATGTACATTTTCCAAGTGTTATATTTCCATTTTTAAGCTACCGTAGATTGACTTAACCAAATTTGAATAGATTGTGTACTCAGTCATAGGTCTGTAGTAATCCAGGAAGAGGTTATTTGTTCTAATTCATTCCAAAAAGGGTTATAAATCAACATTAAGGTTTAAAATCCTATGTATAATGTTTACACACTTAAAAAAATTGATGCATTCCATCTATAACACTCAATTTTCTAATTTCCAAAATATACCACTTTGATTGTGTTAAGTTTCTTGATGACTACAGAACTATGTTAGTTTTCTTTTTACTCATCTAAATATATGAAAACTACCTGAAAGAATATAAGACTTCATGATTATATTAGAATAAAATTACCAATATATACACTTTAATGTTCACTCCAATACATGCATATACCTTCTCACACAGATGTATACTCAAAACTTTTGCTCATAGAAGATAATGTTGTGTTGTTTAACATATAATGTCCTTAGTAGAATAACAAAATATAATGTTTAAATACTATTAAAGAATTGTTATGTCAAGTTACTAATTCCTCATACATTCCAAAATCCCACCAAATAGAATATCCTCTTCCATAGGACTCTGACCTTCACTCAAATTTCACGGCGCAGTTTGTAAAAACACAGGGTATATAGTTTATAATTTGAACATTCAAAAGATTTAAAACTCAAATGAAAAATGCTATAATCACCATCAAATAAAAGGTATTTTTATCTTACCACTCACACAAATATCATAGATAACTTGTTACTAATCATGTTTCATGATCATGCACATTGTCAACTATCTTTGCACATATTTAAGAAGATGCAGGGTCTATTTTCTTTCATGTCTATAAATAATCAAAACTTGTCTTTATTCACTTGTTTGGGGTTCTTTACATTTATCCTTTCGAATCCTAACCCATCCAACTCTCTTTAATATGAATCTGAATATAAAATAAGACATGGACAAGACTTTTATTACAAAATAGTCATCAACTAAATTCTAACTTATTTTGTATGTTGAGAGTGTCCTCAAATAACTCAAATACTAAAATGTTTATAAAATATAAATTTACATATATTAGTTGTAACATCCTAAAATCCTTGTTAAATTCTAATCACACCAAATTCAACATTGGACTTCTTGAAATAAGATTCAAGTCTCTATGAAAGTTCAAAAGTTCACATGAAAGATTTGTTGGGAAAGTCCAATACAAGTCTAATTCAAAATTGACAGAAAACTAGAAACTTAGAAAGACTCCTACAGACTTCTTATGACCTTGACCACCTTATAAAGACTCTAAACATGCAAACTAGATCATTATTTATATTGGGTAGTGTTGCTCCTACATCACCTCATAATCCCTAATCACTGCTTCATCATACCTCATCATCTCTAATCACTCATCCCTCATCTCCCCTAATCACTCCTTCATTAATCCTCATCATCACTCATCATCTGTAATCACTCCCTCATATATATATGTCCTTGGAAAAAAATTATAATTGCATATTAATAAAAATAATAAATTACCTTCATTAATTGGTCAATTATGTGTTCAAAGGCCTCGAAACATGAGGGAAAAATGGAATGGGATCCCCCCCAGGACTATTAAAATTAAACTTTGATTGGGCTACCAAAGGGGACCTGGGGGCCTCTAGAGTAGGATGTGTTATTCGAGACTATGTTGGCTCTTTATTCCTAGTTGTCGAAGAAGTTCATAAACAAAACCAATGATGAGGTTGAGGCACAAGATCTCATCTTGGGGTTGGATATTTTAAAGCAATATGGGATCGATCAAATCCTAATGAAAGGTGAATCTATGGTTATCATCCAGGCTTTATGAAATAAGAAGGTTGGATCATGGAGTATTAATAATTTCCTATGTCATACATGGGGAATGCAAGATAAGCTTAGCTTCTGGGATGCCTCTCACTGCTTTCGAGAAGCCAACTCTACAATGGATAGTCTTAAAAACAAAGGTTTATCATAAGTTAAAGAAATCTTTGTTGACAATGATTGGAATAGTTGGAATTTCTATGAAGCACCATCATGATTTGGCAACTTAGAGTTGTGAAGCTTTTATGATGATCATGTCATTTGATTGACACACAATCACCATTAGGGGTGTCATTTCCTATGTGTGACATGCCCCTTGTATCTAAATCTTGAAGTTAATGTGATTGGTCATGTCTTCATTATAGAAGCTCTTCATTCCCCTCACCATTCTCTTAGGTGTTCAGACAGGTCTCTGATGAATCTCACCACCATGTATAGCATGTTATAGGTGGCATTGAGTGAGCCATTACTACATGTTGAATCAACCAGGAGTGAGATGGCCTTTGGTAGATAGGTGACTAATTCACCCTTGAAGCAAAATATTTTTATTCAATCTATAAGTGTTCTAGAAGAAATGAAATAATCCATAAGACTGGTCCTTTTGGAAACAAACTACCATGGGAAAGTGAACTCTTTGGTTACATCAACTTATATAGGGAGATTACTCTTTATCTCCAAGGATAAACACATGTTTATGGTGATGGCATGCAGGATTATACGTCAAGGGTTTTGAGTAGGTTTAGATGAAGCTTTGGAAGGGCTTATGTTGGGAGGTCAGCATTAGTTTACTTTTTATAATCAAAATGACTTAGGGCTAATCCCTCTATGAGCCTTGTAAGATTTGGAGGAATGCTTTAGTGTTTTGGTGGAGCATCTCAATTTTATACAAAGTTGTATGGAAAACCCAAACCTTGAGAAACATTTTCTTCTTGTGTGGGACTTGGACACTATGTGAGCCCCAATTGCTTCAATGGTGGCACCTCTAAGCTGGAGAAATTCCTATATGATGGTGGTTGCAGTTAAATTTCTTTTCAAGATATTTGGGGCTCCTCTCCAATGGCCACCAAACCCTCTATTGAGGTTGGGTGCAGGTCCCTCAATTCAGAGAAGGGTGACCTCTTCCCACATGCAAGTCTAGTTGGCTTCCAAGAAAGCAACAATGGGTGTAAGTGGTGTGTTGCTGAAGAAACAAGTGGGTAAGCTTAGACTTTGAAGGTGTAAGGTAACTACGTCATGAGATGTCAGGCCCATATATGTTTCAGATGATGGTGGTTTTGGTTTAGGGATACGCCGTCGAGGGTGGATAAGTGAAATTTTGGATGATGAATATATTGGCATAGGTGGCTGGTGGAAGAAATCCTGATGATGATGTCTCATTGGTGGATGGTTTGAATGGCTCCTAGGCAGGTGATGAATTAATAGTGTTCTATTTTTTGTTTTTTGTTGTTTTGTGCTTCCCCTTCGGGGCAGTGGTGTTTTGGCTCCTAATGTACCTTAAGAGCCTAATATTTTGTAACCCTTTTAGGTCTTGTTGTTTTCACTTTCTCAAGTTTTTCCTACTTTTTTTAATTCTCATTTGTTGTTTAATATAATAGGGAAAGGACCCCCAACCCTTAAATCATCTATAAAAAAATAATAATAAATTACATTACTTAAATGCTTATCAATGTTCGAACAAAAAAGAAGCAAAGAAAAAAGAAACCATCCCGACATAAAACACCCCAAGGATAAGAAACAACATAAACCCTTGTATAATGGAAAAAGTATAATATATAGCAATGTCATGTCAACAATGAAAATATACCAAAAAGACAATACATAAAAATGTGAGGTCAAAAACAAAAGATATACCAAATAAACCAACCTCCAAAAACTAGAAGTTAATGGAAAATATATCCTAGAAAACCTTCAAGCCTGCCCCTTTTACCATTTTTGTTTTTAAGATTATGCCACATCCTATGAGAGGGCTCGATCGTGACTAGCTATAGATATGAACTTTGATAATCAGAATGTAAGTTTGAAATTAAAAATTCTAAAATCGAATAAGCCGATAGCTACATATTAAAGTCTGAATTCTCTTATTAATACAGTCTCTTCATGCCATAACGAGATCTCATTCAAAAAAATCATATTTATATATGATGAAGCAATGTTAGTGTGGAATATGAAAAACTAAACCAAATTTGAAAAGCTAAACAAAATTTCTATGCCCACAGAAGATAACAGCAGAAAAATAGAGTATAAAAACTTAGAGAAAAAAATAGAGCACTCAAAAAATCTTTATTTACAGGCTTGAAATATTGTCTTTATTAATGCATATATATAAAAGAATAACCAAGTTGTTACATAAATTGTAGTAGCTAAAAAAAATATTATAAACTAAGCATGCAGATTTCATGTTTTATTCCTACGCTGCATGTGGCGGTGAAAGCCAAGCTGAAAAACAAATTGTCTAAACTTAGTAACTAAGAATATTCTCAATTAAGGAATTGCATGGGTCAAAAGACCAACATGCAACACCAGTGGTGGTAGAACTGGATGTTCAATTGAACCTCCAGTGTCAATTATTAACATACTCCCCCTTGATGCTGAGAGAGCTTACAATCTGATCTCTGAGTGTCAAAAATTGATCTGTTGCAACTGCTTTCATGAAGATATCTGCCAACTATTCTTCAGTGTTGATGTATTTCAATTCTACTACCTTCATCTGCACTAAATCTCAAATAAAATGATGGTTTAAATCAAAATGTTTTGTCCTACTGTGATGGACTGGATTCTTAGCCAATTTAATAGCACTAATATTATCACAAAAAATAACTATGGGCTGAACTTGCATCTCTCCAATTTCTTCAAAAAGTTTTCTAAGCCATAATGCTTGTGTACCTACTGAAGTGACTGCAACATACTCTACTTTTGTATAAGAAAGGGCAACTATACTTTGCTTCTTTGAGCTCCAAGTAATCAAACTAGAACCAAAAGAAAAACAATTCCCAGATGTTGACTTTTGGTCATCCAAACTACCTCCCCAATCAAAATCACTAAAACCAACAAGATTGAACCTTTTAGAAGTGTAGTAATGAATACCAAAATCTAGAGTGCCTTTCACATACCTCAAAATTCTTTTGGCTGCCTTCATATGTATTTTTGATGGCTCTGTCATGTACCTTGAAATAAGTGAAATTGAATAAGCAATATCAGGTCTTGTATCAGTTAGAAACATTAAGCTTTCAACAATACTTCTATAAGTTGTCTCATCAACTCTTTCAGCACCATCATCTCTACACAACACAACTCCATGAGCAACTGGGGTGGAGACTGGTTTACAATCAGCGATATCAAATTTCTTCAACATATCTTTAGCATACCTTGTTTGACAAATAAAAATTTTATTCACCCTTTGATAAACCTCCATTCCTAAAAAATATTTCATAACACCTAAATCTTTCATCTCAAATTCATTCATCATGAAAACTTTGAATTCATCCTTCATCATAGAACTACTACCCATATACAACAAGTCATCAACATACAAACTTACAATCAAATATCATTACCTTCTTGTTTGTAGTAAAGGGTAGGTTCACTCTTACTTCTTTGAAAGCCATTCTCTTGAAAATATCCATCAATCCTAGCATACCATGCTCTTGGTGCTTGTTTGAGGCCATACAAAGCCTTCTTTAACTTGTAGACATGATTTTATTTTCCTTGCACTTCAAAACCTTGTGGCTATTCCACATATACTTCTTCTTCTAAGTACCCATTCAAGAAGGCAGTTTTCACATCTATATGATGGATGCTCCAATTATTTTGAGTTGCTAATGAAATCAGCATTCTAATGGTCTCTTGTCTTGCTACTAGTGCAAATGTCTCTTCATAATCAATGCCATACTTTTGTGTGAAGCCTTTAGCAACTAATCTTGCCTTATGCCTTTCAACACTTCCATCACTATTAATCTTAGTCTTGTAGACCCATTTGGTGCCAATCTTCTTCTTGTCATTTGGAAGCTTTGTAAGCTCCCAAGTGTCATTCCTGTGAATAGAATCCATCTCTTCTTGCATTGCTGGCATCCAAACCTCATTAGTAAATGCATCTTCAAAACATGATGGTTCAAAATCAGCCTTGGTAAGTAAAGAAAAATTCAGTGTCTCACCTCTTGGATTTTCTTCATGTGCTTGATTTGAACTCCTTTGATAAATGTCACTCAATCTTCTTACCTTCCTTGCAAAACTAGGACTTGAATCTAGACTTACACTTGGAATTGAACAACTAGATGAGGGGTTATTTGGTGGATTTGTAGCACTTGGAACAAAAATATTAGTGGGCTGCCCATGATCAATATCATCCATACTAACTTCATTTAAAACAGATTTTGACTTTTCCATATGGCCTTTTTGATGACCATAAACTCCCCCTTCATCAAAAATCACATCTCTTGACACAATAAGCTTATTAGTGAGAGGATTATATAACCTATAAGCCTTACTTTCCTCACTATATCTAACAAAAATACATGACTCACTTTTGGGATCTAACTTTTGCCTCTTTCGATCAAGAACATGAACATAGGATAAGCAACCAAAAACTTTCAAGTAATTAACATTTGGCTTTTTCTCATACTAGGCTTCATACGGAGTCATCCTATCGAGTACACTAGTGAGACTCCGATTGAGAATATATACTGTTGTAGCAACTTCATCTCCCCAAAAAAAATTACTTAATCCTTTTGTTTGTAGCATGCTTCGTGCCATCTCCACCACTGTATGATTCTTCCTTTTAGCTACACCATTTTGTTGAGGTGTGTATGCAGTGGTGAGTTGTCTTCTAGTGCCATGCATATCAAAATAACCTTGAAAGGCTTTTGAATAAAATTATCCTCCATGATCAGTCCTTAAGCATTTGATTTTGCACCCTTTGTCATTTTCTACAAGGGCTCTAAACCTCTTGAATGTCTCAAGAACTTCACCTTTCGTTTTCAAAAAATAAACCCAACACTATCATGAGTAATCATCAATAAAAATAATGCAATATGATGTCTTATCCAAACTCTTTGTCTGCATAGGACCACAAATGTGTGAATGAACTAATTGGAGTGGATAATGGGCCCTCCATGTATTGCCTTTTAGAAATTTCTCTCTTGCATGTTTTCCTTTGGCACATCCTTCACAAACTTCCTTGTGCTCTTCAACCTTAGGCAAACCAGAAACTAATGCTTTTGATGTTAGAATTTTCAAACTATGAAAATTTAAATGCCCATACCTGAGATGCCACAACCAACTTGTATCCTCATATGCCATATTGACAAGGTTCTTGTTATGTTCACCAAACTTCAATGGAAACACCCTATTCTTTGTCATAGGCACCACTGTTACCACCCTATTTCCTTGATTCTTATCATAAATTATGCATTGTTGATTTTCAAATACAACTTTATAATTCTTCTCACATAATTGTCCAACACTCAATAAATTATGCTTTAACTTTAGAGTGTAATAAATGTCTTTAACACTCTTCATACCTTATTTTGTATGGACTTCCATAGCTCCTTTTGCAGCAACCTCCAATGATTTGTGATCACCAAGTTTGATCTTGGATTTAAAACTTTCATCCATTATAGAAAAATGTTTTTCATTCCCTGACATGTGGTTAGAACATCCCGAATCTAAATACCAAACATCTATAGAAATATTTTCAGCATTGTCATAAGATAAAAATAAATTATTTGGAGGATTCTCATCACCTTCTTGAGCATAATGAACACTTTTATCATTATTACCTTTTTAATCTACACTCATAATTAAAGTGGCCATACCTATTACAATGATAACACTGAATATTTATTTTATCAAATCGGCCTCTACCTCTTCCTCTGAAACCACCTCTTCCTCTATTTCCTCTTGAGTAATTTTGATTTTGACCTCTACCTTGGCCTTGATTACTTTTAATGCTACTATTGGCATCTTCATTCTTTGTGATTTGTAATTTGGAGGAAAAAGCTTTCTGTTAGGGTATGGAGCTAAAAGCTTCACCCATGAGCAAGTTCACAACTTTCCGGAACCATAGTCACTGTCGACAGTCTGGCACAAACCAGAAGCTGCCAGCGTCGGTAGAAGGTCAGCTGGCGTCGGTCACAGGCAGACTGATAGGGACCGACGTCGGTCACCTGTGTGTGTAGATTCTATTTCTGTGCATGAACAGAATGTTTACATGTTAAGGATCAAACTGTTGGTTGTAAGTTTGCATTTCTATTTTGAGTAGAACTAATTAGAGCCCTTGTTTAGGAGGTCCATCTATCAGTTGTAAGTGCATGCTCATGAATCTCTATAGTTATATAATAGAGAGAGATCTTCATAGTTCATTAGACAATACTGTAGAGTAAGAGACACTACTGTAGAAGTAGAATACAGATTATATATGTGAATCAATCCAGATTGTGGAGTTGATTGTAATTGAGAGAGAGGACTCTTGAGGGAAAGAGATCTAAGAAGAGATCTGTACATCTGAGAGAGGTGTGGAAGAAAATAAGTTTCTTTAATTGTAATTCCTTCTTTAAAGAGTTGAATACAAGTTTTCAGGGTGGTTTCTTGTATCTCTTATTTCTTGCTAATACTGATTCTAGTTACTTATCTATCTAATTTAATTCCATGTTTATTGCTTTCATATAGTAATCATATTGTTGATTGATCCACAACAAGTGGTATCAGAGCCAGGCTAACTAACAGGTGTTTCAGATCTGGTTAGTGTGTATTGATTACAGGTTACTCACAAAGATTTCTATTTGAGTGAGAGAAAGTAATGGTAGAAGAAAGTAAACTTAGAATGGAGAAGTTTAATAGCAAGAACTATCAATTATGGAGAATGCAGATAGAAGATTATCTGTATCAAAAAGATTTATACTTACCATTAGGAGGGACTGCAAAGCAGCCCAAAGACATGGATGATGAAGAATGGGAAGTTCTTGATAGAAATGCTCTTGGATCAATAAGATTGAGTCTAGCATCTACTGTGATATCTAATTTATCACAGGCAAAGTCTATGGTAGAGTTAATGACTAATTTAGCAAATTTATATGAAAAACCCTCAGCTTCAAATAAGGTATATCTTATGAAGCAATTATTTAATTTGCAGATGCAGGAAGGTAGTTCTGTATCTAATCATCTAAATGGTTTCTATGGAATTGTAAATTAATTAAATTCAGTTAAAATAATGTTTGATGATGAAATTAAAGCTCTATTAATCTTATATTCTTTACCTAAAAGCTGGCATAGCTTGGTAATTGTAGTTAGTAATACTGCTTCTGCTTCAAATATTTTAAAAGTAGGTGATGTGGTTAGTGTAATCTTGAATGAGAAAATTCGCAGAAAAAACACAGAAGAGACATCAGAGAACGCTTTAAGTTTTGAGAGCAGGAGAAGACAAAAAGATAAGAGCAAGAAAGGAAGATCAAGATCTAAGTCCAAGATGAATGGTAGATCTAAATCTAGAAATGGCAGGAAGCCACAATGCTGGAATTATGAAAAGATAGGGTACATAAGCAAAGATTGCTGGTCAAAGCTTAAAGAGAACAGACAACATGATGATAAAGAAGAAGTAAAGGTGGCAGGTATTGTTGCACAAGATGCTCTTATATTCTCTTTACATAATAATATAGAATCTTGGGTTTTAGATTTTGGTGTATCTTTCCATGCAACCCCTAATAGAGAATATTTCAGTGACTATGTCCATGGAGATTTTGGAATAGTTTATTTAGGGGATGATGAGATTTGTAAGATTATTGGCAAAGGTAAAATGTAGCTGAAAATGCAGAATGGCAACACATGGGTGTTGAGAGATGTCATGCATGTTCTCAGCTTGAAGAGAAATTTGATTTCTGCAAGAAAGTTAGGGGATGAAGGTTGTACAGTAACTCTCACAGCTGAAGCTTGGAAGGTTTCCAAAGGTGCACTTGTATTGGCCAAAGGTAAGAGAGTAGGTACTCTCTATTTATGTAATTGTATTACTGATAATTCTCCTTCTGTATTATCTACTTTAGATGTAGATGCAAAGTTGTGGTATCAAAGGCTTGGCCACATGAGTGAGAAGGAAATGACAATTTTTAAGTCAAAATGTATGTTTCCAAATTTGTAAAGCATAGATCTAGATTTCTGTGAAGACTGTATTTTTGAAAAATAGAAAAGAGTGAGTTTTCTCAAGACTGGGTAAACAAAAAAGAAGCAGAAATTACAGCTTGTTCACACAGACGTGTGGGGACCAGCCTAAGTTGCTTCTATTGGAGGATCACAGTACTATGTTTCTTTCATAGATGATGCTACAAGAAAGGTATACATCTATTGTATTAAGAAGAAATTTGATGTTTTTGACACGTTTAAGATTTGGAAAGCTATGGTTGAGAATGAAACAGGCAAGAGATTGAAGTGCCTGAGATCTGACAATGGTGGTGAGTTTTGTAGCCACAAGTTCAATTGGTATTGTTATATGCATGGGATCCACAGGCAAAGGACTGTTCCAAGAACACCTCAACAAAATGGAGTTGCTAAAAAGATGAACAGAACAATCATGGAGCATGCAAGGTGTATGAGATTGCATGCTAAATTGCCCTTAGAGTTTTGGACAGAAGCTATGGATACTACAATGTACCTGATTAATAAAGGACCCTCTACAGTGCTGGATGGTGGAATTCTAGAAGAGGCATGGATAGGTAAAAAGGTAGATCTCTCATTTCTCAAAGTTTTTGGTTGTGAAGCCTTTGTGCACGTTGATAAGAAAAATAGAAAAAAGCCAGATGCTAAGTCTATGATGTGCATATTTATTGGCTATGGCTCTAATGAGTTTGGATTCAGGTTTTAAAATCTAGGAACTAACAAGATAATTAGGAGCCGTGATGTTGTTTTCAATAAAAAAGTGATGTACAGTGATCAGCTCAAGAAGTTGGATCAACCTAACCAGAGCAATGAAGAATTAGACAAGGAGAAAGTCCAAAATAACCTCACAGAAAAGAGAAGTCACAGAAAGGAAAACATAGAGACTGATGTCAGTCATGTTATTAGGGTATGGAGCTAAAAGCTTCACCAAATGAGCTAAGTGACAACTTGCTGGAACCACAGTCACCGTCGACGGTCTGGCGCAGACCAAAAGCTGCAACCGTCGGTAGTAGGTCGGCTGACATCGATCACAGGTGGACTGACAGGGACCGACGTTGGTCACCTGTGTATGTCTGAAATATATTTTTGTGCACAAATAGAATGTTTGCATGTTAAGGGCAAACTGTTGGTTGTAAGCCCGCATTTCTAATTTGAGTAGAACTAGTTAGAGCCCTTGTTTAGGAGGTGCATCTATCAGTTGTAAGTGTATGCTCATGTTTCCTTATTTTATATATAGGATTAGATCTTCATAGCAGAATTGGACTGTAAAATAATTGTATATGTGAATCAATCTAAATTGTGGAGTTGATTGTAATTGAGAGAGAGGACTCTTGAGGGAAAGAGATCTAAGAAGAGATCTGTACATCTAAGAGAGGTGTGAAAGAAAAGAAGTTTCTTCAATTGTAATTTCTTCTGTAAAGAGTTGAATACAAGTTTTCAGGGTGGTTTCTTATATCTCTTGTTTCTTGTTAATTATGATTCTAGTTACTTATCTATCTGATATAATTCTATGTTTATTGCTTTCACATTGTAATCATATTGTTGATTGATCCCCAACAAGTGGTATCAGAGCCAGGTTGACTAACAAGTGTTTTAGATCTGGTTAGTGTGTATTGATTATAGGTTACTCACAGAAAATTTTGTTTGAGTGAGAGAAGTAATGGCAGATGAAAGTAAGTTAAGAATGGAGAAGTTCAATGACAAGAACTATCAATTATGGAGAATGCAGATAGAAGATTATCTGTATCAAAAAGATTTATACTTACCGTTAGGAGGGACTACAAAGCAGCCCAAAGACATGGATGATGAAGAATGGGAAGTTCTTGATAGAAAGGCTCTTGGATCAATAAGATTGAGTCTAGCATCTACTGTGATATCTAATTTATCACAGGCAAAGTCTATGGTAGAGTTAATGACTACTTTAGCAAATTTATATGAAAAACCCTCAGCTTCTAATAAGGTATATCTTATGAAGCAGTTATTTAATTTGCAGATGCAGGAAGGTAGTTCTGTATCTAATCATTTAAATGATTTTCATGGAATTGTAAATCAATTAAATTTAGTCAAAATAATGTTTGATAATGAAACTAAAGCTCTATTAATCTTATGTTCTTTACCTGAAAGCTGGCACAGCTTGGTAATGGCAGTTAGTAATACTGCTTTTGCTTCAAATATTTTAAAAGTAGATGATGTGGTTAGTGTAATCTTGAATGAAGAAATTCGCAAGAAAAGCACAGAAGAGACATCAGGGAACGCTTTAAGTTTTGAGAGCAGGGGAAGACAAAAAGAGAAGAGCAAGAAAGGGAGATCAAGATCTAAATCAAAGATGAATGGTAGATCTAAATCCAAAAATGGTAGGAAGCCACAATGCTGAAATTGTGAAAAGATAGGGCACATAAGCAAAGATTGCTGGTCAAAGCCTAAAGAGGACAGACAGCATGATGATAAAAAAGAAGCAAAGGTGGCAGGTATTGTTGCACAAGATGCTCTTATATTCTCTTTGCATACTAATATAGAATCTTGGGTATTAGATTCTAGTGCATCTTTCCATGCAACCCCTAATAGAGAATATTTCAGTGACTATGTCCATGGAGATTTCGGAATAGTCTATCTAGGGGATGATGAGCCTTGTATAATTATTGGCAAAAGTAAAGTGCAGCTAAAAATACAGAATGGCAACACATGGGTGTTGAGAGATGTCATGCATGTTCCCAGCTTGAAGAGAAATTTGATTTCTGCATAAAAGTTAAGGGATGAGGGTTGTATAGTAACTCTCACAGCTAAATCTTGGAAGGTTTCCAAGGGTGCACTTGTATTGGCCAAAGGTAAGAGAGTAGGTACTCTCTATTTATGTAATTATATTACTGATAATTCTCCTTCTGTATTATCTACTTCAGATGTAGATGCAAAATTGTGGCATCAAAGGCTTGGCCACATGAGTGAGAAGGGAATGACAATTCTTAAGTCAAAAGGTATGTTTTCAGATTTGAAAAGCATAGATCTAGATTTCTGTGAAGACTGTATTTTTTGAAAAACAGAAGAGAGTGAGTTTTCTCAAGACAGGGTCAACAAAGAAGAAGCACAAATTACAGCTTGTTCACACAGACGTGTGGGGACCAGCCCAAGTTGCTTCTATTGGAGGATCACAGTACTATGTTTCCTTCACAGATGATGCTACAAGAAAGGTATGGATCTATTGTATTAAGAAGAAATCTGATATTTTTGACACGTTTAAGATTTGGAAAGCTATGGTTGAGAATGAAACAGGTAAGAGATTGAAGTGCCTGAGATCTGACAATAGTGGTGAGTTTTGTAGCCACAAGTTCAATTGGTATTGTTATATGCATAGAATCTACAGGCAAAGGATTATTTCAAAAACACCTCAGCAAAATAGAGTTGCTGAAAGGATGAACAGAACAATAATAGAGTGTGCAAGGTGTATGAGATTGCATGTTGGATTGCCCTTAGAGTTTTGGGCAGAAGCCGTGGATACTATAGTATACCTGATTAACAGAGGACCCTCTACAGTGCTAGATGATGGAATTCCAGAAGAGGCATGGACAGGTAAAAAGGTAGATCTCTCATTTCTCAAAGTTTTTGGTTGTGAAGCCTTTGTGCACATTGATAAAAAAAATAGAAAGAAGCTGGATACTAAGTCTATGAGGTGCACATTTATTGGCTATGGCTCTGATGAGTTCAGATTCAGGTTTTAGAATCTAGGAACTAACAAGATAATTAGGAGCCATGATGTTGTTTTCAATAAAAAAGTGATGTACAGTGATTAGCTAAAGAAGCTGGATCAACCTGAGCAGAGCAATGGAGAATTGAACGAGGTGAAAGTCCAAAATAAGCTCACAGGAAATAAAAGTCACAAAAAAAAACACAAAGATCGACGTCGGTCAGGTAGGAACCGATGTCAACCATACAGAGACCGATGTCGACCATATAAGAACCGACGTCAGCCAGGCAAGAACCGACGTCGGTCAGGCAGAATCGACGTCAGCAAGTAACAAGCTCGGAAGTGACCGAGGTCGGTCACTGTCAGAGAATTTAGGTGGACAGTGTGTTGTGAATGAGTCTCAATTGCCCAACAAGAGGTCAGAAAGGGTAAGTAAACCTCTAATTTGATATTCCCCTTCGTTATTCTATTTATTTCTTACTGATGGTGGAGAACTAGAGAGTTTTGATGAAGCAATACAGGGAGATTCCAAGAGTCAGTGGGAGCTAGGCATGAATGAGGAAATTGATTCCTTGAGAGAGAACCAAACATGGAATTTGGTTGAGTTGCCAGTAGGAAAGAAGACACTAAAGAACAGATAGATCTACAGGTTGAAAGAAGGTGAGAATGGATATATGAGATATAAGGCTAGGTTAGTAGTGAAAAGATTTGCACAGAAACCAGGTATTGACTTTGGTGAGATTTTTTCTCTTGTTGTTAAAATGACTTCTATACGGACTGTATTGTCTTTAGTTGCTATTGAGAATTTGCATCTTGAGCAACTTGATGTTAAGACAGTGTTTCTTTATGGAGATTTGGATGAAAAAATATATATGGATTAGCTAGAAGGATTTGAAGTCAAAGATAAGGAGAAGCTAGTGTGCAGATTGAAGAAAAGCTTGTATAGCCTCAAGCAAGCTCTAAGACAATGGTATCTGAGATTTGACAGGTTTATGACTGAGCATGGCTACAATAGATGTCAATCTGACCATTGTCTATATTTCAAGAGATTGGACAATGGTAGATATATCATTTTGTTGTTGTATGTAGATAATATGCCGGTTGCAAGATCACACATGCAGGATATCTTTGAGCTTAAGGTGAAATTAGCTCACACATTTGCCATGAAAGATTTGGGAGCAGCAAATAAAATCCTTGGCATGAATATTAAGAGAGACAGGAAAAATCACAGGTTGATTTTCTCTCAAGAGGATTATGTGAACAAGGTGTTGAAATGGTTAAATATGCAAGATGCAAAACTGGTAATCACACTTATGGCTGGACATTTCAAGTTGAGTAAAGAACAATGTCCTAGTTCATATGATGAAGTAGAGTACATGAAAAAAGTTCCATATGCTTCCACAGTAGGAAGTTTAATGTATGCAATGGTTTGTACTAGGCCTGATATTGCCCAAGCAGTGGGAGTTATAAGTAAGTATATGGCCAATCCAGAAAAGTAACACTGGAAAGCAGTTCAGTGGATCCTTAGATATCTGAAAGGAACCGACAGTAGGAATTTGTGCTATGGCAGTTCAAATACTTCTCTACATGGTTATGTAGATTCAGATATGGCAGGTGATTTAGATAGCAAAAAAAGCACCATAAGATATGTTTTCACTGTAGGTGGAATGGCGGTTAGCTAGATATCAAAGTTGCAGAAGGTTGTTGCCTTGTTAACTACAAAAACAGAGTATATTGCAGTCACAAAAGCTAGCAAAGAGATGATATGGATGACACAGTTCATGAAAGAGCTTGGAAAGGAGCGAGAGAGTTGTAGACTATATAGTGATAGTCAGAGTGCAATTCATTTGGCTAAGAATTTAGCCTTTCATTCAAGAGCAAAGCACATACAACTTAGGTACCTCTTCATTAGATAGGTATTGGAGGATGGTGAGTTGAAGCTGGAGAAGATCCATATAAATAAGAATCTTGTGGATATGTTAACCAAGCCGATTACAAAATAGAAGTTGAATCTTCATTCAACTTTCGTTGGTCTTCATAATTTAGTTGAAGATGAAAGAGCTAGAAGATGTTGTTGTACAGGTACTGGTGCAGCTATTTATCTCTAAGTGAGAAATTGTTAGGGTATGGAGCTAAAAGCTTCACCAAATGAGCAAAATGACAACTTACTGAAACCACAGTTACCGTCAACAGTCTGGCACAGACCAAAAGCTACCGACATCGATAGCAGGTCGGCCGACGTCGATCACAGGCAGACTAACAAGGACCGACGTCGGTCACCTATGTATGTCTGGAATCTATTTTTGTGCGCAAACAAAATGTTTACATGTTAAGGACAAACTGTTGGTTGTAAGCCCGTGTTTCTAATTTGAGTAGAACTAGTTAGAGCCCTTGTTTAGGAGGTGCATCTATCAGTTGTAAGTGCATGCTCATGTTTCCTTATTTTATATATAGGATTAGATCTTCATAGCAGAATTAGACTGTACAATAATTGTATATGTGAATCAATCTAGATTATGGAGTTGATTGTAATTGAGAGAGAGAGGACTCTTGAGGGAAAGAGATCTAAGAAGAGATCTGTACATCTGAGAGAGGTGTGGAAGAAAAAAGTTTTTTCAATTATAATTCTTTCTATAAAGAGTTGAATACAAGTTTTCAGGATGGTTTCTTGTATCTCTTATTTCTTGTTAATTTTGATTCTAGTTACTTATCTATCTGATATAATTCCATGTTTATTTCTTTCATATTGTAATCATATTGTTGATTGATCTCCAACAAGGAGAAATCCAAAATAAGCTCGCGGGAAAGAAAAGTCACAGAAAGGAAAACACAGAGACCGACATCGGTCATGCAGGAACCAACATTGGCCATACAGGGACCGATGTCAGACGTATAGGAATCGACGTCAGCCAGGTAGGAACCGATGTCGGTCAGGCAGAACTGATGTCAGCCAGTAACAAGCCTGGAAGTGACCGAGGTCGGTCACTGTCAGAGAATTTGGGTAGATAGTGTGTTGTGGATGAGTCTCAAACGCCGAACAGGAGGTCAGAAAGGGTAAGTAAACCTCCAATTCGATATTCTCCTTCATTATTCTATTTATTACTAACTGATGGTGGAGAACTAGAGAGTTTTGATGAAGCAATATAGGTCGAATCCAAGGTTCAGTGGCAGCTAGGCATGAATGAGGAAATTGATTCCTTGAGAGAGAACCAAACATGGGATTTGGTTGAGTTGCCAGCAGGAAAGAAGACACTGAAGAACAGATGGATCTACAGATTGAAGGAAGGTGAGAATGGACAGATGAGATATAAGGCCAGGTTAGTGGTGAAAGGATTTGCACAAAAACCAGGTATTGATTTTGGTGAGATTTTTTCTCCTGTTGTTAAAATGACTTCTATACGGACTGTATTGTTTCTAGTTGCTATTGAAGATTTGCATCTTGAGAAACTTGATGTTAAGACAATGTTTCTTCATGAAGATTTGGATGAAGAAATATATATGGATCAGCCAGAAGGATATGAGGTCAAAAGAAAAGAGAAGCTAGTGTGCAGATTGAAGAAAAGCTTGTATGGCCTCAAGCAAGCTCTAAGACAATGATATCTGAGATTTGACAGGTTTATGACTGAGCATGGCTACAGTAGATGTCAATCTAACCATTGTTTATATTTTAAGAGATTGGATAATGGTAGATATATTATTCTGTTGTTGTATGTAGATGATATGCTGGTTGCAGGATCACACATGCAGGATATCTCTGAGCTTAAGGTGAAATTATCTCACACATTTGCCATGAAGGATTTGGGAGCAGCAAAAAAAATCCTTGGCATGAATATTAAGAGAGATAGAAAAAATCACAAGTTGATTTTGTCTCAAGAGGATTACGTGAACAAGGTGTTGAAACAGTTCAATATGCAGGATGCAAAACCGGTAAGCACACCTATGGCTAGACACTTCAAGTTAAGTAAAGAACAATGTCCTAATTCACATGATGAGGTAGAGTACATGAGAAAAGTTTCATATGCTTCCACAGTAGGAAGTTTAATGTATGCAATGGTTTATACTAGGCCTGATATTGCCCAAGCAGTGGGAGTTGTAAGTAAATATATGGCCAATCTAGGAAAAGAACACTGAAAAGTAGTTCAGTGGATCCTTAGATATCTGAAAGGAACCAGCAATAGGCATTTGTGCTATGGTGGTTCAAATACTTCTTTACATGGTTATGTAGACTCAGATATGGCAGGTGATTTCGATGGCAGAAGAAGCACCACAGGGTATATTTTCACTGTAGGTGGAAGGCAGTTAACTGGATATCAAAGTTGTAGAAGGTTGTTGCCTTGTCAACTATAGAAGCAAAATATATTATAGTCACAGAGGCTAGCAAAGAAATGATATGGATGACATGGTTCATGGAAGAGCTTGGAAAGGAGCAAAAAAGTTGTAGACTATACAGTGATAGTCAGAGTGCAACTCATTTGGCTAAGAATTCAGCCTTTCATTCAAGAACAAAGCACATACAGTTTAGGTACCACTTCATTAGACAAGTATTAGAGGATGGTGAGTTGAAGCTGGAGAAAATCCATACAGATAAGAATCCTATGGATATGTTAAGCAAGCCAGTTACAAAAGAAAAGTTGAATCTTCATTCAACTTTCGTTGGTCTTCATGATTGAGTTGAAGATGGAGGAGGTAGAAGATGTTGCTGTATAGGTACTAGTGTAGCTGTTTATCTTCAAGTGGGAGATTGTTAGGGTATGGAGCTAAAAGCTTCACCCATGAGAAAGTTCACAACTTACTAGAACCACAGTCACCGTCGACAGTCTGGCACAGACCAAAAGCTACCGACGTCGGTAGAATGTCAGTTGACGTCGGTCACAGGTGGACTAACAGGGATCGACGTCAGTCACATGTGTGTGCAGATTCTATTTTCGTGCGTGAACAGAATGTTTGCATGTTAAGGATCAAACTGTTGGTTGTAAGTTCGCATTTCTATTTTGAGTAGAACTAGTTAGAGCCCTTGTTTAGGAGGTGCATCTATCAGTTGTAAGTGCATGCTCATGAATCTCTATAGTTATATAATAGAGATAGATCTTCATAGTTCATTGGACAATATTGTAGAGTAAGAGACACTACTGTAGAAGTAGAATACAGATTGTATATGTGAATCAATCTAGATTGTGGAATTGATTGTAATTGAGAGAGAGGACTCTTGAGGGAAATAAATCTAAGAAGAGATCTGTACATCTGAGAGAGGTGTGGAAGAAAAGAAGTTTCTTCAATTGTAATTCTTTCTGTAAAGAGTTGAATACAAGTTTTCAGGGTGGTTTCTTGTATCTCTTGTTTCTTGCTAATACTGATTCTAGTTACTTATCTATCTGATTTAATTCTGTGTTTATTGCTTTCATATAGTAATCATATTGTTGATTGATCTCCAACACTTTCTCTTCACTTTATACAAATGAATCTCTCAATCTTTCTTCATGAGACATCAAAGATCCAACTAGATGATCAAATTGAAGGGTAGACAAATTCTTGTTTTCTTCTATGATTATGGCAACATGATTACACCTTGGTGTGAGAGACCTCAACACTTTTTTTATCACAACCTCATTGTTCACAATTTCACCAAGTGTAGCCATCTTATTGACCACATCTTTTACTCTGACACAATAGGTACTCACACTTTCAGCTTCTTGCATCTTTAAATTCTCGAATTCTCTCTTCAATGTCTGTAACTTGACAACTTTGACTTGATCACTACCTTGGTAAGCTTCTTTTAGAGTCTTCCAAGCATCCTCTGCTGTCTTTTCTCCTGTAGTTCGTGGAAATAGGCTCTTATCTAGAGCTATTTGAATATGAAATAAGGCTTGATCATTCTTCTTCTTAGCCTCCTTCTTAGCTATTTTATCATTCGCTGTGAGGGCATTTCAATCCGCTGGCTCTGCATAACCTGATTCAATAATCTTCCATAAATCTTTTTCTATCAAAAAAGTCATCATTTTGATACACCAATAATCATACTCATTTCCATCAAATTCTGGAATGGACAAGGAGTTAGAATTTGACATGATAAATTTTTGGCAAAATTCCAACTACTAAATCTTTAACCCAAAAGAAAAATCCTGCTCTGATACCAAATGTGGAATATGAAAAACTAAACCAAATCTGAAAAGCTAAACAAAATTTCTATGCCCACAGAAGATAACAGCAGAAAAACAGATTATAAAAACTTAGAGAAAAAAAAAACAGAGCACTCAGAAAATCTTTATTTGCAGGCTTGAAAAACTGTCTTTATTAATGCATATATATGAAAGAATAACCAAGCTGTTACATAAATTGTAGTAGCTAAAAAAAAATATTATAAACTAAGCATGCAGATTGCATGCTTTATTCCTATGCTGGATGTGGCGGTGAAAGCCAAGCTGAAAAATAAACTGTCTAAACATGATAACTAAGACTGTTCTCAATTAAAAAATTGCATGGATCAAAAGACCAACATGCAACACCAGCGGCGGTAGAACTGGATGTTCAATTAAACCTCCAGCGTCAGTTATCAACAGTTAACAATTTAAAGTTAGTAAAATACAACTATATATTTAAAGTGTTTTACTTTACAAAACCATACTTCCTCAAAATATCAAGTACCACCCCTACAAGGATAAATTAGTGTTTACGGCAAGTGTTATTATCTGAACAGAAGCAACGAGCGCCCAACATTTCCCAAAACATGTATATGAAATATGTTGCCGACTTATTGCCCCACTTATTTGAGCCACTTTCGGCACTTCCGTCTACAAACACGCTATCCTGGGTACGTGGCAGAGGCAGCACCACAAACAGATCGATCACGGGGATGTGGATTGTTGATGTTGATAGAATGGACTGGTGAGTCCACTGGTGTTATCCGAGAAGTTTAAAGAGGACCATCACATGACTCTCTCGCTTCTTCTCCGTCAACCAATAACCTCCCCGGCCCGTCTTGTGACGGATCTTTATTTCTGTTAAAAAAACATGAAACCCTTAGTTTTAAGGAGCGTCCCAATTGTATTGGTTAGAAAATCAGAAGAAATAAAAAAATCAAATTAAACAATTATTAATAAAAAAATTATAAATTTATAATTTAAATTCTAGTTTATATAATTTAAATGATATTTTCATTTTATTGATTAGAAAATGTTTCTGTTTCATCGTTATTTCATGGATAGTACTATTAAATTCATTAATTTTTTATAACTATAAAACTATTTAAAATTAATTTTAGAAGTTAATTTATATTTATATATATATATATATATATATATATATATATGAATGATAGTTAAATTTTGAATATACAAGTCATTTTGACATTTAATTTATAGAAGTAATATACTTTGAATGATAGGTAAATCTTAAGTAATTAAAGGGGAACATTGTTATTCTAAAAGTTTTAATATTTATTTGACTAATTTATATTTTCACTTGTCAACTTTTATGATCTTATTTAAAAAGTAATTTTATTTAAACATATAAAATGAATCAAAATGTCTAAACACCTATCAAGTCTAGTTTTTATTCAACACACGTCTAGTAAATGTCACGTGATTTTGGTTTTGCCTAAACTATAAGAAGATCATAAGCAAATTTGGTCAATTAGTCATTGTCACGTCCACACTAGAAGGCGGGAGAATGCTATTGCAAATTATAAGACATGGAACCCAATGCACATTGAGTTACAAAAGGGTACAAGCTAACTCAATCTTAGTCTTAAATTAACTATGTATTATCTTGGAACAAGTCTTACACTTAATATTAATCATCTTGTGTTATGAATAATCAATTTACAATTTTTGTTTCATTATGTAATGGAAACCTACACAGAAGCAAGGACTAAATTTGACAATTGCCCTAATTTGTCATGTAAAATTTTGATGGCAATTATCATTTAACATTGTTCTTCATATGCTAATATAATCGATAGTAAAATAAAGAAACATAAAAGATTATATATATATATATATATATATATATATATATATATATATATATATATATATATATATATATATATATATATATATATATATATATATTTTCTTCATATGCTAATATAATCGATAGTAAAAGAAAGAAACATAAAAGATTTTATATATATATATATTCCTTTATAGTTTTCTACGGTCTTCCCAAAATTTCACCTTGCATCCAACAAAATTTATTAAAAATAAATAAATTGGGATACCAATTTTCTCTAAAGTTACATGTAATTTTGTTTGTGTTTAAATATTTTTTTAAGGATGAGGTCGTTGTTTTACTATTTTATTTTAAAAAAAAAATTAACCAAATTAAATCAAAACTCTAAAAAGATATTAAGAAAGATGATGACTTACCTACTCAACCAAATAGTGAATACAAATCAACATTGTTACCCTCTAGCATTCCCACCGATTACCACATAAACTAAGAGGGAAGAAAATATGTGCATGTTTGGTTCAATGATCATGGTGATATGTGGAAATATAAATTATATGTAGATTTTCTATCTTGTTTGTGATAAGTGATCAAACACTTTGCCAATCATGAGGAGTTAACAGATTTAAACTGCCCAAATTTTCCTCAAGAATAAAAAGAAATTACCTATACGGTATGTGCACAGAGTTAGGGGGTAATTCCATGGACATTTTTGGTAATGTGATTGCATTATTAAATAAAATGATCACATTATTAAATAATGTGATCACGTTATTTAATTAGTGTGATCATGTTATTGAAATTATAGCTCGATAATTACTGACCTATAATGCGTATGCATTATTGAGAAAATAATAACATGTCCGTGTTATTGTAAATTGAAATAATGCATATATGTTTTATAACATGTATGAATTGTATAATGCGTACATGTTGTATAACACATACACATTATATAATGCATACATTTTGCTTTTTTATAAGTCCAAAACTAACTCCATGAGTATTTAGGAGTTGCACGTGAAGCCAATTTTGTCCATAAGCCTATATTTAATACTCTAAATGTTAAGTATATATTATTACATTTAATTTCTTATACTTTAAATTTATTTTAGTAAATATAATCGATTAGGGTCACTCAGCATCTGATAGATTTGGTCTCATAGTTGCACGCCTTATGATATGGAAAATAATTTTTCAAAATCTAATTAGGGCAGTACTTAGGCATTTTTAGCATCTAAGTATTAAATCTAGGGATTTTAGGATATAATTTTTGTAATTGATCTCTATTTTTGATAAATATATAGTCATTTTTTAAGTTTTTGTGCCTTCTAGATTATTCCTATTATTTTTAGGAGTCTTAGGTTTGTCAAAAATGATATTTTCAAACCACTCACTTTGAAATTAATAAAAAGTGGTGTGATTGGGGTAGCATAGGTCACATTGATAACCTACACATATCAAATGATCACTTTATGTTAATTTTACTTATTCATCATCCTTCCCTAATCCTTGATCACTTCCTACTCATGCCTCATCACCCCTAATCACTCTCTCATCATTCTTCATTATCCCTAATTACTCTCTCATTGACCCTCACTGTCCCTAGTCATCTCTAATCACTACCTTATGATCCCTGATTACTCTTTCATTGACCCTCACTATGCCTCATCATCCCTAATAACTCACTCCTTTTCCTTCTTGGTCCCTCATCACTCCCTCATCATCCCTAATCACTCCCTCATTGGCTCTCACCATCCCTCATCATCTCTATTCACTCCCTCATTAGCCTTTACCATCTCTAATAACCACTTCATCATTTCTAATCACTCCCTCCTCATCCCTCATCATCTCTAATCACTCCCTCTATGATCCTCACATTTTCTCATCATTTATAATCACTCCCTGATTTCCCCTACCATCCCTCATGGTGCATAGACCTATTGCATACTCTGTTTATCCAAGTTTTTTGCCAATATCCATGTAGCTTTCACTTTGTCTTTTATTGCTTGATCTCTATCTTTGGACCCAACACACATTTCAAATTTAAATTCTAAATTTTATTCATTTCATTTATTGTCCACCATTATTTGGATGGTCTCACTAAACTCTTCATTCTATTCTCCTTACTCAATGCATTCAATCTCTCTTACTTTGAGACTATCCCCCTTACTAATCTTTATTATTTATAATAGCTTGGATCAAATATTGCCTTTGGTTCCTTAGGCTTTAATAGAGCTCTTACAAACTTCCTTCCACTCCTTTGAGTTCTCTCTAACTTCTTCTCAAACCTAATTAACTTCTCCACACAATCCCCATATGATACACTACTTATTACTCTATCATAGACTCTTCTTATATGAACTCAAATCATCAAGTCAACCTCATTTATGGATACTCTATAATATATCCCATTTATTCACAAATTTATAGGATTTAGTTAAACTATTTGATAACTTATTTTGGCTCTTTCTACTCTTGGATTAGGTCTTTAGGTTTCCTTCTATGCCATCTACCACACAATCATCCGCCATCTATACTTATCCATACTCATACAACTTTAAAAAAACTATATTATCTTTTTGTATGTTTAAATCAAACTTTTCACCAAATTTCATGAATTATTGACAGTCATAACTCCTAAAAACTCACTTTGAAAGTAGAAACCCTAATAAATGGTTTGGACTAGTTATTTGACCCTATGCACATTTTTCAAGTGTTACATTTCCCTTTTTAAGCTATAGTAGATTGATTTAACCAAATTTGAATATATTATGTACTCAGTCACAGGTCTGTAGTAATCCAAGAAGAGGTTATTTATTTGAATTCATTCCAAAAGGGTTCAAAATAAAAATTATGGTTTAAAATCCTATGAATAATGTTTACGCACTTAAAAAAATTGATGGATTCCATCTATAACACTCAATTTTCCAATTTCCACAATATACCACATTAACTATATTAAGTTTCTTGATGACTGCAGGACTGTGTTAGTTTTATTTTTACTCATCCAAATATATGAAAACTAATTGAAAGACTATAAGACTTCATGATCATATTAAAATCAACACACCAACATATACATTTTAATGTTCACTCTAATACATGCATATACCTTCTCACACAGATGTATACTCTAAACTTTTGCTCATAGAAGATAGGGTTGTGCGGTTTAACATAGAATGTCCTTAGTGTAATAACAACATACAATGTTTAAATACTATTAAATAACTTCTATTTCAAGTTACCAATAACTCATAAATTCAAAATCCCACCAAATAGAATATCCTCTTCTACAAGACTCAGACCTTCACTCAAATTTCAAGGCATAGTTTGTAAAAACATAGGGTATATAGTTTATAATTTGAACATTCAAAATATTTTAAACTCAAATGATAAATTCTATAATCACCATCAAATAAAAGGTATTTTTATCTTACCAATCACACAAATATCACAAATAACTTGTTATTAATCATGTTTCACAATCATGCACACTGTCAACTATCTTTGCACATATTTAAGAAGATGTAGGGTTTATTTTATTTCTTTTCTATCAATAATCATCCCTAATCACTTCTTCATCCTCCCTAATCACTCCCTCATTACCCTCACCATCCCTCATCATCTCTATTAACTCCTTTATCATCTCTACTCAATTCCTCCTCATCCCTCCTTATCCTTAATCATTCCATCCAATACCTTGATGGTAGTATTTTGTTGGATTTTAACAATGTTAGGAGATACAAGTGGAGAGTTAAGTGTTAGCATAAAATATAATACATACTAATCAAAATAATGTGGAGGCAAATTTGAAACACAAATATTTAACACCTATGAAAAAATGGGCCTATTAGAAATGAATTAATTCATAATTAAACATTCACCAGAAAAAGAGAATCAATTAAAACCACCATAACACCAAAAATGGGTAGTAAATACATGAATATCACCAAGCTATGCAATTTCTTGAAACCAATCAATTGTTTTTCATATGAGGACATTTTATGATCCGAATAATTATATTTAAGGCCTTGTATTTGTATATATATTGATTCAATCATCATACCAGAGAGTGGAAAATAAATTTTGAATGATTATAATAAGTAGTCTAAGATTGGAAAGTGGTTCTTAATTCATAAATTCAATATTCACTCCAATGAAGAGTGTCACATTATGAGATCTCTACTTGCACATCTTGATAAGTGGGTACAAGTTATATATCACTATAAAAAGATAATTAGATAATATATTATGAACCCAATGATATGGTCAGTACTAAAAATATATCTACTTCCCCCAACAAGAAATTATATGAATTAAAAATATTGTTTCATTAACATATGTAGATCAATGGTGAGACAGTACACTTCATCATTTCTAATGAAAGTTAGAATAATTTAATTTCTCTTGAATCATATTTTCAAAAATTGAACTTTAAATTTTTACATCATCCATAACCATACACTAGTGTATGGTCTAGTATAGGCCTTGAGAAATGGATCACCTAATAGTGTCACTTGGTGTACAAAATCAAACTTTTTAAAGATGAAATCCTTTGTGACATCTCACCATTATAGGTGTGTGATGTTTTACATTTGGTAAACCATGTATTTACCATTGACATGTAGCCTATGAAATAAATCCTTGAAAATTTTTGATAGTTTTTCTGGATTTGAAATAACATATATCGTAGTTAGTTCATAAGCTTTTAGTCATTAGTACCAAAAAGTGCAAGAATATTATCAGTTCTAGTAAGAAGTATACTCTTAATGGTTAGAAGTAAATGTTTAATGACACCCTTATGTCACCATATCATAGTGTGGTTAATCTAACAATAACAAAGATGAAATAATTGAACCATAAATTAGATGAATACAAACATATCTTTTCGTCACCTAAATAAGTTCTTGCATACTATACACTAAACAATACTATTTATTTGATCCCTTAACTACCTCTACCTCAAACCTCTTTATACAGCATATCATTTTTAAAGAATGAATAGATCAAGTAGTATATCCATGAAATGATGTATAATGGACACATCATGTCTAAATCATTACCTTGTATAAACCTAATTGTGTTTGTGCCAAAGTTGTGAATCAATTAAAAAAATATTAACAAGATTAATGTGAAGAACTATTATCCTCACTTAAATATTAAGAAATTTTTTTGTGATATCCATGGTGTATAAGTCTTTTCCAAAATTTATCTTATGTTTGGGTATCATCATATTCATGTTAAACCTTTAGACATTTAGAATATGGTCTTAAAAACAAAGGAAACATTGATTGACTAGTTGATTATGCCTTTTAAGTTAATTCATATAACATTTTCATTCATTTCAATATGTTCAATGACATCTTCAGGGCCTTTACCTATGCCATTTTTTTAATCTAACTTGATGTCATCTTAATCTTTTGAAAACATGGGATGAACATCTACACCATGTTGAACTAGTGTTTCACATTTTTCAGAAACATATTTTTGTGATAGCATGAATAAATGTTCATTTTTCATGAAAGAAATAAAATATTTTGGACACATTACATACACAAGGAGTGCATGTGTGAACCTAACCAAGATTCAAGATATATAGGAATAGAAAACACTAAATAGCTTTGCATCTGATTCATTCTCATAATTAGAAAATTATACGAGAGATTTGTGTTTAGTTTTTATCTTTTGAACCAAACTACCAAAGGTGAAACCAAATAAATTTCATTTAGTCAGCTACACAACAAAGATAATTTGATGAGCTAAAATTTAGAATCTATTTTGTGTTAATACTTATGTTACTTGATTATAAATTTGGAAGATCATCCAATTTATTAAATAATAAAATTGACTATCACAATTGGTAATTGACAACACAAGTCCTAGAAAAGAATTAATTTCTATTATAATGGATTAAACAACATATTATTAGAATCAAAGATATATTTAGAGTATATACTTACATTAGATGATGAGGGGGTGATTAGGGATGGTGAGGGATGGTGAGGGTCAATGATGGAGTGATGAAGGATGGTGATGGATGGTGAGATTCAAGGACGGAGTGATTAGTGATGATGAGGGATGAAAAAATATTGATTAGTTATTATGAGGAATGAGAAGTGAGTGACTAGGGATGATGAGGGATGGTGATAATCAATGAAGGAGTGATTAGGGCTGATAAGCCTGAGTGATTAGAGATGATGAGAGATAACAAAGGTTAATGAAGGAGTGATTAGGGATGAGGAGGGATAAAGAGGGAGTGATTAGGGATGAGGAAGTGATTAGGTATTATGAGGTATGAGAAAAGAGCTATTAGGGATGATGAAGGATGGGGATGAGTGATTAGGGATGATGAAGGGTAGTGAGGGTCAATGGAGGAGTGATTATGGATGATAAGGGAGTGATTAGAGATGACAAGGGATAAGGAAGGTCAATGACAAAGTGATTAGGTATAATTAAGAATGATGAGAGATTTATTAAGGGTGATGAGGCATGAGTAGGAAGTGATAAAGGATGAGGGAAGGATGATGAACAACTAAAATTAACACAAAGTGTTTGTTTGATGTGTGTAGGTCATTAATGTGACCTATGTTACCCCAATCACACCATTTTACATTAATTTTGAAGTGAGTGGTTTGAAAACTTCAATTTTGACAAACATAAGACTCCAAGAAATGATAGAAATTGATCTAGAAGGCACAAAAACCATTGTTACATTTAATTTATTTTATATTGTTACATATAAGTTTATATTTATATTGTTACATTTAATTTCTTATACTTTAAATTTATTTTAATAAATATAAGAAATTAGGGTCACTTAGCATTTGATAGAGTTGGTATCATAGTGCATGCCTTACGATATGGAAAATAGTTTTTCAAAATCTAATCAGGGTAGTACTTAGGCATTTTCAGGGTCTAAGTATTAAATCTTGGGATTTCACGCATAAATTTTGCACTTGATCTCCATTTTTGGTGTATATATATATATATATATATATATACACACACACCAAAAATGGAGATCAAGTGCAAAATTTATGCGTGAAATCCCAAGATTTAATACTTAGACCCTGAAAATGCCTAAGTACTACCCTGATTAGATTTTGAAAAACTATTTTCCATATCGTAAGGCATGCACTACGATACCAACTCTATCAAATGCTGAGTGACCCTAATTTCTTATATTTATTAAAATAAATTTAAAGTATAAGAAATTAAATGTAACAATATAAATGTAAACTTATATGTAATAATATAAATGTAAACTTATATGTAACAATATAAATGTAAACTTATACTTAACATTTAGAGTATTAAATATAATCTTATGGACAAATTTGGCTTCACGTGCAACTCCCAAATGATCATGGAGTTGCTTTTGGAGTCATAACAAAGCAATGCATATGTGTTATATAATGTGTACGCATTGTATAATATAATATATAATGCATAATTTTTATATAATACATAGATTTTATTTCAATTTGAATTTAAAATTGAGCCTTTAGGCTTGGAAATGTCTTAGATTTTTGAGCTAAAGGTTTGGGACTATACATCTATAGCTGATACCAAGAGTTTTAAGAAAAACCAATAAATTTCAACTTCAATTTCCAAATATGCTATGGGTTTTAACATCAATATTCAAAAAATTATTACTGGTACAATGAGCATGTTGTCTTCTTTATAAATGTATGATTTTTATAATTCTTGGGCTATTTTAAGGGATTAAACTATATTTATTTCTAACATCACCTTTTTTTAGGCTACTACATACCTCACCCATTCATGCCTTTTCATGTTTATCTAATTTGTTTTTCGTTGATCAAAACGTAAAACAAATTATATGGTAACAAACTAGGCCTAATTATACACATGTTCAAAAAAATCAATTTTTGTTTTGCTTTGAGGTAGTTAGGGTGGTTCACACAGATGGCTATCTATGTTTTTATTAGTTTTCAAGATATACATAATTTTAAAATTTTTTTAAAAAAATATTCATCAAAAAAATATAAAAAAAATCATAACGCACTAAAATATCTAATATAAATATTCACCAAAGGGTTTATAACAATATTTAATGATGCTCAAAAAATGGTGGGTCGCATAGAATGGTACAATTCAAAATTTCTTAAAAAATGGGAGGTATTCTTCAAATTTTAGATGTTTGACACATATATACTTAACCATTTTTCAAAAAATATTTTTTTTTGAAAACTATACTCAAAATTATATAATTCAAGTTTTTATACCATCTTCAAATTTTGAGCGTAGCCATCTCTAATTATCTATAGAAGTTTACATTTCTAAAATTTGAGAAAAATCATGTCCATGGATAGGCCCTTTTTTGTCCCCCAAGTTGGTGCACTTAACCTATAATATAATGGTATTATTTTATGAGTAAGTCATCCCAAAATACCCTTCATTCCCTTAATAGGTCACCAAACACAACGTAGAGATCAAAGAAACCTTAAATTATAATGGAAGAATCTTCATATTGATCATTACAGAGGGTTAGGTGGAGAAACATGATTCAAAATTAAATTAATAATAGAATAAGAGGAATGAAAATGAAGAAAAATATAGGTATTTAAAGGCAAAAATGAAAAAAATAAAAAAACCTAATTACTCACCACATAGTTACAAGATACTGATCCAAGAGGATCTGGGTCACTCAATCATACCACATATTATCATTGTTTCATGTGTAGCCTTGTGATTATGTCAATAGTTGTATTAATGGGTCCCATGCCTACATGTAAAAATATTCCTTGCAAATCCATTTCTACATTATTTCACAGTTCTAACACTGACAATACTATTACCAATGTCCTATCAGTAATGACAGTTCATGACATCACCTCACTTTATAGTTACAAAGAGTTTGTTACATTGTATAATAATGTAAATTTTCATTCTTTATAGGTTAGCAATACATAGTGTCGAACTACATTAACATAATAGAGTTAGAAGGCCTTGTGACAATACATATGATCTCTCAAATTGTACAAAACTTAGCATAATGTAACTTTATTGTTATAATTATAATTTCATTATCACTTCATTATTTATTTCTTGTTTATTTATTTCATTCGATTTCATGTTATTTTTCATTCACTAAATAACTTTTTCACATAACTTGTTTAACCTGCATTAAGGAAGTTGTCCACCGGGTCTCCTCATGGGCCCCCCAATCAGTGGTATTAGAGCATACACACTTCATATTATTTATGAATGGTATCATTGTGTTTATTAATTTTTCATCATTATTTGTATGTCCATGAATATGAGGTCTGATTATAGGAAGTTATGGCTTGATACTTGTGACCCTTCATCTTACCTTCTTTCATGTCCTCAAATAGGAAAAAAAGTCATAATGATACCAACTCCAAAGATGTTATATGAAATAATAGGGGATTCTTGGCAAAGATAAAGGTAATATTTTTAAGAACACCATGTTCAAGAATGATAAAGTACCATTGATCACTTTTCACTCCTTCTCAGGAAGTATACTTCTTTGACGACATCTCATTCTCATCAGCCATTTTCATAAATGTCATATAAGGTACAAGTGAATATAGACATTCCTATGTTTTAAGGTAAAATAGATGTGGACACACTATATAACTAGATTAACCTCGTATGTTTATACTACATGGCAAATCATTTCTCTGACTAAGATAAAATTACAATTGTTCTTTTGAATGTTTTTTTATCAATTAAGAAACAAAGGGAAAATTATTGAACTACACATGAAGAAGATCTAAGTTTAGACCCATTTTTAGACAAATATAATAGTTTCATGGAATCACTCAAAGAAATATATTATCCTGTTGGTGACTATGATGATTAATACATTATGTTTTGTCAGTTATGCCAAGGTAAAGATTAGTTTGTGTAGCAATACACATATACTTTCTATACCTTGGTATGCAAACATGGGATTCAAGATTTATAGAATAATCTTGTTTTGAAGTACAGGGAAAGATTGATATTTCACTTCTAGTCAACTATGAATTTCTTGACTATCTCCAACATTAGAAAATAATACATATATGCTTACAAGTTTGAATCAAATGCCAAGTGCTAGACTAAGATATAAGATTAAAAGCTTTAGACTAAGCAACAATAGTCTAAATATTTCAAGGAAAATTCCAAGTCAAGGAATAACTCTGAATAACCACTAAAGAAGAAATAATAGCTGTGAGATGATAAGAATAAGCAATCCAAGATTGGCAAGTGGTCTTCAATTCAAAACTCCATAAATCATTTTAATGAGGAATGTCACGCTATGAAAACCCTCCTTGTAAAGATTAGGGGTTGAAATTTTGACCTTGGGGGTCAAAATTAGTCAACAATAACACAATAAATAAAGAAAATGTGGGTGAAAATAGAGCCTTGTTTGTGTAGGTGAAATATTCCACCTACCCTACATATAGGGGAGTTAGAGTTGAGATGTTCTTTGACACCTATCAAGTTTTGATGGGTGCTCATGCACACTCTATATTTTAACATGTGTTCGGGTAACCCAAAATGTCTACTATGGTTCCATTCTCTATCAAAGGGTGGTTGGAGTCTAATATGTGTGCATGTAATAATGTTAGGTTCTGATTGGGGTGGTTACATGGGTGTCATGTTCCAATAGGTCTACTTGCACGGGCATTAATTTTTGAAAGGTGTCATCATAGGGGCATCAGGTTTCAACAAGTTTTTAGTAGGGATGTTAAAATCTAACAATGTTATAGGTAAGTGTGTCAAGGTCTGGTGATTCTACGAGAAAGTGAGTGAAATTTTATTACAAAAGATTCTTACACGAGGAAGGGGTGGAGCCTAAGCCCTATCTAGGCAAGCATTGGGTTATGATGCATGTCTACATAGTTTAAAATGTCTCCCCGCCTTAGAATTCCACTTAAGGGATAAAAATGTGCCTAAGAGTTTAAAAACTATCTGAGAGGGTGAAAATGTCTTCCAAGATCCTAGAATCTACTGAATACTCTGTGAAGATGTCAAATTTGCAAAGAAAACCTTGAATTTATAAAAAACCATATGAAAGCTCAAATAACTAGTAAAGACCCATTTGAGAACTCAAAATCCATTGAAAACCCAAATATAGTTTTATATTCTAAGACATGTTTATACAAATTTACATAGATGTTGAGAAAATCCCACCAAACCACAAAAAATGATTGATAATGAACAAAAAACCAGTAATGCATGTAATAAAAGGTCTCACCAAAGATGTTAGAAATAAAAAAATAGTCATCAGATAAGCTCTAATGTCATGTCAAATTACTCCAAGATCTCTGAACTCTAAGAAAACTGTACAAAACCCTAGGAGTAGGTGAGAACTAGATGCAAAACAAAAGGGAGTTTCATATTAGTCCATTAGCTAAAAATTAAAAGAGAGTTACAATATATAGTGATAGATTAGATCACCAAAAAATTAATAAATCAACTCACTATTAAAAAATACATTAAGTGTATTTTCCCCTAATGACCTTAATAAACCTAAGCAAGCTGACTAACAACCATATAGGTAAAATCGCAAGCAGGAAAAAGTCTACACCAACAATTTCCATCTTGAATTTTTTTGATGATTAGGTGACCTCAATTTGAGGAAAAACTAGGGTTTTACATAGATTTTTATTGATTAATCTAGCCTAGGGTGTTTCTTATTCTCTTTAAAAACTCTAATAAGGAATGAAGGGAAATTTATACATCATTTTGGATTATTGGTCATTCTATTTGTAGAGCCTTTCTATGGGTCCCTATAATTAACTGGGATAAACTAATCCTTCTAATGGTTCCTAGGTGGATTGTATTAAACAATATACCTATTCAAATTTGGTATCTTTCACCTCAATTTATCAATTCCTTTAGTGAGTTTATTTAAGTGGAATTATATAAGGTTACTCAATCATATATGAATGCATGGTTGTTTATTTCACTAAATTCATCATATTCCTTTATATAAACCATGATTATTAACATTACAAAGAAATATTTTTTTGCCCTAATTTTTGGTTTGGGGATTTGAATGCTTGACTCTTCAATAAAAAGGATGGACATCTCAAAAAATATTGTCTGATAGTAAGGTGTAAACTATCTCCTATCCCTAAACTGAAGCATAACCATAAATAAGTTAGGGTAAATAGCTCCCCTACTTTGAAAATTGCAAGTCAAGGTATGAAAATAAGCCTTACATCCCCTTCCCTTAATTTTTCCTCATTAAAGCTCCTTAAAGCACATATGGATTCCTCTATAATTCAAAGTGATCCAACAAACCCTAACGTTTTTTTAGCTCTATGAGACATTTACATGGTAAACCCTTATCTGAAAACATGTTGAATAAAGTAGAGGACACTTTTGAATCCACTTGTAGGGTCGATATGGAAATTTTCCCACTAAAAAAGGCAAGGATGTCTAAGTAATACAAAGTTGTCCTTGATAAGATTGTAGATGCTAGTAGTAATCCCATGAAGGAATATATAGATGTTACTACTAATATTATTAAATTGGTTGAGGTTCATATAAAAAATGGAACAGATTGGGTTTAGTGCCTCACCAAGTGAACACAATAAGACCTAGAACTAAAATGTTGGGAGTGACCCCTTGCCTTCCCTAACGACTGAAGAGCTTAAAGGGAAAGACCCTAATGATAAATAAACTAATATCTATGGGCCATAAGGAAAAAAATAGATAAAATGAAAAATAGAGATAATTTCCCAACTAAGGCCTAACTCTCATACATTCATATGAAAGATAGGAAGATGGATGAATTTTGAGGAACATTGAGAAGAGATGGTTAATTTTTTTTCAATATTATAGTGTTAAAATATATTATTCTTTCCCTCCTAACTAACATTGTTTAAGTGTGTATTGGCTCTAGAGATCTCCCAAAGTAGCCAATTGATCACACCAAATAAAATTTAATGCATGTAATTCAAATTTTGAATTTCTTAGAGCCATTTAGATTTTGATAAAAATAATGAGGTAGGTAGACCAATATCTAAGGATAATATAGGAGAATGAGACAAGAAGATAGAAAATAAGTGACATAAATAAATACAATAGAAGACTATGAGAGATAAAGAATGAATGTAGGGAGAAAAATATGTAGCATCAATAGGCAAAAATGAATGAGCAACAGTGGTACATGTAAATGAAGATAAAAGGAGAAAACAATAGAGAAAAATTGTAGCAAACTATGTAAGGATAAATAATAGAATAATAGATTGAATGATTTGAGACAATAATTTTAGTAAAAAGAATATGCAACAAAGAGTAAAAATAGAGAACAAAAATGCAAAGATCATTCAATAGCAAGAAGAAGGATAACATACAGTTAATTTTGTATTTTTTTAAGCTTGATAATAACTGTAGTTATACCATAAAAGTATAAGTTTGTAATAATGTAGTTTGTATTAGCTTTTCAAACATATAATATATGCGTGTGTGTATATTTTTAGTTTAAACTCTATATCCCCTATTGTAGTGTGATTTGGAATTGATGTTCATTGCATTTTAGTTTTTATTTATTGGCTCCAGAGTTTGTCAGGAGCCAACCTCTATAGGAACTTCAGCGAATTATTTATCCTTTATTTTTATTATTTCCCATCTCATCCCCTTTTGATAATAATTGGTATCATAGACTTAGGTCTGTTAAGACAAGACAACAAGCAATAGTTCATGAAAACAACCTATAACATTTGAAGGAAAGAACTATGATGTATGGTGCATCAAGATGAAGACAATTTTTTTCTTACAAGAGTTATGAGAAATTGTAGAGTGTGGATACATAGAATTTGTAGACATGGAAGCATTCAATGCCTTCACCCAAACACAAATAAATATGTTGAAAGAAATAAAAATAAGGATGTCAAATCCCTAAGCTACATTCAAATGGCATTGGCTGATTCAAATTTTCAAGGATAATAGAAGTTGTCCATTCCAAAAATGTTTTGTACATTCTACAAAATACCTATAAAGTTAGTGACAATATGAAGTTATTCAAGTTGTAGTTATTTAGAATGGACTTTGAGGCATTGTTGATGAAGGAAAATGAATCAATCAATGACTTCTTCACAAGGACAATGAGAATAGTTAATCAAATAAAGACAAATGATGACACTCTTGAATATCATAGAATCATTGAGAAGGTGTTGATGATCTTTCCAATAATATTTGACCCTAATTTGGTTTCAATTGAAGATTATAAGGATTTGAGATAAATGACAATAGATGAGATAATGAGTTCCTTGCAAACCCATAAACAAAGGTTGAATAAGTCAGTAAACTCTTCCCATTAATAAGATTTCAAGATAAATATGAATATGAGAGGCATGGGGAGAGGAGTAAACAATAGAGGAAGAGGAAGAACTTATAGCAGACAAGAAGGTGGAAGATATAACCATCAAGAATCACATGAAAGATGAATAGGAATGAGCAATACCACTTCAAGAGGTGGTTATACACAAAGGTATGAAAAGTCAAAAGTACAATACTATTATTGTAATAAGTATGGACACTATGCTAGTGATTGTACAAAGAAAGAGTATGATTTGGATAGGAAAAACTCAAATTTCTCTAAGGCACAAGTGGTGGAACCTAATAGGAATGACAAAGGTGGGAATTCTTTTATAAAATGTAAAATTATCGAGCAAAGTATTAGGGAGATATGGTATTTAGATAGTGGCTTCAGTAACGACATGAGTGGGAAAAAATACATTTTCAATCAATTTATGACTCAATCCAATCATAGGTAAAGATAGGAGACAATGAGAATTTCATCTTAATGCACAAAGGCAACATTTTGATTTGCACCAAGACAAGGGACAAAAGACAAATTTAGGATGTTTTTTATGTGCCCAGGTTAAAGCACAACCTAATAACTATTGGGAAACTTGTTCAAAAGAGATATAGGGTGAGATTTGAAGATGAAGAGTGTATCATCTTTGATAGGAGTGGATGCAATAGACAGATTACAATAGTCAAGATGAAAACTAACAGGATGTTTCCTTTGAAGATGCAAAGTGAGCTCACAACAAAGTTTAAAATAGTTGTGATGGATCAATCTACCCCTTGGCATCAAAGGTATGGTCATTCAAGTTATAGTGGGCTAAACCTTATTCACAAGAAATAAATGGTGATAGGGTTTCTCCTAATAGAAGAACCAAAAAAAGTATATAAAGGTTGCATTTTTGGGAAATGACATGGGAGTGAATTTCCCATGGGTAAGTCTTGGTGAGCAAGATCTCCTCTTAAGTTAATACATTTAGATTTGTTTGGTCCAATGAAGACTCCCTCCTTATTCAAGAATATGTATTTCATGACATGCATAGATGACTTTAGTTGAAAGACATGGGTGTACTTTTTTAAGAAAAAATCAAAGGCATTTGAAACCTTCAAGTAATTGAAGGCCCTGGTTGAGAAGCAGAGTGGCCATTACATAAATATTTTGAGAATTGACAAAGGGGAAGTAAACATATCAAATAAATTCATGAATTTTAGAAAGGATAATGCAATAAAGAATAAATTTACAACCAGGTATACACTATAATTAAAATGGCATACTAGAGAGGAAGAATTGAACCATCAAAGAGATGGCAAGGAGCATGTTAAATGTGAAAGGATTGTCTAATGATTTTTGGGTTGAGGTTGTAGCAACAACCATATGTTTGCTAAATATTTATTAGACTAAGAGTGTTAGGGATATGATCCCTTGAGAAGGATGTAGGAGTTAAAATTCTAATGTTGAACACCTTAGAGTGTTTGGATGTGTGGTATATGCACAAGTGTGCAAGTAAACAAGATCAAAGTGGGATGACAAAGGAGAGAAGTGTATTTTTATTGGTTGTAGTGATAAATCAAAGGTTTAATAGTTATAAAATCTTATCATCAAAGATATTATAATCAGTCAAGATGTTAAATTCATCGAGGATGTAGTATGGGAAGATAGAAGAGAAGAGAAATAAGTGAAAATAAGGGCTAGTGGACCCTTTTTTTGAAATAAAAATCTAGTAGGTGGTACAACCACTCATATACCAAGTTGGATCCCTATTTTACAAAGGACTGATTCACCTAGTGGTATCCTCTAGTAAAGAGGTCAAGAAGCAGCTCATGAGTCAACTACATCCTCCTCTAGCTCAAGTCAATGCTTACCAAGGATAAGAAGCTTGCCAAGAAGTCTATGTGTAGTCAAGGTATGAAGAAATTGAATATGAAATGATGAAGTTATATCATATTTTATCAAATAATCCTATCTATTTTTAGGAAACAATTAAAGATGATAAGTGGTGTGAAGCCATAGATGAGGAAATGCATGCCTTTGAGAAAAATCAAGCGTGGGAGCTAGTTGACCTTCTAGTAAGAAAGGAGATCATTAGAGTGAAATGGGTTTATAAAACAAAAACAAAACAAAAAAACTCTCTGAAGGAATGATTAAAAGACATAAATCAAGATTAGTAGTGATAGGCTACAAGTAACTTCCTGAATGTGACTACAATGAGACATTTGCACCCATAACAAAGCTAGAAATGGTGAGAAAAAGCATAGCTATAGCTAATCAATATAAGTGAAGGGTGTATGAAATGGATGTCAAGTTATTATTATTGAATGCATTACTAGAAGAAGATGTTTATTTGGTAAATCCACCTAGTTATGAGATTCTTAGGCATGAGAACAAGGTATATAGGCTAAAAAAGACATTGTATGGGCTCAAGCAAGCACCAAGGGCATGGTACAGTCAAATAGACTCTTATTTGGTGACAAATTACTTTAGAAAAAGTGGTAGTGAGTCCACACTCTCCATCAAGGTGAAAAAAAAAAGTATTTTAATTGTTTTTTATATGTGGATGATCTAACCTTCACCAAAAGTGCAAATCAATCTGTAGAAGTGTTCAAATCAACCATGAAGAATGAGTTTGAAATGATTGATTTATGTTTATTAAAGTATTTTCTTAGGATATAAGTTAATCAAATGAATGAGGGCATATTTAAATGTCAA
Organism: Torreya grandis; assembly: GCA_037957365.1. Classification (NCBI taxonomy): domain Eukaryota; kingdom Viridiplantae; phylum Streptophyta; class Pinopsida; order Cupressales; family Taxaceae; genus Torreya; species Torreya grandis. The sequence continues at coordinate 2,833,903 of JARHVA010000743.1, read as the reverse complement.
ACAAAGTATACAAATGATATTTTGGAGAGGTTTAGTATGTTAGACAATAGACTAATATCAACCCTAACTAAAATAATCTTGAAGTTATACAAGGAAGATTTTAGAAGTAATGTCGATCCCACACAATGCAAAAGTTTGGTAGGAAGTCTAATGTATTTGACTGTAACTTGATTGGACATCATGTATGTAGTCAACCTCATATTTATATTCATGGAGACACCAAAAGAGATACATTATCAAGTACGTAAGGGATCTTGAGGTATGTGAAAAGTACAAGAAGCTATGGAGTCTTGTATGCAGCAACAAATAAATTTTAGTTAATTGGCTACAGTAATAGTGATTGGGATGGTAGTCTTGATAATATAAAGAACACATTAGGATATGTGTGCCATATTGGATCAAAGGTCATTTCATAGGCTTCAAAGAAACAACTCATGGTTTCACTTTCAACAGTTGAAGCTGAGCATATAGAAGTGAATTCATTAGTATGCTAAGTTATATAGATTAGAAGAATCCTATCATATTTGCATGAGGAGAAGCAAGGATCATCAACTATCTTTTGTGACAAGATATCCTCCATATAATTGTCAAAGAATCATGTATTGCATGGTAGAATAAAACATATTGCAATCATGTATCATTTTATTAGAGAGTTAGTTGAAAAAAGTGTGATAGAGCTTAAGTTTTACAAGTCAGAGAAGCAACTCACTGATATATGCATTAAAATTTTGTCAAAAGATAATTTTATGAATTTAAAAAGAAGTTAGGGGTCATAGATGCAACAACATTGGCTCTATAAGGTTATATGTTGGCTCCAAAGTTGCACAATCTAGCTCGGAAGTCCACCAGTCTAAATCCAAAGTCCATAAGTCTAGGTTCAGAGTACTACAGGCTAACTCTAGAGACCATCAGTTTAGCTCTAGAGATGAACATAATAGCTCTAGACATGATTAGAATGGATCCATAAGCATATAGGTAGATAAGAAGAGGTTTCCAAGATGTTTTATGGGTTGAAAAGAATTGAATAAAAGATAGAAAGAAGGTCAAGAATAAGGGGGAGTGTTAAAATATTTTTATTCCCTCCCACCTACCACTGTCTACATGTGTCTTGGCTTCATGGATTTCCTACAGAAGCCAGTTGATCACACCAAACGAAATTTAATACATGTAGTTCAAAGTTTAAATTTCTTGGCATTGTTTAGATTTAAAAGGAAAGAAAGAGGTAGGTGGAACATCAACCAAGGAGATTATAGGAGAATGAGACAAGAAGATAGAAAAAAATGGCAGAAATAGAATGTAGTGAGAAAAATATGTAGCAATAGCTGGCATAAAGGAATGAACAAGAACATTTTGCATAAATAGAGATAGAAGGAGAAAAGAGTAGTGGAAAATTGCAACAACCTGTGTAAGGATAAACAATAGAACAATAGAGTGAATGATTTGTGACAATAGTCTGAGTAAAAGGAGTATGCAACAAAGAGTAGAAAAAGATAACAAAAAGCATATAGATCAGTCAATACCAAGAAGGAGGATAACATAGAATCAATTTTGTAGTTTTGTAAGCTTGAGAATAGCTATAGTTGTAGCATGAAAGTATAAGTTTGTAACAACAATTTGTATTAGCTTTTAAATCAATATAATATATTCATCTGTGTCTATGTGTTTTTTTTTTAAACTCTATCTTCCTTGTTTTATTATGATTTAGACTTTTTGTTCATTGTATTTTGTGTCTTATTTGGTGGGTCTAGAGTTTGTCAAGAGTCAACGTCTATAGCAACTTGAGCTCATTATTTTTCCTCTGTTTTTTAGTGTTACCCATCTCAACCTCTTTTGCCAACAAGCGGTAGTTGAAATGAAACTCTACTTCATCTTTGAATATCCTCAGTACACATACATGAACCAAATATATCAAAACTTTAAGAATTAGCTCTATAATTTAAAAAAATTTAAAAAAGGAAAAAAAAAACTGAAAAAAATGGTAACTCAAATCAACAAAAATAGAAGAACCTTCTAAAATATACCACAAATTTTAAGAATCTCTGCAATTGAAATAATCCTAAAACCATTTCAATCTCTGGAATTGAAATAACCCTAAAACCATTTAATTTCATTAACGAAACCATTTCATTCAACTTTTCCTTAGCATTTCAAATTTGATCACTGTTGCCCACGGGGAAGCCGATAAAGAGTTTTTTTCTCGGTTCTTGTGTGTTTTTTAATAATATAAATCTGGGTGCCATATCTAATGGACAGTTTCAGGGAAACTGTCACCCATGTAAATGCATGCCAGCTGCCTGAAGCCAAACAACAGACCTGAGGCGGTTGAATACGAAAGTTGCTATCGGATTTGATAGGGCGAAACGTGTTGCACAGTAACCCTGTATTTGGGTGGAGATTCCATGAATACTTTAGAGACGTTGAGCCCAGTGATGATTCGGAAGATCACAGTAATCGTTGGGAGGAAGAGGAAAAAATGGAAGATCCTTTAAGGCGGGATAGAGGCAATGATGGGGACGTGGTATTGAGGATTGATTCTGAGAACGATAACCAGAATCCCAACCAGAATCAGAAGAATAAAAGTAGAAGAACGTTTGGGAGTGCCAATGGCGATGTAGAGATGAAAACAGGCGGGGGAATTTGGAGGGGTTCTAGCTACGACTTCCTCAACGATCCTGATAAAGCGGGGATGTACAAGCAGAGAGATATTCATAGGGCTTCGGAAGAGCAGGGACGGAGCTTTGTTTTCAGGAACGGAAGCAATCCGGCATCTCAACTCATTGGCGATTTTGTGGAGCGGGAGAGGATGTCTGGACACAAGTATTTGGATATGGACTTTGATATGGAAGAGAATGAGAATGAAAAAGATGATGATGTAATTCAGAAACCGGGAAGTCTTCTATCCAGTGTTCGGGAGACTGAGAAGGCGAGCATCCAATTACAGTCTGAAACAAGTTCTCCCACAAAGGGTGTACACAGATCCTCCCCAGCCCCATCCCCTTCGGTCTCCCATAGTTCTACTGTCCCTTCGTATCCTTCTCCTTCTCCGACTTCGAGTATAGATGCAGGGTCCCCGTCCGCTTCTCCCAAGGTCCAGTTCGAATCTTGCGGGGCTCCTACAGCTAATTCCAGGGTTCAGACAGGATCTCCGGCCTGTGAAGGGTGGGGCCGAAGCAACCACAAAGACGATGAACTTGTCCCCAAAATGATCAACGTTAACGGTAATAGTAATATAGAGAGTCCTTATGTCAGCGAGCGAAAGAAATCTTGGGGTGATGTGGGCGAACTTGTGAGGTGTTCGAGCAGGACGTCGCCGAATATAAATCTGTTACGCAAAACCAGGTCGCGGCTAATAGATCCTCCTCTGCCGGCTCACTACGAAACCAAGACGGGCCGAGGAGAGGCTTCTTCAGAGTCAGTCTTTTCTAGCAGACGCCTCTCCACTCCGCTGAGGTCGGGTCAGCTAAAATCGGGCATGATCGAGAAATCCTCTGGACTTTTGGAGAAGCTGAGTGAAGAGGACGATGACGACCCCTTTAAAGATTGCGATCTTCCCGACGCATTTAGGCGTGCTAAATGGGATTTCCTCTGCATTTTTCAGTGGCTTATTTTTTTCGCAATTGCGGGTGCCTTCATTTGCAGCGTCACGATCCATTATTTTCGAAGGAAGACAGTGTGGGATCTGCATTTGTGGAAATGGTGCCTGCTAATACTCTTTTTGTTTTGTGGAAGGCTTGTTTCTGGGTGGGTTATTCGTATTCTTGTGTTCTGTGTGGAGAGGAACTTTTTACTCAGAAAGAGGGTCTTATATTTTGTGTATGGGTTGAGGAAAGCTGTGCAGAATTGCCTGTGGTTGGGGCTTGTTCTTCTGCCCTGGCATTTTCTCTTCGACGAAAAAGTGGAGAGGGAAACCGAGAGTAAGTTGCCACATAATGTTAACAAGATTCTGGTCTGTTTGGTGGTGGGCACCTTCATATGGTTGCTGAAAACACTGATGGTGAAGGTTTTGGCGTCTTCGTTCCATGTGAGCACTTATTTCGATCGCATACAAGAGTCCCTCTTCAATCAACATGTCCTCGAGACACTATCCGGGCCTCCATTAATTGAGATCGATTGGTACAGCAAGGAAGAGGAGAGGGTTATGAACGAGGTAGTCGAGCTGAAAGAGGCCGGGGCTAATATTTCCATTGATCTCAAAAGCGCTTCCAGAAGCGGTTTCCTCCACAAGGCCGGAAGTAGTGGGATGATCGGAATAAGTGGGCGTTCGATCGGGGTTAAATCCGACCACAGCAACAACAACAACAAACAAAGGTGGGAGGGAATTACTATCGACCATCTCCACAAGCTGAACCGGAAGAATATTTCGGCTTGGAACATGAAAAGACTGATGAATATCGTGAGACATGGAGTATTGTCCACCCTGGATGAGTCAATCAAGAATGCTGCCACCGAAGACGAGTCTGTGATGCAAATAAGGAGCGAGTGGGAGGCCAAAGCTGCTGCCAAAAAAATCTTTAAAAATGTTGCCCAGCCGCCTGCCAAGTAATGTCACTGTCACTTCTGTTTTCAATAATCTTTTTCTTATTTGGGCAATAATCTTGAGCTGGCACGTATTATGTTTATGTTGCGCGGCCGCTTACAAGAAATGTCACTCCTTTCTATTTTAATTTTTTTTTTTTTTTTAATTTACTCAATAATCTTGAACTGACATGTATTATGTTTATGTTGCCTAGCAACTGCTAAGTAATGTCACTCTCTTCTGTTTGTAGTAATTATCTTGAGTTGGCATGTATTATGTTTATGTTGTCGGGCAGCTGTTAAGTAATATCACTTTCTTTTATTTATTTGTAATAATTTTTTTCTATTTAGTTAATAATTTTGTGTTAGCATGTATTATGTTTATGTTGTCCAACAGCCCACCATGTAATATCACTTTTTTTTTTTAACATTTTTTTTTCTTATTTACTCAATAATCCTCAACTGATATATGTTATGTTTATGTTGTCGAGCCTGTCGAGCCACCTTCTAATGTCACTCTCTTCTGTTTTCAATAATCTTTTGGTATTTACTCAATAATCTTGAACTAACATGTTTCATCTTTCTCTTTCTTTTAAGTAATATATTGCAGGTTTCTATAAATCGATAATCTTATTTCTATTTGACCCAGAAAAAGATTTGTTTTGTTTTGTGAGACTTTATTCTATGCAGATATATGAGCATAGAGGATTTGATGAGATTTCTTCGGGAAGAAGAAGCACTCAAGGCAATGACCCTCTTTGAAGGTGCTCAAGACACTAATCAAGTGAATAAAGCTGCTCTCAAGAACTGGGTGGTAAGTTTACTTAACAGTTTGCCAAAATCAATTTTATGGTTATTTGTTTCCATGGTTGCTAATGCATCCTTGACGGACAAGAATATTACATAGAGATGCCGGCGCAGATGTACTCAACTTTAGCTTATATGTGAATGTTTACAGGTGAACGTTTTCAGAGAGAGAAGGGCTCTAGCCCTTACATTGAATGATACAAAAACAGCAGTGAACAAATTACACCGAATGGTGAATGTGGTCGTAGCTTTAATCATCACACTAATTTGGCTTCTGATACTTGGTATCGCAACAACGCACATCCTGGTATTGATATCTTCCCAATTGTTATTGGTGGTTTTCGTGTTCGGCAACACTTGTAGGTCTGTGTTTGAGTCAATCATCTTTCTGTTCGCAATGCATCCCTTTGACGTTGGAGACCGATGTTCGGTGGAGGGCATCCAGGTAACAATAATTTCTCGCCTCCTTCTTCCTCGTGCCTTGTGTACTCATGATGTTTTCTGGTAATGTCCACTCCTAATGATGTTTTTCAATAACATTATTATTCTTCTTTCCAGATGGTTGTGGAGGAGATGAACATCTTGACAACAGTATTTTTGAGATACGATAACGAGAAGATTTGGTTTCCTAATTCGATTCTGGCGACAAAACCCATCAGCAACTTCAACAGAAGTCCTGACATGGGAGACGGTGTAGATTTCAACATTCACATTGCAACGCCCAAAGAAAAGGTTGACATAATGAAGGAGAGGATCAGAAGGTAATTAGGTCAGGGATCTTATTACATATTATTCAGTGATATTTTTGATGGTATTTTGAAGCTAAGTAGCTAATGGCGTTGCAGGTACATAGATAATAAACCAGAGCATTGGTACTCAAACCCGATGGTAGTGGTGAGGGACATCGATGACATGAACAAGATGAAAATGGCAGTGTGGTTACAGCACAAGATGAATCATCAAGACATGGGGGAGAAATGGTTGCGCAGATCACAATTGGTAGAAGAGATGATCAGCATTTTCAGAGATTTGGATATTGATTATCGCCTCCTACCCATCGATGTTAATCTCCGAATGATGCCCACGCCTCCACTCACTTCTACCAGACTTCCTTCCACGTGGATGATGTAATCCATTTGTATACACTTAACTATTTCATTTTTGTCTTTTTGGGTAAATGTAATAATGTTTAGTTACCACGTTATTGTTTATGGAAATATATAATTTTTATGTTAATGTGAATGATGTCATAATAGAAGTGGTTTTTTATTAATATAATTTTTAATTCATTATGAAATGAATATGTTTATTTATTTAGTTTTATTTTCTATTCTTTTGTAACTTTATAATTTTGAAACAAAATCTAGTCATTTACTTCAAAATATATGTCTTACTCTAATTCATTCATCTACTACTAAGAAAATATGTCGTGTTTACCTCCAATTGAATGATATGATAGCAACGTAACAGTTTACGAGAAGATTAATGAAAAAAGTTAATAAAAAAGAAAAGGATTATAAATGTAAGGGATGACTTATTTGTTGGAACTTGTACGTTTGAGTAATATATATAGTGGTTTAGCTTGATTTATTGTGTGGACCTGCAATTGCATCGATAGTGTGGTCAAATCCAACACTGTTAGCTTTTGCTTTGATTCCCATTACCTAATTAAAAATTGAAGTGCTTAAAAAGGTGCAAATATCTACCTTTTAAACCTCACCTGAGAGTCTTTCCGACCACTTCTTTTTCAAAGCACTATCTTTCATTCCCTACTTTATCTCTGTGATATCAAATATTCTAACCCAACTAAATAGAATCAAAATTGAAAATTCAGTATGTCAGCGGATACTTGAAGTAAAGAGAGACGGAGATCACAGCCTACTCCATTATGTGCCGCGTCAGTTGAATGGCCTGCAATAAATTTGAAACTCAAAACTAAAATCTAATGTAAAATGAGGATATGAAATTGGGCAACAGAATTTGATTGCTTGATATCTCTTAATCCAGCAAATGAGGAAACAAAGATGAAAATGGTAGTGTGGGTCCTTGAGCTTATTTCCCTTGCCTTAATTCAAATAGCTCGTGCAGAAAATAATGGAGTGGTAACTCTCAGGGAAGGACTTCAAATGCCACCTTATATCAGCTATATAGACAACATGTCTCTGGCCAAATCTGATCGCTTTGGGTTCTATGGTACAGCTGGAATTGTGCAGTTAAGGATATATCGACCATAAGAAAGCAAAGCAGTGGAAAGTATTATTTAACGAACCATCTGTCAGTCTATCTTCTTGATGTTGCTGGAAGGGGAGGCAGGTGCACTGATGGGGTCCGGATGACCATTGCAACAAAAGAAAAAGGAGACCGCAGGTGCTTGTATGTGCTCTTAGATTTTGAGGGACTTTGTATGTGCTCTATTCGCGTGGGTTCTTTGATGCTGTTCTAATCTTACTCATGGGCAAGCTGATATCTACTGCAGAGATTCCCACCCATCTAGTCAATGCAACGCTCACGTAAGTTTGCTCCATACCCAATTTCAGTTTCTTTGTGCTTTTTAAAGGCCATTGATTACAAAATGTTTCTGTGCATTTTGTTTTGAATCTGATTTCTCAATCTTGTATTTCTGACTGAGATATTCAATTTCTGCAAGGGCTATCGGAAGCCTTTTCCCTGATAGGTATCCATGGATTTTTTTTTAACCTGTCCAGGTTTTTTTCTAAAATAGACTATTTATTCCCTTTATGCATTAGTTTTTTTTGTCTTGAATTGTTCACCGGGGATAAAAGATATGATTTTTATTTATTTTTTGGGGCAGGTTGCACATTAAAAATTCGTCAAAACTTAAAGTCTTAGGATTAATTTTAAATTGTGATATCCTTCATAATATTATTCAGAATTTTTAATGTGATCACTTTTTGGAAAGTTCTTGAAGTCCTATTTTTAGATACGAAAAAATATTCTGAATTGGATATCTGTGTGAGGAGATTGACCTTCTGTAAGATAGTCACAATGTTTATGGAAAAAAAATTCCACAACAATTCAAAAAAAAATTTCATTTGTCCAGAAAAAGTCTTTGATACTAGATGTTAACAACCTCACATTAACCAACCAAATAGTATGCAAAGCTATCTAAATAATTTGGAGAATGAAATGACATCTACACAAGATATATGTTGGTTGGCCAAGAGCTCAAATATGAATAATATTCATAAATAGTTTTAAGGTAGGACAACACCATATAATATTTCTTATAGGGAAGGAATCACTCCACTATTGCTAACCTTTTTGAGAAGGAAACTTCCTTCTAAGAACATACACTCTACTTACATTAATTCTCCTTAATTCTCTTACATAAAAATATGTCCCTCTTTATATAAATCTCCTTAAAATAATATATAAGTAGATTACTAATTCCAATGAATGCTTACTCATTGCCCAATTTAATGAATACCAAAAATTACTTAATAGATGGGTACACCACTATTCAATATAAACCCACTCATTACCAAATATAATAAATATTTGTAATGTGTTAATGCCCCACCAATATGCATAAGCTTTCATTTTTATGACTCAAACAAAATAAAAAACCCAATAAATTATGAGCATATACATTAAAAAAGAAAAAAAGAATAATGTACATTCTTGCTTATGTAAGCTATCCATGAAACTTGAAGAGGATGCTAAAGGTCCTTCCTTTTCCACCATGCTCTCCTCTATTGTCTCCTTCTTCTCAAATTTATTCTCTTTTTTAACCTTTCTATCATTTTAAATATTTTTCCCACCATTTCGTAGTGGTTAGAAATGAAAGGTTCCAAAGATAAATCTATTTTTTTAATGACATGCATATGAGATTGGGTATCTGCATGGTCATTTCAAAAAAAAGAAGGATAACCTTGAAATGACGGAGAGTTCATCTAATTGATCTATGCAACCTCTATATATTCCATACAACTCATTATCAAAATCATTATTTTTTACATCTAAAGTTTAGATCGAAAATACCCAAGTCTTCATCAAAGTAATTGGCCACTTAATAAAGTAATCATAAAAAATGGAAAAGTCAAAAGAATAATTGAATCCAAAACTCTATCTACTTGTTCAAATCTAGAGTGTGAATATGAATTATGGTTTCAATAAATTTCTATGATTTACATAAGTCCAATAAATTTCTATGATTTACATAATTCTATGTACTGGAATCTCAAAATACTTTTTGTTCCAATTTATAAATGGTGGGGTACGTGGACAGTCAAATTAATCATCAAAAATGGAGAAGTCAAAAGAATAATTGAATCCGAAACCCAATCTACTTGTCCAAACCCAAAGTTTAAATTTTAATTGTGGTAAATTAATAAATCTCTATGATTTCCATAATTGTATCCACTTGAATCTCAAAAATACTGTGTTCCATTTTATAAATGGTTGGGTACGTGATCCATGTATGTAAGCCATGTCATTTAAAATAAGTATTAAAAATAAAAAATTTGTTGATACACTATCCAAATTCAAGTTGTTTAAGATAACATTTGAATATGCTTCACAACTTAAATGTCTTAACAAGTTCTCGAACCCCCGGGTCTTAATATTAGTTAGTATCGAGTTTAGGCTTTAGGAATAATTTTTTCATTATAATTTATTCCTTTAATAATGAAAATCAACATTTGAATATGTTATAATTTAGTAGCTCATTATAACTTAGTAGAACGTCTAAAGATTAGGATTAAATTAAAGTTTATAGGTGAAATTTTGAGTCTTCATATTAATCTACAGTCTAATATTAAAGTCAATATGTATATAATAATAATAATTAGATTATAAGTCTCAGATCAAATTAGTATATAATAATTCAATTTCAATAGGTTTATAAGTAAATTTAGGGTTGTATTTCATCTTTGAGTCAAATAATAATTTAGAGTCAATATCGATTAAGATCTCAATAATAATGTAAATTTCAAAATAAATTTTTAATGTTAATAAAATTAAAAATGGTAATATTCATATAATTCAAGTTTTAAAATTAATTCATAAACATTGATAGGGAAGGCTTCATAAAATTATTAATTTAAATCGACATGTCGATAGATATCAACTAGTTACAAGTAAACTCAAAAAACCAAGTTTAATCATCAAATGGCAACAACGGTATTGGTTTGATAGCCTTTAGCTATCCTTTCCATTACCTCTATCATCAACGACAAGTCTAGGCTTATATACCAACCTATAAAACAATACAATAAATGTCATGAAATCAATCTCCTCTTTTAAGTATAATTATACAACTAATCAAATATAACTATAAACTAAAAGAGATCAAGACACACTACCAACATAAATAGGATAATAATACACATTATCTACCCTTCCTAGGTGATATGTGCTATTATTTAATAATTAATTGTCAAAAAAGTTCCTTAGAATGATATACTCTCTCTTTCATGTTCCATAAGTAGAGAATTCTCACTCTTCTGTTGGGATTAGTTTTTACATTGTGTAAATCTGAGTATTTACAGAGAGATAAATACTAAGTTTGAGTATTTATAGGTTGATGTTTACCAAGATGTAAATATAATTAATTAGTTTGTTAATCATAATATTGTTATATAACAATATTATGATTGGTATTTATTATTATATTTTTATACGTGAGTGGAGTTGTTCAACCAACTCACGAATATAGGAGATTGGGAGATATTATAAGTTAAAAAGATCTCCATGATTATAGGATAGTATTTTATATATTTGTATTATAATATTCAATATGGAAGAGAGTGCAATAAAATAATATCAGTGTGGTTGAAATCTATCTCTGTGTGTTCAGCTCCATTGATTAGTGCATGAGTTAAATCTATGTATGGGCTCTTTGAATTTACAACAGTGGTATCAGAACAAGCTACAATTCAATGGAAAAATAATAGACTGGGAGGGGTAGTCCATATATCTTAATTTTCCCTAGTTTATGTTTTTTATATGTCTGGTGATAGATGTTATACGACCTATCTTATGCTCAAGTAGACTTATATTTTACTAAGCTTATCTAACATGGCATATGTATTCTCAAATATCATGTATTTTCACATGTGAATTGGTTGTGTGTGTCTTTGACTCATGTTTTTCTACTTTGACATTACAGCTTTGAATTATTTCCTCATGATTTCCAATAGTTGATTGGCAATTTAGATTCTTTGCCACACAACCCATGCATAGTCAAGTGAGCAGGCAGTGGATGAAAAAGTGATCAAACATCATGGCACTAAGAAAAAAGGATTGATACATAGTCTACATATATTAACAACCAATTATGTGTTTTGTATTTATTTTTAATTTTTTTAAGAAAAAGGTGGTAGGCCACCCATAGCATTATAGTAGGAGGAAATACATATAATAAAAAGTTCTGAAGAACATGAAGTCCATAAAAATATTACATGCAAAAAGGCCCTAAACTAGCCAGATATAGCAAAAACTAACTAAACAAAATAGAAGAACAACCAATATTAAACAATCAACCATCTCACATACACAAACCACCTCGAACACAAGGACACCACTACCACGATGGAAATCCTATCACCTCACCGTCATCTAGAAACCTCATCCACTCCATTCACATCTCTATTAACCACCCCTACTCTTAGGAGTACCACTTGGATAAGCAATTCTACATCAACCAAATCATCATCCTCTTATTCTAGCCCCTTTTCTAAATTATCAAAAAGTACTATTAAGGAGGTGGGACACCCAATCTAGTGCATGAATCCATAGAAATCTTATGAAAATAAAAACCACCCTGATGCATTGTAGTTTTCTCAAGGTAAAGAAGAAGCAATTAACTATCGGTTCCCTCTCCACACCATACATGCACATAGATAGAAGTTTTTCCTGCATTGCTTTGTAAATAGACCAAACTACTGGAGAGTCCCTGAGGCTCTAGACATTAAAATATCCCCAATCAAGGTGTCACCTTTCAACATATCATAATCTTTCAAGGCCAATTTACATCTAACTACCAATCTGTTATTAAATCAAAGTCCCACAACCTAAAAGACTATTAAATCGCCCCCCAAGCTATCATGATCGAAGACCTTCTCTTGTCACCCTAATGGTGACCAAATCATCATAACTCTGATAATATCTCAATGAAATCCATCCTTGAAAAGGCTAAGAGGGCTGAAGACATCCACTTAACGTCACTTTTTTGAGAAATCCCCATAAACATGCACCTTCATTAAAGCGTATTGTCCTTCTAGAGAAACAATACCCATTCCCTTGAAAGATGGGTTTACAACTATTAACATTAAAAAATAAAGATGTTACACCACTTCACACCCATGAAATAAATTGAGGGTGACCACTCTCCACAAGATGACTTCTACTTTACCAACTACCAATCCATGTGTTTTGTATTTATTAATCTTAGCTATGCATCTTATTTTGAAAAAAAAATTACTTTCATGAGTGTGATGACATTTCTCAAAGCTTGAAACCTACACACAATTTTATTTTATGTAAATATGGTACAATCTCATTGTGCTAAAGGCGTCATCTTTCCTGTGAAGCTTGAAAATTTTTATTGAAGTCATCACATGGTGGATTGGATCCAATTTTTTTATGATCTCCAAGGATATATATGCTATAATTCTAATTCATGCATCTTGGGATTCATGTCTACCTACGTGAATATTTTATAATATCACATTGTGAAAATTACTCAATGTACCTCAATGGGTTTTTATTTCTTGTCAACACCATTATTAATTAAAGGATTTCTCAGCTTATTCCTATATGTATTCATCTTTTGATATGTAAGTTATCTTTGTATGCATGTGAATAATTTTCCATTGTGTGTCATCCTTCTATCCACAAATTTATGCTTTGTAGAAGACACATACAGAACCACAAATTTATAGAGTCTTTGGAGGATTTAGAATTTTGGTAAGTCATAGATCAAGTTTTATATAGTGCATGGATTGAACTTCATGAAGGTATGATTTTTGCTTAGCTAGTTTCCATCCAAAAGTAGTGTTTTATTACTCTAGATAATCTGTGGGATCTTATTGTAAGTCAGGTTAGGTCAATTATTTTATTAGTTTTGGTCTTAAATTCCATACAAAATACTTTATATAATGAAGGTGATGTTATTGATATAAAGGAAAGGTGTCAAAAGGAAGTTGATTATGTTGACCAACAAGTTGATGAGTGTATCTTATTTTTATTGAGGTTACTCTCATCTAAATTCTATGTTGGTATTGTAATTATTTATTTTAGTTTGTTTTTATGTGTCATTAAAAATATAAAGAGTATTGAAGTCAAAAATCTCATTCTATGTAAAGGATGCATTATCTCTTGTATGTGATATCCTAGTGTCGAATGTGTTAGTCTTGTGGAGGGGAGCCCATTTTAGTCAAAATGGCATGCACCTGAATTACATTGACATACTAGTTGAGTGAGTAGTGGCATACTAGAGGTTGGAGGATACATAGAGCAATGACGTCTTTTAGAGACCTCTCATCAGTCACCAATGATGAGGTTGCACTAATGATGTGGTGACATTTTTTGTGGTGTGTTATTTTTAGTTTTTTTAGTATGGTGTGGTAGTTACATTTATTTTTTGACATGTATGAAAAATAAGAATAGTTCTACCTATTCACTTATGAATAATATTCCCATGTAACCCTTTATATATATTTGCATTGGATAATATTGATCTAAAAAGCATTGTAGTAATCATGATGAAAGGTTAGTGGTAAACCTATGAAAACCATGTTGTAAGGTTAGTGATAAACCTATGAAAACCATGTTGTAAGGTTAGTGGTAAACCTGATAAAACTATTTTGTAAGGTTAGTGGTGAACTTGAGAAAACCATTTTGTAAGGTTATTGGTGGACCTGAGAAAACCATTTTGTAAGGTTATTAGCGAACCTATGAAAACCATTTTGGAAGATTATTGGTGAATTAAAAAAACCAATTGTAGGTGAGTGTGAATGAAGAGATGTGTGATGGCACATGTATGTAGAAAATATCATGAACACACAGAGATGGAAAGCTACAATAAAAAAAAGAGATATATTATACCATGTAAAAACTATGGGGAGGAATGTTGGGATTACTTTTCACATTTTGTAAATCTAAGTATTTACGGAGAGGTAAATAGTAAGTTTGAATATTTATAGGTTGATATTTACCGAGAGGTAAATATAATTAGTTAGTTTGTTAATCAAAATATTGTTATATAACAATATTATGATCAATATTTATTATTATATTATTATATGTGAGTGGAATTATTCAACTAACTCACAAATATAGGAGATTGGGAGATATTATAGATAGAGAATATCCCCATGATTATATTATGGTATTCTATATATTTATATTATAATATTCAATATGGAAGAGAGTGCAATAAAATATTATCAGTGTCATTGAAATCTATCTCTGTGTGTTTAGCTCCATTGATCAGTGCATGAGTTAAATATGTGTATTGGCTCTTTGAATTCACAACATCTCCCTAATGATACTCCCTTTGTTGAGGGAAGAAACTTGTACTAAAAACACATAATCAAAAAATAAAAACAACATTTGAATAAATTTAAGATATCAAATTAGAATTATAATAATAAACAATATAAATAGAATCAATCTACTAAAATAACCAATAAATGTCCAAATCTTCCTAACATAATAATAAATTCAAATAGCATAATAAAGAATGAATTTACATGTAATTAATTATCATTAGTTTCATAAATGTTTAGAGAATGTGAATAATAGTTATCTATGCAAAACCACAATAGTCATTAACCAATGAAAGTCAAATCTATGTGGCACATGTAAAGCATGGGATGCAAATAACACAGGATTGCAAGAGGGAGGTCATTTATATATTAGATTATTTAAAGGATGAGAGATATAAGATCTAAGTGTATGGTCTTGAGGTGGTGGAATAATGGTGATATTCGAGCGTATACATTGTCAGACCCTATTTATTCTATAATGGATGCTAATTTTCTATTGCTAGTATAGAAATGGTTCCTCTGTTTCTATAAAAATTGATAATTCCATGAAGGTCACTAGTTTTATCCCTAATCCACCGTAATCCCATCTCCTAGTCCAAAAAACTATAGAGGTGATATGAAACATTACACATTTAAATAGAGATGTAGCCACAAGCTGACAAAAAAATTCACATTTGAATGAAAATATTACATTTTAATAGTCATGAATTCTCATCCAACATTTTTTGGGCATTACACATTTCTTTGTATTGTAATATTGTATGAAAAATCATACAAACCATGACAACCAACCTAAAATGAATACACACCCAATGGAAATGTAAGTTCTCAAATTGGTGGGATATTATTTAGGCAAGATATTCAAATTTTGAAATTTGAATTAAATGCTAACACTAATAAAACAAACTTATTTTAATATATTTCTATTTTAATAGATAAAGGAGCATAATATGGGTCCCTCAAGAAACCTATCCCAAATTAGTGCATAAGGATGTTAGAGTGTCAGAAAGTACATGACTCCTTAGGTTTCTTGTTTGCACAAAGTCATAAATCTAAGGGAAAGGTTTTAGAAGTGGAGCATGTCTTAATTAGTGTACAGTCTTATTATTGAGGTGTGTTCCATTGATTGAACATATTGGTATGGATACATACATAGTGTACTATAAGTTGAGCATGTAGTATCTACTACTTGTCCAATATTTACTTAATAAAAATTTAAAGTAAGCAATCACATCAAGACATGTAAGACTCAATCATTGGTACTCTAATGCTTAGGTATTGGTACTCCAAAGGTTATGTTTTGGTCATAGGTTTAAAAAGTGCATTTTATGACCTATTGTGATAAAATCATTTATATCAGAAAATGTATAATGAGTTAGAACTTCAAGTCTTAGTTATAATTAGTTAATATGACATACTAAAATTGTAAAAAAAATTAGGTCTAATGTGATAACATGAAAAATCTGTGTCTCAAAAGTTAGGGTGTATGGCTTCAAGGACCTTTCCCCTAGTCAATTAATCATCACCATGTTTGCATCAAAAAGTGGAGAGTACTATTGAAAATTTCAAGAGGACACATATCCAATGCACTCTCAGGGATAATAAGGTATAAACTAACCAAACCTTATTTTAGTTTTAATTTAATCTAGATATTAATGTCCACTAAAGGCCAAGAATGACCAATGGGAATAAAGAAGGTAATACATGAATCCATTACATAAATAGAGTGCCAAATGCATCTCTTAAAGATATATATATATATATATATATATATATATATATATATATATATATATATATATATATATATATATATATATATATATATATATAAATAATAGAGTTATAAGAAAAATTCAAAAAGAAGTGGTTATTTTGATATTTGAAATTAATATATCTTCAAACAAATAAAACATATATTGCTTTACAAACCTTAAACTTGTTCAAATTTGTGTAAACTTTTGTTTCCTAAAACTTGTTGGTTGGAAGTGAGAACCAGTGTTTTTAGAAATATATTCATGTGAAGACTTTAATTTGAATGTTTGTTATTGAATTTGAAATGCCTAATGGATAAACAAATCCAAAAATCTTTGGTCCTCATATTGAATGGTCTTAAAAAATATAAAGAAATATCTAATATACAATGGTATCATCAAGGAATCTCATAATAGATAAGGCACCTAGATACAAAATGTTCTTCACTTTCAAATTATAGAAAATACAATTTGCATATACACTCCTCCTATGGGAGGTCATGATCAGATTTCATCTGAAGTCAATGAGAGAAAGCATGAAATTGAGCTAAAATGATCCTTAAGCAGGATTACAACATCCTCTTTCATGTACTCAAGAAATCAAATTAGATCATCATGGAAGCATGAATAAACTTGGAAATACTAAATAATTTTTAGTTTCAAATTCTCTTTTAGATTTATTCATGTAACATAAAATAAGATATAATAATATGTTCACAAATACATAAAATAATTTTATGGTTAGTGTGTTGAAGAGCATTAATAAAAATCCAAAGATTGATATGTGAAATATAATTATCTATTCTAATGAAAGTAAGAATGTGTGTTAGAGCCTATGTAACATAATGGCAATGCGAAAAACAAAGAGATAAAGGGAGGACATATCCCAAACTCTATAAGAAGAGTTGAGTGAGGAAGTGTTATTCTCACTCAAATGTTCTATGATAACATGGAGATGATTTTTTTTATATCTTTAAAATCATTTTGTCTCAAGTGTGAGCCCTACACCTCACATCCATACAATAGTGTGGAAGTAACTAACTTATGGAGAAGTTGAATCTTTGTGTAGATATCTTGAAATTGGAGCTGAAAATTTTGTCTTTCCAAGGATGTTAATGTTATAAATCCTTTGCTAAATCTTTCTTCTATAAGATGTACAAGGCTAAAAGGTAGTCCACACAAAACTACATCCATGTAGGCGTAAGATTGTACCACCTCAACCCATTGTGATCTGTATGTAAAATTAATTATAGGTGCTAATTTCTTTGTTACATTAAATGTCATGATTTTTATCTTTAAGCTTTTCAATCAAAAGATCCATTAAGATTATATCAAACACCTTATGAGAGTCTACAAAACAATAGTGTACCTAATGTTTTTTAGCCTTTTCTTTCTCAAAAATAGTAGCAAGAGTGAATATGCAATCTCCTATTATGTGATTCCTCCTAATTATTTCTTGACCTTTAGCCCAAATTCATTTTTCTCTCCCCACTTGGAAATATAACCATCTAGAGTTGTAGTAAAAAGACAAGCTAAAGTATGCCCAATCATGATGGTATAGTGGTTTCTTTGTTGGAAACAATCTCCAGTTCTGAATATGGGATGAATAATAAGAGATGCCCAAGTTTGAGGAAAGACTATAAAACAATAAAATTAAAAATGTTAGAGATATGGACATCAAGAATAGTTAGCCTATGTTTGAGGAATTAAGCATTTAAATTTTACATATCTTGGGTTTTATTATGCTTTAGTTAAAAAACAGTCTTGAGAACCATCTTACCTATAAAAAAATGATAGTGAAGTGGTCTAGTATTCACTTAAATAGGGGTTGATTTGGTGCATCATAGAGAGAGGTGGTATATGTATACCATGTATTGGAGTCAATAATGACATAAATCTCTATTTTTTTAAAGTAAAAATGTTATGTAAAATGACTTGCGATGGAATTGGATTCAAAGTAGGATTGAATAGAATTTGGTGTAAGAACGAACCAGATTTTTTGGTGTAAGATGATAGCCCTTTGACTTGTAAGTTAAGGGCTTTAACTTGTCTTTGTCTATCTTCTTCAAAATTTACTTTTATTATTGATTAAACTAGTGGAGTTGGTTTCTTTTGGTTTTTCAGTACTCGAACCCAAAATTTTTGTCTCATTAATTCCACTTTGACAGTTAAATCATTTTGTTCTTCTTACTAGTTGCCAACTCAGCTCAAAGATGGGATATCTCTTCATAATGGTTGTTTCTAGGAAAATTTAAGGTAGAAGAGCATTTAAATTTTACCAAGGATGTCTTTGAAATGTTGATCTGATCACACTATTTAAAAATTGCTTATTTTTGCATGATTGTTGAGGATAATTCCAACAATCATTGTTTGAAGGACTGCAATTACTCTTATAAAAATGATATTATAACATTCAGAGAGATGGATATGTTATTTGGTGATACATTCAGATTAAGCGCATCTACCTTTCCTTTATCCCCTTCCATTAGCATTGCTTTCATTGTATTTTTCATTGAGGTATTTCATCAAATAGTTTGTAGGGACACTTCCAACTCAATGATTTCTGAAAGATTTAGTTTTTTTATACATGACAATCCTCAAAACCAAGAAATCCTTTGCCTTTTAAAATATCTTGCTAAATCTGAACTATAACCTTATGTTGTCCCCTGCAAGTTTTGTTGTGATGTTTTTGTTTATGAACTATACCATGTTCTTGTTGCCTACCTATTCCTTTTATGGCAACGATCGGTAGAAAAAATAAAAGAATAATTAGTGTAAGATTAAGTATGTATTATCTGGGGACATGTCTTACATTTAATACTAAAAACTCTATGTTATGAATAATGGTTTTGTGATTTTATTACATCGAAGGCATTTTCATTGGCAAAGCGGTGCCTATTTTTTTTCTAAACATGTACTAAGCTAATTTATTTAGTAACAAACATTGTTTACGATCTGACCATAATAAATATCTAAATTAACCCTAGATTTTGAATGTAGCAAACACTAGACTTGATTTTCATAGCCCTTCCTCAAGTTTTCTAGAGGCCTTCTTTCCCCATAGGCTTCAACAATAACAGATGGAGGTGCTTCATCAAATAATGCAGAATCAAGGAAAAAGGAAAGATCATGCATTTGGGATTGTTGTTGACCCAATCAATGATATCAATATATTGTTGGAAGTTGGAAGAGATTCCTTCTCATCCTCTTCTTCCCCTATGAGAAACACTAGGGATTTTCATCAAAGGAAAACCTGTTCAAGAATAATCATGACATACATTCGTGTTAAATTAAAACATTCTTGTACCACATGATGGAGAAAAAGAAGATTATCATGGTGCTCAACATAATCATAATATTATTGCATGACACTTTGGCTTCTCCACACTCTTTAATGGCAACACATTTGTCATCCATTTATTTTGTTACTTAGCAAATTTAATGAAGAGATTTCATTATTCCTCTTAGCATGTGTTCATGCTCTCTATTTTACAACATATCTTTCTCTACATGTATGTATATATGTATGTATGTATGTATGTATGTATGTATGTATGTATGTATGTATGTATGTATGTATGTATGTATTTATTTCACTTTGGGATAATAATTATTTGTAAATTCTATTCTTAGAATTATTAATAGTAATTATAATGCTAATTTAATGAGCCCTTTCATATAAAGAAGAAATTTAGACTGTGCTTTGGAGTATAGAAAATGATAAAGCCCTAGTCCCTCATGGGTTCCTCCTAGAGTTTTTCAAATACTTTTCATAAATTAAAAAAAAATGATTTTCTCAAAGTTGCTAATTAATCCAAATCCTCGATAAAATTGTTGAAAGATTTTAATTCCACTTTCTTTAGCTCAAATCCCCAAAAAACCTAGTGCATACTCCTTAAATAAATTGAGACCTATATCCCTTTGAAACATGATCTACAAGATAATTTCAAAAGCCTTGGTTGATCATCCCTAAATCTTCCTACCTCTTCTCATTTTAGAACAACAAGGTGGTTTTGTCTAAGATAGACAAATATTAGATGGTGTTGTTATTTTGTATGAGCTAATTCACTCAACAAAAATTGAAGAATGAAATGACTATGATCATCAAATTGGATATTAGTAAATATTATGATAGGGTAAATTGGATTTTTTTTTAAAAATCCTTAAGAAGTTTGGGTTATTAGAGGCTTGGTGTGATTGGATCAAAACTTGTGTCTCTGCTCCTATGTTTTCAATTCTTGTAAACAGAGTCCTAACTATTTTTTTTAATGCTTTAAGAAGAATCTATCAAGAATATCCTATATCATCCTATCTCTTAATCAATATGGTATAATCCCTAAGTAGATCCTTTTTAAATGAAAAATAACTAAATCTCATTAGTTTCTTAAATATTACTAAGAATTTAAACTTCTCTCAAGGACATTTTGTGAATGATACAATTTCAAGAAACTCTATACTCACATTTGGGATGCTATGATGTAGAAAAAATTATCGATCAATATCAATGTTAGTCAGGTTAGGTGGTTAACCTATTGAAATCTACTATTTTCTTCCTCTGCACATCACCCCACAAACAAAATATGATTAAAAAAAATCTTGAATTTTCTTTAGGTTCTTTTCATAGAAAATACTTGGGGATCCTCCTCATTGATGTTTAGTCAAAAAAATATTTTTGAGATAATATGAATACAACCTTACAAAATAAACTAGCTTCTTGGAAAATAAAATGGCTCTCTAGTCCAAAAAAATATAATTAATTCAAGTTGTTTTCCTAGAAATATTGATCTACATGATGTTAATAACAGAATCTCTAGCTAGTGTTGAATCCATATTAACTAACATTATGAAAATTTTATGTGAAATGGTTATTATGAGTCTAATAAAATTGCTTTAATGAACTAGGAATATGTATGATTGTCTAAATCAGAAGATGGAGATGGAATCATATTTTTTTAAAGGTGAAGGAAGTTTTGGGAGCAAAAATTATATGGAGAATATATTAAGACAAAGACAACACTTGGGGCATCTTACTCTGAAGAAAGTATCTTGATAACATAGATGATCATGTCCACATTTTTATTACAACACATTGGATATATGGGTTTATTATCTTTAATTTCCTTAGAAAATGTAGAGACCTTATCTCTAACTCACCCTACTAGGATATCAAAAATGTTAGATCTGCTAACTTGTAAAAGGATGCCTAGTCTAGTGTGGGTCCTCTCTACAATCATGCTTCAACATTTTATAAGAGTAATTTTGAAATATATAGGGGTCCATAGTTTATAATTATTGGGTTGAAATCCAAAGTTTATGGAACCCTCAAAGAATATGGAAAAATCCAAGTCTTTTTACAGACAACTATGATCTTACTATTTATTTCAAAATCTTATTAAACTCTTAGCATAGCAGTAGCTCAGAGGAAATTGATGGCTTAAAATAAAATGGAGATCCATTAAGCAATTTTTTGATGAAACAAGGCTACAATAAGTTAATCTCTCATATTTAAACTCCATTAAGGCTTATGGAAAAAAAATTGAATCCCTAAGGGATTATAAACGCATAAAATTAATCACTAAGTGATTGATAATATTTAATCATTGCATCGTTACCTCACTTAGAATATTCATTATTTTGTTAACTTATAACATTTATGAGAGCATGAACTACTCTAAAAACTATCTTGAAATTAGTCATAACAACTCCTAGACATCCCTAATCTCGTTAAAAGCACCTTTCAGACCATTTCCAATAATGTTTGTCTTTTTGGGATAATGTTTCCCTAGGTTAGATAGGGCTTCACTGTGCCATTATCCCCACATTTTAATGGCAAATTTTTAAATTTAAAACTATCTATTTTCCACCTCCCATTGCATTTGGAAAGGTTGGTTCATGAAAATATTCAAATTTTTTCTCAATATAATCACATCAAGACTTTTCCAAACACATCTATCAATCACTTAGAAATTCTACCACACACTAAGTAAAGATCACTATTTATTCTAATTCTAATTCTAATGCATTTTAGTATTCATAAGATACATCTAAATAGATTTTATTTTAGGAGCATTATCATTCATTTAAATCAATCTTCTAGCTATATTCATATAGTTTCACAATTGCATATCACACACTCACCTTAGGAGGGAGAACTACATCGACTTGAGGTCCCTTTGGGATATGTTGGTAACACTCAAATTACATGGTTTTTCAAAAATATATCAGCTATTCTCCTTACATAATTACCCATTTTACATTTTATTTGTATTGAGTTTATTTTGTGTGATTGATTGTTTATATTTTTCAGGTCTTCCACACACCAAATCTACAAACATAATTTATCAATAAATAATCACATATAGTTGCACATACCCAAATTAAAAAATCATGTACATAGTCAACCAAGACATGGTCATACTCAATATACAAAACCAAAATATGTACCTATCCTCCTTACAAAAAAAATTCCTAGCATAATTTAAATTCATGCATTTGGTCATGACATAGTACATAGGTCCCCTCAAGTAGTTTTCATTCATAGTCAGCATAATATCTATTTTAGGTAGATCTACATATTTATAGGCTTTTTTATTATTTTAAACTCATTGCTGATTATATAAATTGTTTAGCTTACTATAGTATACTATATATTCATGTATATCAATTTCAATGGTTTAGATTTATTAGTTTGTTACATTTAATTCAAAATAGATTAAACATTTTGGTGAACCTATTATTTTTGAAAAACTAATTGTTTCTTGATTAATTTTTATCTTAGGATTTCATTCAAATTTATGTAAATTATTGATACTACAATAAAACATCTATCAACCTTTAATATAAATCTGACAACAATGATTCAATCTTTTTTGACTTTAGATTTAATTTGACACTTAAGAGATTGGCACCTTAGATAAATCTACACTGTAGCTCTTTTTTCAACTTGTGGTTGAAATTTGTTGATGTATACACTAAAAAAAATTCCCTTTTATTTTATATATTTTTATTATTAGTTTTAGAAAATATGTTTTGATAATTGTAAAACTACTTAGTGAGTCTCTTAACGGACACATAGTTATCTATTTTACAAAAATTGTGACATGAGAGGTTTGCCCTAATACTAGTCATTGTATAACACTAAACACATTTTTAATAATTACGTATCTCATGGTATATTTAAAACCCCTATGATCCCTTATTTATACAATAGGAAAACTCTTTTACCATTTTATTTATGGTACACCTTAGTAGAGCGTATCTCTTAGGGAAGTTACTCTCATCGTACCTTTAGAAATAGGGTTAGTGAACTACAAACACAATTTTGCCTCTTTAATTAGTGCTATGAAACATTGCACTAATATTAATCAATGAAAGAGAAAGAATATTTAAGATCCCACACAATCATTCAAACCCTTTCTTAGATCACCCTCATACCTTTTTTTTTTTCTTATATTTTATTCATAAATATTAGCTCTTTTCTACATTTTTGATTACTTGATAGTAGTAAGTATTCTCTTTGTCTTATTTATTGTATCCAAATTTATTTTACATATCATACGTATTTAATTTTCCTTATTCTATACTCATGATGTGTCTTTTACTTATGATAATGAAAGGAAAAAAATACAGTAAGCAAAAATTTATAGAAGTATATATGGATGATTTTGATGATATAACAATAAATAGAAAATTTAATTTGATTAAACTTGGGAACATGACTTATCTTCAAATTCACCTTTAGATTACCCTCAAGATCCTCCATCTTCTTCCTTGACTAATAATCTAGAATAAAAAGAGAAAATAAAGAAACATTCAAAGATAAATCTATCAAAGCAAGATGAATGTAGTTTCAAAAAAGTATTTTTTAATAAAGACATTTCAAATAAATAATCAATTTCTAAAGTTAGACCTTTACAGGTAGTGGATATTAATCATACATGCCAAATATCTTCACCCTTGTCATCCAATGAGGATAAACTTCATTCCTTTTTTCTTAGTACATCACAAGCTATAATTGAAATCAACAACATTTTTACTCACACACCTTGTGATGTTTCTTTTATTCTATCCTCATTATTATCTTCACATGATGCTAATCTTGCACCACAATGTTATAATCTTAGCATAGCACTACCACATTATGACAATGCATCTCTTTCTAGTACTAATTCTTTCAATGTGATTGATCAATAGGAACAACTATATATAATCAATGAATATCTCAATGTAAAAGAAGAGATGATCCATCCACCTCCTGTTGATGGTGTCCATATTCAATTAAATATTTTTAAGGTTTATGCTTGTGAATCCCTTCAAGATCGAATCATCATGATGAAAAATTCAATAGGAAAATTGTAAAATCAAAATCAATATTTTAGTTCAAAGATAATTTCACCTAAAAATAATAGACATTTATGAAGAATCTAGAATATGCTAGTGTCAATCAATTATCTTCATCTATATATCATATGCCTCATAAGAAACATAATTATACAATTAATGCTTTAAAATGTATAATAAAATATAATAAGGGCCCAAGTGAGCTTCTAAGATATAATATTTGAAACAACTTGATTACATTACCTTTTATGCCTCCTCTAAGAAGATCAAAATACTATTGTGGGCATGTGCATAGAGTTGGGAAATAATTCCATGGACATTTTAGTTAATGTGATCACATTATTTAATTGAAATGATCACATTATTTAAATTATGGCATGGTAATTACCGAGCCATAACATGTATGCATTATTGAGAAAACAATAATGCGTACATGTTATTGTAAATTCAAATAACACATATGCATTATATAATATACTATATAATACGTATGCATTATATAATAAATTATGCAATGTATACGTGTTATGTAACATGTACATGTTTATTTTTTATACAACTAAAACCATCTCCATGAGCATTTGGGAGTTGCACATGAATCCAACTTTGGCCATAAGCTCATATTTACTACTCTAAATGTTAAGTATAAGTTGTAACAATATGTTACAACTTATACTTTAAACTTATTTTAGTAAATATAAGAAATTAGGGTCACTCAACATCTAATAGAGTTGGTATCAAAGCTGTATGCCTTAGGATGTGGAAAATAGTTTTTTTAAATCTAATCAAGTCAGTACTTAGGCATTTTCAAGTTCTAAGTGTTAAACTTAGGGATTTCAAGTTATAACTTTTTTAATTGATATCCATTTTTGGTAAACATATAGTCATTTTTAAGGTTTTTTTGCCTTTAGGATTAATTCCTAGAATTTATAGGAGTCTTAGGTTTGTCAAAATTGAATTTTTCAAACCACTCACTTTGAAATTAATGCAAAGTGGTGTTATTGGGGTAGCATAGGTCACATTGATGACCTACACACATCAAATAGTCACTTTACATGTTAATTTAACTTGATCATCATCCTTCCCTCATCTTTGATCACTTCCAACTCATCACTCATTACCCCTCATCACTCTCTCATCAAACCTCATTGTCCCTAATCACTCCCTCATTGACCCTCACTATCCCTAGTCATTTCTAATCACTCCCTCATGATCCTTGATTACTCCCTCACTGACCCTCACTATGACTCATCATCCCAAATTACTAACTCCTTGTCCCTCCTCATCCCTCATCACTTCCTAATTAACCCTCACCATCCCTCATCATCTTGAATCACTCCCTCATTATCCCTAATCACTCCCTCATTGGCTCTCACCATCCCTCATCATCCCTAATCACTACCTCATTATCCTTTACCATCCCTAATCGCCATTTTATCATCCTTAATCACTCCCTCCTCATCCCTCATCATCTCTAATCAATCCCTTATTGACTCTCACCATTCCTCATAATTTATAATCACTCTTTCATTTCTCCTCACCATCCCTCATGATGCAAAGTATTATTGCATACTTTGCTTGTCCAAGCTCTTTGCCAATATCCATGTATTTTTCACTTTGTATTTTATTTATTGATATTTGCCTTTTGACCCTGAACACATTTCAAATTCACATCTACATTTTATTCATTTCATTTATTCTCCACCATTCTTTGGATGCTCTCACTAAACTCTTCATTATATTCTTTTTACTCAGTGCCTTTAATCTCTCTTACTTTGAGACTATCCCACTTAATATTCTTTATGATTTATAACAACTTGGATCAAATATTAACTTTGGTTATTTAGGATTTAATAAGGCTCTGACAAACTTATTTCTACTCCTTTAAGTTCTCTCTAACTTCTTCTCAACCCTACTTAACTTCTCAATACAATCCTCATATCATACATTGTTGCTTACTCTATCATAAAATCTTTTTTTACAGACTCAAATCATCAAATAAACCTCATTTATGGATAACTTATAACATATCAAATTTATTCACAAAGTTCCACTCTTTGGTTTAACTATATGATAACTTATTTTGGCTCTTTCTACTCTTGGATTAGGTCTTTAGGTTTCCTTCTACCTTATCTAGCACACAGTCCTTCCCCATCCATACTTACATAAATTAAAAACACTATATTATCTTTGTGCATGTGAAAGTCAAAATTTTCACCAAATTTCATGAATTATTAATAGATACGACTCCTAAAAACTCACTTTAAAAGTAGAAACCTTAATACATGGTTTGGACTAGTTTCATAGACCCAAGAAGGGTCAAAATGAGATTTCATTCTTCCAATGGAATTTGTAATGACTTTTACTATTAGATTAGGTCTGATTTGACCCTATGCACATTTTACAAGTATTGTATTTCCCTTTTTAAGCTATAGTAGATTGACTTAACCAAATTTGAATAGATTGTGTACTTAGTCATAGGTCTATAGTAATCTAAGAAGAGGTTATTTGTTGTAATTCATTCCAAAAAGGGTTATAAATAAACATCAAGGTTTAAAAACCTCCACACAATGTTTACACACTTTAAAAAATCAATGTCTTCCATCTATAACACTCAATTTTCAAATTTACATGAGATACCACTTTGACTATGTTAAGTTTCTTGTTGATTGTAGGACTATGTTAGTTTTATATTTGCTCATCCAAACATATGAAAGATACTTGAAAGACTATAATACTTTATGATCATATGATAATAAACTCACCAACATATATATTTTAATGTTCACTCTAGTAATTGCATATACCTTCTCACACAGATGTATACTCAAAACTTTTGCTCATAAAAGATAGGGTTGTGTTGTTTAACACAAAATGTCCTTAGTATAATAACAACATACAATGTTTAAATACTAACAAGGAATTTTTATGTCAACTTACTAATTACTCATACATTCTAAAATCCCACCAAATAGAATCTCCTCTTCTATAAGACTCTGACCCTCACTCAAATTTCAAAGCACAATTTGTAAAAGCACAGGGTATATAGTTTATAATTTGAACATTCAAAATATTTGAAACTCAAATGAAAAATACTATAATAACCATAAAATAAAATTTATTTTCAACTTACCACTCACACCAAGATCACAAATAAATTTTTAATAATCATGTTTCACAATCATGAACACTATCAACTATCTTTGCACATATTCAAGAAGATGTAGGGTTTGTTTGCTTTTTGTCTGAAAATAATAAAAACTTGTCTTTATTCACTTGTTTGGGGTTATTTACATTCCTCCTTTAGAATACTACCCCTTAAAACTCTCTTGAATCTGACTCTGAATACAAAATAAGACATGGACAAGACTCTTATTACCAAATAACCATCAACTAAATTCTAACATCTTTTGTATGTTGAGAATGCCCTCAACTAACTCAAAAACTAACATATTCTCAAATATGAGTTTAGGTATATGTGTTGTAACATCATAAAATCCTCACTAAAGTCTAACCACACCAAATTCAACATTGGATTTCTTGAAATAACATTGAAGTCTCTATGAATTTTTAAAAATTCAAATGAAAGATTTGGTGGGAAAGTCTAATACAAATCTAATTAAAATTTGACACAAAACTAGAAACTTATAAATATTCCTAAAGACTTATTATGACCTTGATTACCTTATAAATACTCAAAACATACAAACTAGATCACTATTTATATTAGGTAGTGATGCTCCTATATCACCTCATCATCCATAATCACTGCTTCATCATACCTCATCATCTCTAATCATTCATTCATTTTCCTTCATCTCCCCTAATCACTCCCTCATTAATACTCACCATTATTCATCATCCCTTATCAATCCCTCATCCTCCCTAATCACTCCATTGATTATCACCATCCCTATTGACTCCCTTATCATCTCTACTCAATTATTCCTCATCCCTCCTCATCCTTAATCACTCCATCCAATACCTTTATGGTGGTATTTCTTTGGATTTTAACAATGTTAGAAGCTATAAGTGGAGAGTTGAGTGCTAGCATAAAATATAAGACATAGTCATCAAAATGATGTGTAGGAAAATTTGAAACATAAATATTTAACACCTATGAAAAAATATGGGCCTATTATAAATTATGTAATTCATAATTGAAAATCTGCCATAAAAAAAGAAGCAAGTAAGACCACCATAGCACTAAAAATGGGTATTAAATACATGAGTATCACCAAGCTATGTGATTTTTTGAAACCAATTAATTGCTTTTCATATGAGGACATTTTATGATCCAAAGAATTACATTTAAGGCCTTATATTTGTAGTTATATTGATTGAGTAATCATATAAGAGGTTGAGAATAATTTTCAAATGATTAGAACAAGAAGTCCAAGATTGGAAAGTGGTGCTTAATTCATAACAAGTAGTCCAATATTCAATCCAATGAAGAGTGTCACACTATGAGCTCTCTACTTTCACATCTCTATAAGTGGGTACAAGTTATCTAGCACTATAAGAAGTTAAGCGGATAATATATTATAAACCCAATGATATGGTTTGTACTAAAAATATCTCTACTTTCCCCAACAAGAAATTATATGAATTAAAAATATTGTTTCATTAACAGATGTATATCAATGGTGAGACAATACACTTCATCATTTATAATGGAAGTCAAAATAAATTATTTTCTCCTAAATCATATTTTCAAAAATTGAACTTGAAATTTATACATCATCCATAACCATATGCTAGTGTATGGTGTAGTGTAGGCCTTGAAAAATGGATCACCTAGTAGTGTCACTTGGTGCACAAAATCAAACTTTTTTAAGATGAAATCCTTTTTGACATCTCACCATTATATATGTGTGATGTTTTACATGTGGTCAACCATTTATTTACCATTTAATGTAGTCTATGAAGTAAATCCTTGAAATTTTGTGATAAATTGTCATGATCTGAAATACCATATATCATAGTTAGTTCATAAGATTTTAATCATTAGTGCTAGGAAGTGAAAGAATATTGTCAATTATAGTAAGAAGTATACTCTTAATGGTAAGAAGTAAATGTTTAATGAAATCCTTATGTCACCATATTATAGTGTGGTTTATCCAATAATAACAAAGATGAAATAATTAAACCATAAACTAGATGAATACAAGGATATCTTTCAGTCACCTAAATAAATTCCTACATACTATACACTAAAAAATAATATTGATTTGATCCCTTAACTATCTCTACCTCAAACTTCTTTATACAACATATCATTTCTATATAATGAATATATCAAGTGGTTGATCCATGAAATCATGGATAATGGACACATCATGCCCAAATCATTACCTTAAAAAAACCCAATTGTGTTTGTGCCAAAGTTGTGAATCAATTAAAAAAATATTAAAAAGATTAATATGAAGAACTATTATCCTCATTTAAATATTAAGGAATTTTTCTTCCATATCCATGGTGTATAAGTATGTTCCAAAATTGATCTTAAGTTTGGGTATCATCATATTCATGTTAAACCTCTAGACATTTGGAATATAGTCTTAAAAATAAAGGAAGGATTGATTGACTAGTTGGTTATGCCTTTTAGGTTAACTCATATAATAGAATCATTCATTTCAAGATGTTGAATGACATCCTTAGGCATTTTACCTATGTAATTTTTTAATCTACCTTGATGACATCGTAATCTGTAGAAAACATGAGATAAACATCTACACCATGCTGAACTAGTGTTTCACATTTTGTAAAAACATATTTTTGTGATAACATGAGTAAATGTTCATTTTTCATGAAAGAGATAAAATATTTTTGACACATTACACACATAAGGAGTGCATGTGTGGCCCTAACCAATATTAAAGTCATATAAGAATGGGAAACACTAAATAACTTTACATTTGATTCAAATCTTCTCAGAATTAGAAAGTTATACAAGATATTTATTTTTAATTTGTATCTTTTGAACCAAACTACCAAAGGTGGAACTGAATAAATTTTCATTTAGTCAGCTGCACAACAAAGATAATTCAATGAACTAAAATTTAGACTCTAGTTTATGTTAATACTTATGTAAATTGACTATTTATTGGGAAGATCATCCAATTCATTTAGTAATAAAATTAACTATCCCAAATGGGTATTGACAACATAGGTCCTAAAAAAGATTTAATTTCTATTAAAATGGATTAAACAACATATGATTTGAATCAAAGATATCTTTAAAGTATATACTTATGCCAGATGTTGAGGGAGCGATTAGGCATGGTAAGGGATAGTGAGGGTCAATGATGGAGTGATGAAGGATGGTGAGGGATGGTGATGGTAAATGAGGGAGTGATTAGTGATGATGAGGGATGAATAAATATTGATTAGGTATTATGAGGGATGAAAATTGAGTGATTAGGGATGGTGATAATCAATTAAAGAGTGATTAGGGATGATAAGCCTATGTGATTAGAGATTATGAGAGATAACTAAGGTCAATGAAGGAGTGACTAGGGATGAGGAGGGATGAGGAGGGAGTGAATATGGATGAGGAAGTGATTAGGTATGATGAGGGATGAGGAAATAGTGATGAGGGATGAGGAGGGACAAGGAGTGAGTTATTAGAGATGATGAAGCATAGTGAAGATTAATGAGGGAGTCATTAGGGATCATGAAGGAGTGATTAGAGATGACTAGGAACAGTGAGGGTCAATGAGGGAGTAATTAGGGACAATGAATATTGATGACAGAGTGATTAGGGTAATGAAGGATTAGTAGCAAATGATTAAGGATGAGGGATGGATGATGATCAAGTTAAATTAGCATGTAAAGTGGTTATTTGATGTGTGAAAGTTATCAATGTGACCTATGTTACCCCAATAACACCATTTTAGATCAATTTCAAAGTGAGTGGTTTGAAAACTTTAATTTTGGAAAACTTAAGACTCTTATAAATGTTATGAATTGACTTAGAAGGCACACAAACCTAAAAAATGACTATATGTTTACCAAAAATGGATATCAATTGAAAACTTTATGCCCTAAAATCCCTATGTTTAATATGACGACCTTGAAAATGCCTAAGTATTGAGTTGATTGGATTTTGAAAAACTATTTTCCACATTGTAAAACATGCAACTATGAGACCAACTCTATCATATGGTAAGTTACCCTAATTTCTTATATTTACTAAAATAAATTTAAAAAATAAGAAAATAAATGTAACAATATAAATGTAAACTTATACTTATAAGTGTTTGACCCGCATCTCACTGGTTTGTAGGTGTAATGAGCATGGAAGGACTATGTAGGTGATAGGTGAGACCAAATCATCTTGTAAGTGTATCCAACCATTAGAGGTCATCACAACCTCACCATGCATAGACTCCCTTCTCTCCCTTTTTATGATGTTTTGTCATTAAATGGATATATTCAAGTAAAAATGTGGCCTCAAGGAAACAATAGTTTCTGAGAGACAAAACACGCATACAAATTTCACATAATAATGATCTAAGTCAAAATATGAAGCTAGTCATAAAAAGTATGATTTAAAAGAAGGGAAAAAAATATGTTCTAAACAACATATCTAATTGCATAGACCATAAATGAAAAAAACTCAAGATTTTATAAAATAAGCTAATAAAAAATAACCAAATACATGATTATCATGGTGGCTTTGATACCATATCAAAATTGAAGCCAAGGTTCATATATAGAATAAATTCACCAAATAAATGATCACACGAACCAACTAAATGCACACCACAATATAGCTAAAAGTAAAATGAAACTAATAATACAATAATATTTCATAAATAAGCATAAAGAAAAATCAATCTTCCTTTAAAAAATCTCACAAATGTGAAAATTAAAAATATGAGAGTGTCAAGTAATTCCTCCACAAAAGGTTGTTAACAGAGCCAAGAATAGATAAATAACTCTCATACCTAGAATAACTAGTCAAGGAAAACTCCAAGTGAGGGAAAAAGCCCATAATAAATAAATATGGGAAAATAATAAACCCCTACTCTAACACACACAAGATATATTATTGGGCCAATAGCCCAAATATGAATAATATTCATAAATACCATTATTGTTTGATCCAAGATCTATGTCTCAACTACACTTGTTGGACTAGATGCATTGAGCGAGTTTGGAAAAAATCAAGGGACTTGCATCCTCTCATTTTAGGATTATTGTTGAGAAAATCTAGGGCATGACTTGAATGTATGGGGATCCATTGTATATCATGTTTGGAATGAATCTCCAAGAGATGAAGTGTTACCATAAAATGTCCAATACTAATTTTATTATTGACTCACAATAAGAAAAGATTCAAAAAAAAATTTAGAGGACACAAGATTATAAAAACAACTAGATAAAAAAGGTTTGCATCTCAAAATGCAAGTGTTTGACCCACATCCAACCAGTTTGTAGGTGAAATGACCATGGAAGGACTATGTAGGTGATAGGTGAGACCAGTTCATAATGTAAGTTTATCCAACCATTATAGGTCATCATAGCCTCACCATACACAAACTCTTTTCTCTCCCTTTTTATGATGTTTGCTTATTGACTGGATCTCTACAAGTAAAAATGTGGCCTCAAGGAAACTATAGTTTTTGGGAGACAAGACACACATAAAAATTTCACATAATAATGATCCAACTAAAAATATTATGCTAGTCATATAAAGTATGATTTAAAATAAGGGAATAAAAATTGTTCTATACCACATATCTAATTACATAGACCATAAATGCTAAAAACTCAAAAGCTCATAAAATGATAATAATAAATAACTAGACACAATTATTGGGGTGGATATGATATCATATCAAAGTTGAAGCCAAGGATTTTAGATATAATAAATGCACCAAATCAATGATCACATGAACTAATTAAGTGCACACCATAACATAGCTAAAAGTAAAATGAAACCAACAGTACAAGAATATTACATAAAAAGCATAGATCAAACCAATATTCCATTAATAAATCTCACAAATGTGATAATTATAAATAGGAGTATGTTGAGTAACTCCTCCAAAAAAAAGTGGTTAATAAATCCAAGAATAGAAAAGTAACTCCCCTACCCAGAATAACCAGTCTAGGAAAATTCCAAGTGAGGGAAAAATGCCCATAATAAATAAATATGGGAAAATAATAAACTCCTACTCTAACACAAAAAAGATTTATTAGTGGGAAAATATTCATAAATACCCTTGTTTTTCGATCCAAGATATTTGTCTCAACTACACTTGTTGGATGGGATGCATTAAGCGAGCTTGGAAAAAATTAAGAGACTTGCATCCTCTCATTTTAGGATTATTGTTGATACAAT
This sequence comes from Torreya grandis, assembly GCA_037957365.1. Lineage (NCBI taxonomy): Eukaryota > Viridiplantae > Streptophyta > Pinopsida > Cupressales > Taxaceae > Torreya > Torreya grandis. Next base: position 2,799,623 of record JARHVA010000743.1, on the reverse strand, counting down.
CTAGGACATGAGTTATAGGTATGGGGATCCATTGTATAGAATGGTTGGAATTAATATCTAAGAGATGTAGTGCTACCACCAAAGTTCCAATAGTAATTATTTTACTGACTCACAAAACTTTTACACTTTTAGCTAGACCAATTATAACACATTGACTTTATTTCACTTCACTATTTATAAAAAAAGGTAAAGATCACTTTTTCACAAATAAACATCAGAAGAGAGGGAGGGTAATTAAATAATAAAGTGTTTTGATTAAAATGGAAATATAAATGTTTCCAGGACCAAAACATGCCTAACTATAGTTGCACCACTGTATGCCAAGTTTCATAATGGCTCAGGCTTAAGTCAGATAGGGAGAGAGTCTAAAGAGTAAGGGAAAATTCTTGGTTCTAAGACTCTTTTAATTAATTAACAACAAAGAGGTTGTAGTTAATTACATAGATCCTTATAAACTTCAAATAAAGCGAAAGGATTAAAAAATCTAACTAATATAGTGGAAGCATATCCTAGTTAATGCATAAAATCTACAAAAAAACATGAACTATATTCCTATAATGCAAGTGTTAATCCATTAAAGCAAAAAAAGTGTAGAAGAATTTAAAGGCAACTAAATGCATTTACACATAAAATTAATTTTGTAGTACTCCAACAACATTTTTTTATAAATAGAGTAGACCCTTCTAACATACTAGGTAGCAATATATATATATATATATATATATATATATATATATATATATATATATATATATATATATATATATAGAAGGGAAAAATGGATCTTGCCTCTATAATGCATGAGATACCACTCTTGGCCATCATACCCTGAAATGGTAAAACAAAATTATGTCAAAAGATTCTTCGTTCCAAAATAGATAAAATGAAACAAAATTCCATGGCCCAATGATGAGCCTTGAGGATCAATCTAATGTGGGCTGCATCCTAAGAGTTTTGGTAGGATCTATTGGGTTATTGATGATCAGTTAACAAGGTCAAGAGTCGATAAAATACTCTTGGAGGAGCATCTTTATTATATCTATTATGTGCAATAAGTGTGGGTAGCACATGCTTTTTTCTACCTATGTGGCACAATGAATGATTGAGGGACAAACCACCTAATGCTTTACTAATGTCTTTTACTACTCAATATTTTTAAAAGAACTTAATTATCTATGTATAATGACTTTTATTCCACCTTATTTTCTTTTAATTATTTATTGAATTTGAAACAAATGTCCTAGGTAAAATCCTTGGGATCGTGACACTTGTCCATTTATGACTCCATTAGGGCCTATCTGGAGTGGGTCAAAATTGACCCAAAATCCATGTCATCCTTAAAATGATGTATATATACTTATAGTTCTCATAGGACCCATATTTATGTCTTTAATTTACTTTGTTTCATGTCTATATATTCACAATTTGACACTTGGTTTGTCCTCACTCTTTCATTGGGTTTGAATTCAACACTTTGCACCCTATGCCCCCATTTAGTAGTGAGAAAGTGATATGCTAACATTGGCACAACGTCATTGATCTTGACCTATTCATCACTTTATTAAGTCATTATTATTTCCAGGTACCATTTTCTTTGTACATTTGGGCCTTTCTTTATTTTTCATTTTCCTTTCAATCTTGATATAGTGAAATATAAAAATGTGACCAAATCCCGCTACTCCACTTGATTCTTGATTTTTGACATATGTTCCCTTAGGAACTTGGTCGTGTATTGATGAGATGATGGCCTATGCCATAATCATGATAATCCCAGTGAGTATAGGCTCCATATATCCCTATGTTATGTTTGTAAGTTGTGGGATGTTATCACGTAGATGGCCCTCATTCATCCAGGTGCTTGGGGAAGACCAAAGATTCTATATAGATTGTTAGTCCTATATGAGTGGGATCAATACACATGAAATGATCCCATTTATCCAATTTCTTGAGACTTGGTTGTTTCATCATTTTAATTTGAAAGATTGAGATGTCAACACATAGATCAATCTCATTAATTTATGAGCTCATGGTCTTTTGCTATGTGTACAAAGCCCAGAATGAGCATGATGTTACCTTGTGGATGGCCCTCACTTGTCTAGGGGTTCTTATAACTTTGAATGTGAAACTAGTCATTGGTTTTCTTGATAATCCATGAGTGAGTAAGATCATGTCACATAGCATAATATCACTTGTCTATAGGTTTGCCCAACCTTGAAATTTGTATATTTGTATGTGGGCTCTAGGTGCATGGGATGCTTCAACATAGATGGCCCTTACTTGTTTATCTACTCGTGGAACCTTAGAAACTTAGAACCTATTAGTCATGAATGAGTGGGATCATGTCTCAAAAATTCAGATGCTAATAAGGTCCTTACCTTAGCCATTCTGAGCTAATAGAAATGAGTGATTGAGATGAAGACATGTGGTACAATCCTACTTTCTTAATTTCTTAGATAGAAAATAATTAGAAACTATGCCTTATAATTTATGGATAAGTGAGATGAGATAAGCATCCTAATATGGTGAATCTGAGGGATCACCTAAGGAAAATACCTAGATTGCCTAGGGAAAATACCTAGTTGCTTTAAAAATACTTCACAATAAAGTTGGGTGATGACACTTGAAATAATCTTAGTGCTCAAGGACCTATCCATTCAAATTTCAACTATAGGGACTTAGCCTTTGGAATTTTAAATGTAGGGACTTAGACACTCTTAAATTTGATAGTTGTTTTAGGTGTAAAAGATACATGTAGTGAATGTTTGTGCTAATAAATTCCAATAACATGACTAAGTATTAAAAGATGTTCCTACTATAAGAGGATTTTTTTAATTGGACCAAGTAAGATTTTACAAGGTATATCATGGGTTCATAATAATAATGTGAATAAAAAATAACCATGGGCAAAAAAAACTAAGTTTCTATAGTCCATAAAGGTAAAATCTAAATTTGCTGAAAATTATTGAACTAAAATCCACATGTGTATAGAATAAATTCAATAGATATATTTATTTCCACCTTTAGACTCAAGCATCAATCAAACTACTATAGCAACTATGGGAATACTCACTAAGCTCAAAATCAGAGCAAGACTCCATCCTGAATTAAAAAACCCATACCTAAGATAGTGATTTTTTCCTTAGACTTGGATTGATTCATTTCATAATAATACATGAACATGAAATTTAACCTCAAAGAGGGTCCTCATTTGAAAATATGAAAATGGGGCATGATAGTCACAAAAATGGTAACTACTATAGAGAAAACACTACCTTAACATTTAGAATGTAGATTGTGGGCCTCTGTTACTAAACTATGAGATAAGAAACAAAATATCCCTTTAGATGAATTTAGAGGAAAATATAATGCTCAATTTTGCTTCAAAAAACAACATACTAGGCCACGATTCCTTCAAAAGGTCATTTTTTAAGAGTGATTTTTTCACTACTTTGAATCTACTAGGTAAGCTTAGACATATCTCAGGTAATCAGAGTTCCATAAAAGGTAATTTATTTATAGAATTTGGCTAAGAAAAGGAAGGATTAGGTGTTTCTCTGCAATTATCTAAGTGTTTATATCTTTGATAAATATGCCTTTTATCTCACTCAAAGCCTTGATCTATTATCAACAAAGCTAGAAATACAATGATGGAGGTTTCCCAAATCACCCTTTCTTCGAATGAAACTTGCATTTTCATGAGATTCAAAATTACTTTCATTTTGATGTTTCTTTTAATTAATCCAAGAGGGTTGGGGACAAATATATCCAAGTAATGGTTTAATGAACTTTTTGCACCAAGAAGGTCAGTTTTTTTCTCATTGATTTGGTTATTGTTGATATGTTCCCTTTTTAGTGTTTTGATGACCTTTATTAAAAAATAGGGCTTTTCTCAATTCACTTGCTTAGTTTTGAATCTGTGACTCCGAATCCTTTTAATTTCTCAATATAAATTCATTTTCTTCTCACATTATTCATTAATAGAGGCTCACCTTCTTCCTTTCAATTATGGGATTGTTTTTTTAATGCCTTGTCAACTTTAGAATGATCAAACTTGGGAGCATGAGGACCAAAATCTAGATTGGACCCTATTTACCAAAACTATCTTAGCTACTTCTCAATCTAAATCATGGGAACAATGTAGAATCATTGTAAGTTTAACAAAGGCAAATAATGGAAAACTAGAAGAATCCCCAAATCAGATAAACTCATGCCAAAACAACATAAATCAGGAACAATGAAATAAAATCATGACAAAACATAATCAAACACAAAACTAAAGCAAACTATCTAACTTTAATTTAATATTTACATCACTAGCCTTCACCCCATGGTTTATTCTAAAATTTCATTGAAAGGGACAACTGAGAAGTAATGTTTCTATGATTATCCATTCACAAGTAGCAAGAGGTCATTCCCTTCAAGGATATTCAATTAAAATGCATTCTACCCTAGTAAGTCACAGAGCTGATATGATCCAATGTCGATTGGTTCATGTTTGGAGTGATACCCTTTATTTTCATGTTATTTATCTAATAAAATGACTAATTATGATATCTAAAATGACTTGATCTTTTCCCTCTTATCGAACCATATCTTGACTATTTCTTGATGTTTTCTAATGTTCTACAAACCCTCTTCTCATGCATCCTCCAATTGTAAAATGTCCATCAACTTTGACTTTGTCCTTTCAGTATCTTCTATGTACTCTTGAATAAAATTATAAGTTGGAAACTTATTAATATCTATTGGGAAGATGGTCTCCAACCCATATACTATCATAAAAGAAGGGCTTTCAAGGGCTTTCTTATATCCAGTGTGATCAACCGAAAGAGCATATTTCAATAATGAATGTGTGTCTCTCTAATTTTTTCTATAGACTTATTGATTACATTTATCACGTTCTTTTTCATTCACTCAACCAAATAGTTACCTTATAGTAGTAGTTTGATGAGAACCTCAAGGTAACCCTATTTTTTAAAGCCCATTTAGTGAGTGTGATTGACTAAAATATAGGTCCATTATTGCAAACTAGAGAGGTTGTGGTGCCAAATCTTGTTGTTATGTTTTCCTTAAGGAACTTGATGACTTCCTTGGTAGCGTTGTTCTTGGTCAACACTGCCTATGTCCATCTTATATAGTAATTAAGGGTTGTAATTATGAATTTAATTCCAACTAATGAGTTCAGTTTGATGACTCCAATGAAGCAAGTCACCATTAGGTGAAATAATACTCTTCTATCATAGTTTGTAAAGGCACTACATCATAAAAATCATTCTTGGTGAAGGTCTAGAACTGATGGCATGAATTCATATTGGCATGGACATATATGAATCTAGTGGACCAATAGTACCCAACTCATATAACTTTTTACAAAGTTGTATTACCTAAATGGTAGCTCCTACCTAATTTCTCATGAAAGATAGTCATAACTTTATTATCTTATTATTTGAATAAAAATTTGAGATAAATATATATTTATTTCTATACATCACTTCCTATTAGAGAACCTAGGCTGCATCCTCACTGATCAAAAGATTGTTCAAGTCCTCTTGCTCAAACCTAGTCCAACATGAGAATGAACCTAGGTTGTGGGTCATCAAATATTGGGTCAAACCTCTAGGATTGTTAATGAGGCTAGCTCCTCTAATGCATCACTTATCTCATTTTCACTAAAACCTACTCATTGTTGGGGTGAAAAGGGAGAGAAATACAATCTAAAAAGGAAATCTAAGCTAATATTGGTGATACATCTAAATTGATATTCATCCATCCTATTTGAACTTCTAAAAAACACTAATGAGACAAGAAAAATACCGAATCTACAACTTCAAAGTCTCTTATTCATCAATGCTTCATGCATAGGTTCACCAAGTGATCAAAACTTAAGGGAGGTGTTAGAGAGGCTTGATTCAAGGCATTAACTAATCAATGTGTCCACATACTAGCTTCAATCAAATGATATTAAACACTAAACATGACCTGCATAACAAGATAAACTAGTAGTTAGGTGAGATTAGGACTTGATAAGGGGGAGATTTCTACTATGTATGCAAAAAAAATGACATTAACAAACTATACCAAAATAATGAAATCTTAACATAGTCATCTATTTATCTTAAAAGGTTACAAAGATCAATCTTGGCAGAGTCTAGTCATTCCCAAGAGAGGGATCCTTTATAAGGCTTAAAAGCCTATATTTATAGAAGAAAGTAAAAGAAAGAGAAATTAGCATTGAAGGGGTCATTAATGAGCCCAATTCCACTCATAACAATCACCACCATAATCCTTCTCAATCCTTCCCCTACATTAATGTCACTATATCTTTTTCTAGTGTGATGGAGAATGTGAAGATCAAGACCAGCTATAGGAAGCAATCTCCACCACCACATGAATCCTTATTAAGCTCGTTCACATGAATGCCCTTTACTATCTCTCTTAATCATTATTGATGTTCTCCCTAAAATTTCTTGCAAAATCATCATAGATGTATTATAGGTAAAAACCAATCACCCTGTTGGTTTTCATATAGCCATGATTGTAAATGAATATCATAGGCTAGGACCTCTTGAATCTGAAAGAGATGTAAAACCTATGACTTGAATCTCTCAAAGATCTTAACCAAGATTGAATGGAATTAGATAGATTTGCTTGAGCTATTATTGAGAATTGAGATCCTGTTTGATTTTGCATTTATGTATTCTACCTACTTGGGGTGGAAAAATCCTTTGTCTGACCTATCTACCTCTGTGGCATCTTCTTGAAATATCTGCCTTAACTTGACCTAAGTCAAATTCAATTCATCAACCTTAATTAGAAGTCCTTTGGGTTTTATCTTGCTCATTGGTCATTTACTATCAACTTAGACTCATCATATTAAGACATTTGTTAGTCTTGGGCCTCGTTAACTTCTTGACTCATCATGCACCACTAGATCTACCCTATATAAATGATTATGAGCCATAAATCTTATACCAATTAACATTATTTTGACACCTAGCACCTACATGTTTGATCTTAGGGTCTATTGACCTCTTTAACCCCCACTCTCCATTGATCTACATGGTATTATCAAACATACTCCATTGATATTATTGAGACCCACTGATCCAAGCACATCCACACACTATTGGATCTCGATGTACAATTTCACACCAATCATTAATCTACCTCCATTTGAAATCAAATGGCTATTTACCATGGATTAAATTTGACATTTGTGTGCTCATCATTTGAAATCCCTATGACCATCTTCAACTTCCATATGACTGTCATAATTTGAACCCCTATGGTTAATTTTCAAGTTTTATTTTGAAATCCGCATGATTGTCTTATTCTATAAGCTAAAATTTGAATGTTTGTAACTTGAGATAGATAACTCATTAAGTCATGAATCTTGTAGAGAAAATTTCAAGCATGAATAACTTTTTTCTCATAAAATATTTTGGCTCATGACACTCCCTTGATATATTTATTAAATGTGTAATCATATTGACCCATCTACTTCTGCATGGCATGTCAATGATGGCCTAGATCTTCAAAGCTTGTGTAAGGAGTTGTTTCTTGAATTTTGAAGATCCAATAATTTTTTGATGCATATTCAAACCCATCTTATGATCTTAATTACATTGATAACCATGATAACTACTTGGACCCTTCTCTCTGCAACTCTCGAACCATCCCTTAGAAATTGACAAACTACAATTAAAGTTAACTTAAGGTGTTTCAAAATATTTACAAGTTGTAGGTGATCTTTGGACCACTCATTCCATCTAGAGCTTGGTTCATCTGCTCAAACCATTTGATAATTTGGTCACTCAATAAATCTACTCAATTGACTAGGTATAAGCTTTGTATGTGGGCCAAATTTGGCCAACATCTTTGGTGACTCATAGGGAAGCATGCCTACTATGCTTGAGAACCCAGACTATTAGCCTTATATAATCCATTGGAAAAGGAGTCATAAGTCTTTGATTGATAAGGATGAACCTTTCTAGAACTTCCTCTTAAATAAAAAGGACAACAAGAACAACAACTAAAAATAAAGGTAAGTGCACACAAGCACTTGAAAAAAAGAAAGAACAACTAATATACTAAACAAGTATGCACATAGGCACTTAGAAAAAAGAAAAAATCTACCTACTCTAAAATAACTAATCAGAATGGAACCTATATAAAACCATTAACTGGTTGTACAAAATAACTTCCCTTCATCACTAATCTAATATGTTTTACATGTTTTATGGTAGCCGAACAAAGATGGATAAGGAACATATATTTAACATATTGGTGATAAACTTCTCCAAGAATAAGAATAGAAATAGACTTACCCACCCAATTTGATTGATTAAACATACAAGCATCTAGGAGTGGATAGGAAAGCTGATCTTTCTCCTTTGAATGCTCAAATTTATGCTCTAAATCAAGCATAACCTATGATGGTTCCCCCTTTTCATCTTCCAACTGAGTTAGGTACCTGATAGGACATCCTATTGTCAATACAAATATTGAGAAATCAGATTTTACCTCACTTCTGCACTTTGTTTCCCCATCATCATGCTCCTTAGGTACAATCAGATTATGGTCCCCTTGGAAAGGAAGATAGCCTATTCCCAAGATCTTGAATAAGTCTTCCAACTCCATTTCACTTGCTGATGTATGTTGTATGTAATTAGAATTACATCATGTGCATGAATCAATCTTGGATCAAATAAGATAGATCACACCTTCACTTCTAATTGTCGCAAACACTTTTTAAGTGAGAGCATTACCAATATGAGGATCCTCTAGACCTGATTATTGGATCACTTCTATCATCTATCACAACACATCATGCTAGGTAGAGTTCCAAAGCCTACATTCCAACACAATCACACAACAACCCTAAATGATTCCTATGGTTTCTATGTTCACTTATGATAATAAACAATAAATTAAACTACTCTAATAACAAGAAAATTAAACTAATCTATTGTTCACCAAAGCTTGTGGCACAAAGTGAGGGTTAGAGCAAAAAAATTAAACAACTAAACTAAACATGTATAGGAGACATATACTCACATCAATGTATAAAAAATCATAATACATGAAAGATAAGAATACATACTGCATTATCTATCTACTCTTACAAAGGAGAAATAAATTTAGGAATACTTACCTTTGAAAATGAACCTACAGAGTCTTAACCTCTCCCTTGGCCAATGGTGGTTCACAAGAGATTGTTGTGGCTTGTAAGGACAACCAAGATAAATCAGCTCTAGGATACACAACCTACCTAATCATCTAAAAGACTTCTCCATAAGACGAGATCAGAGCTCTAAAAGAAAGTATTGAACCCTAAACATTTATTCCTAAAGTAGAATGGTCAATAAGTAGATGTTCATTGACACTTCTTCACTTAAATCAACTCTCTTATGAAATGGTAAGGAATGACCTTGTATATATAGTAGTATCTCACCCTAAAGACTTTTGAACATGTCAGCTATGTTAGTTCGATCGATTCAACCTAGCACATTATCAGGATAATGTCTAAATTTTATGCAACGTCAGTTGAGATGCAAGGAAAAAAGGAAAGGCAAAGTATCATTGTAATAATCTAGGTCAGCCAGGTCGACCTAGCTTACTAAACATGTCAAAAGGGTAACAAGGTAAGAAATGAGGGATAAGACATGACAAATGGTGGGAATAAATAGGAAAGAGAGAAACAATCTTAGGGTTTAAGGTTTTAGGAGACAAGAGTGTAGATAGAAAGTGGCAAAAGGAACAACAATCTTATGAAGCATCAAAGGTCTACCCACCCCTTTCCTAATGCACCTCTTAAGGCATGAAATTAGAGATATTGAGACGTTATAGGTTCTTACAAGATATGAAGTTTTAATAATAAATGAAAGTGTGAAAATAGTATGTGTATATATATTCCCTAGCCAAATCTCATCACATGTCACGTAAGTGCAACACAAGATGGTGCTTCAAAATAAAACATGATAACACATAACACTGATGCTAAGTAAAGTTCAGTAAGAAGAAAATAAGATAAATGAAAGGATAGAATTGAAAAACACATACATTTAACTTACCTTAGTTCCAAAAAAGAAGACTAGAAGAAAGTGACGGTGTCTAATGTAAATCACACTAGACGAACCTATAGAAATTAGTGCAAAAATAGCCAAAAATCAAAAAAATTGGAAGATAGGCATATAATAGTGGAAAATAATCTCTATGTCATCATGAATCTAACACATTTTATGGTTTGAAAAATAGATAAATATAAATAAAGAAACGAGAAAAAGAAGGAATCTGAAGGAAAATAAATGAAGGATTTGAGTTGCTAAAAATTAGTTGTAAATATGGAAAAGATAATTCATTTTGCTATTTTACATTGTAAGAGAAGAGAAAAAGAAATCTGGAGAGAAAAAAAGATGGAATGGTGAGGTAATGACATGTTATATGAGAGGGAACTCTAGGAGCAAGAACATGTGCACTACAGGTATGCATCTAAGAATCTAAAACCATATTTTGAAATTTGAGATGAATTAAGTGAATTTTGATAAAATTTTAATTTTAAGAATTTATATATGATAAAAATGAACAAAATTATATTCTATGGAAGGGAAATGGGAAGATGAGAAATGGGTTGGAAGGAATTAGGGAAAATTTGTAGAAAAAGGCAAGTTTTTGGCAAAATGTGCTAGGTCAGCACACTAAACCTACTAGGTCGACTAGGTTGACCTAGTAGAGTAAATCAGGGTGAAATCCATGTGGTTGACCTAGAGGGTATAGGTTGACCTAGCACATTATGGAAACAAAAACCCTAGTGTGGGGTCTCTAGTTGGTCTGTAAGGCCCAAAATGGAAACTTAGCACCAGAGAAGAGAATAAGAAGGAAAATAAGAATTGTGGAGAAAAATAAAATAAAAATGGTAAATTTTTTGGTCAAACTAAATTGGCTAGGGAATGAGAGAAAGCATGAAAAAGCATGCAGAAAGCCAAAAGAGAGCTAGAATGGTCTGAAATGACCAAAGAAGGGCAAGGGAGACCAAAATTAGCTAAAATAGATAAGAAATGAATAAATTATAATTGTTTATGATTATAAATAGAATGTATAAAGAATTTATGGTGATTATACATGACATGGAAGAACTGATACATCCTTTATTGTTTCTTGTTTGTAGAAATGATGACAGTTTTAGAGATTGTTGGATGTTTCTTGGATACTAGACTTGTTCGACAGATTGACAGATGGAGATAGTGTTAGACTGATAGCCATATGTCTAGGAGATATAGCAAATATGTGTAGGATACCCCTAAGCTAAGCATATACTTGTTAGTCATGTTCCTATATTATTGGGAATGATTAACTAACACCTTCATATGGGAGGTGGATAGGGATGTGATAGAGGTGGATATCACACTAGAGCATGTATATACCATCTTTGGGCTACCTATGGTAGGAGCACTAGTGACCATAGGGATACCAGATAATAGGGAGGAGAGGAGAGCCTTAGCCATGTGTGCTACAAGATTAGAGATGATATTATTAGGGTGGAGAGTGAGTATGGATGATGATTTATTTATCATAGATTCCATATCTCTAGAATGTGGTGATAGGCCTTGTGATACATTGGGTGTTATGTCACAAGTTGGATGGAAAGGTACCACTATACATGGTAGCCTTGAGTAAGATGATGCTGGAGGAGTGAATGATATACGATCTAGGCTCTACCATCTAGGTCCAACTCATGGATGATCTATATGAGATGTTGGTCAGAGGGTAGAATACTATGGGACCAATCATACTGCTAACAACATGGATATATGAGAGATTTCTTATATATCAACCAACTAGGTTACCATATGTTGTCGATGATAGTTCACCTCGAGTGAGGAGATGGAAAGATGACCATGTAGTGTAGGTCATGCCCCACATGCCATCACTATAGATGATGAGATGCACTGACATAGTATGGTAACCATATGAGTAGTTAGCAACTACCTGGGAAAGCTATTACATAGTTCGACCAGTGGTAGAGAGAAAAGAGGTGATAGGACACTATACATGGTGGAGAGAGCCACATCTAGTGGCATGGGTACCAAGACAGATGGGTCTACCTCATCCAGTGACATTGATACTCATGCTCGAGTAGTGGACTCATCATTTGAGTGAGCCATGAGGGAAAAGGGGATTTGGACCATAAATAGTGAGGCCAACACTGTAACCACACTAAGAGTGACCATGGACTAGTTAGGCATGATGTGGGGTAGAGAAGGAGGAGGTAGAGGTAGTGATACTAGATGCACCTCCACTAGCTCCATGGAGAGATGAGTTGTAGCCATTGAGGACATGACATTAATAGAGGTAGTAGGAGAGAGAAGAGACCATCATTCTCCTTGGTGAGTTAATAGAGGATCTAGAGGAGACATAGATGAGTGAGAGACTACTCAAGTGTAGACTAAGATGGACACTAGCCATGATAGTTGAGTTTGAGCTAAGGAGGTGACCTATAGAGGAGGTACTAAGAGGTCTTATAGATGGGGAGACTGCACTAGGTGGTCATGTGGATGGTGAGACCATAATATCTGAGACACAAATAGGTAAGAAAAATATGATTAATTTATTTCTTAAGCTTTGATTTGAAGGTTATATAGATAGATAATTTGATATATGATAGTGATCTAATATCCATTTTGTGTGATTTTTTAGGCATACCTAAGGATGAGGAAGAGAGATGGGGTTCTCTAGTTAGGGGATCACTCCATGATGTCCTAAATTAGACTCTACAACCATACAACCACATGACACTAGAGGATCCAAGTGTACAATCTACCCTAGCTCAGGTGAGTTGGTTTAGACTAGCAATAGAGGCTTTAAGGTAGATAAAGATGTAGATAGAGAGGGTATAGCCACCAGTAGATATGGGTGCAAGAGGTAGGTAGGCCTAGTAGGCCCTAGCTAATGAGAGAGTTATACATCTAGAGATAGTGACACAGATGATGCAGGCATATACAGTGATGCATACCTAGTTGATGCAGGCACATACACTGACCTAGATCAAGTTGGTATAGGCACAAGTGTAGATAGCATGTCTTTAGGGTTAGGTAGAGGAATTGAGATATTGAGATGCCTTGTTATAGAATACAATTTAGAGGAGTTAGATTGAGGCCTTAGTAGGCATCATGGCTAGGCCATGAGATAGATAGGATAGAGCTTAGCCATAGAGCTAGAGCATTGTTTTTGGTTGTATATGTTGTATCAAACTCTTGAGATGTGTGTGTGTGTGTGTGTGTGTGTGTGTGTGTGTGTGTGTGTGTGTGTGTGTGTGTGTGTGTGTGTGTGTGTGTGTGTGTGTGTGTGTGTGTGTGTGTGATTTTGGCTTACTAATGTGATTATGTATGTGGTCACTATGGATATATTTCTTTCTATCACATATATTTAGATTTGTTGTATATATTATAGGAAATATATGAGATGTGGTTTATTTTATATCATTATGAGAAACACATGCATGGTTAAAAATAAATAGGCAAAAAGACTTGTAAAAATATAATCAATCAAAAATGCACTACACACTAATTCAAGCTGGGAAATGCATAATAACACAAAAACTAACTAATTATAAAGAACCAGGAAATGGCAAACAAGATGGTAAAAAAAAGGGTACTTGTTTTCAAACCAAAGATGAAAGATTTTTGTACCAAATTAAAACAAGTAATATCATACTATATCATGTTAGGAAGTATTAAAAATAAAGTAATAAAATGGAAGGTATGCAGAAGGTCACAAAAGGTAAGAAAAACAAACGAAAATTCAATGAAATTTTGGTCTTAAATTTATCACACTAATTCAAGCTAGGAATTATGACAAAATTCAAAAAATGTTTCAAATCTTACATGCACTCAAAAAATAATAAAATAAGAGGTGAAAGAAAAATGAAGTAAGCATAAAAAATACTAGTTCAAGATAGGAAGCATGTCAAATGACGTGTAACTTCATAATCAATTAAATCATATCTCAAACTTGACACATGTAATTTGATGGTGACTTGAATTTTGGAAAACTTTGTGAGGAGGGTCGAGTCCTATCCATAACCTTACACTGTAACTCAACAAAGGGAACACCACATGGGGTGGATTAAGCATGAAAAACCAAGTACATAAGGAATAAGGGTAATAGGATAAAAGAAACTCATAAATGAAAAACCCAAAAGGATGTCAAAATAGCATTGACAAGCAAAATAATAAAATTGGATTGAAATGCAAAAGGGATGGTAATTTTGTGAGAAATTTTTGGATCCTATCCATGGTCTTATGCTACAACTCACAAAATAAAAACCCAAAGGGTGTGATAAAAAATAAAGACAACATTTCTCAAGAGTAAATAGGAGGAAAGAGAATGAAAAAGGGAGTGTAAAAATCAAAAACTTAGGCATCTTAAAATAATACCTTAGGAGGTAAGAGGAATATAAGAACATGAGAAGACACTAAGTGACTAGTGGTCATTTATTTACAAAAAGAACCTATTCCCTATAGACACAAAGCTTTATAGGCAGATAAGTGTGCTACTAAGATTAGTTCATGAAGGTAGATTGGTACAATGAAAATTAAAATGGAACTACATCCCCATGATGTGTTCCCCATTCCTCAAGACTTATTAAAAATTCATCAGTCTACTACGAAGATTGGATACTTTTATGAGAAATTAGGTAGCGCTAGAAGATTTTTTTTTGAATTCCCCTATTCCAATCTACTGGCATACCACACCCCAAAGGACTTCGGCTCTATGTTAAGATGAATGTGGAGTTTAATCTTTTATTGGAGATAGGAGATGTGCTTGAAATCACATCTTAGTGTGATTTGATTTTTAAGAATATTTCATATTTTTGCCTTTTGATATCATTGGCTTTTGTAAAAATGATTTGGATTTTAACTTTTTTTTTTAAGGCTTTTTTTTTGAAATTCCTCCTCCATATAGATTCGGAATGACCAAGCATGAGAGAGATAGTGATACACACAAATGAGTTGCAGGCTAAGGTTAAATGAAACTAAGTAGCCAAAGACCAAGGATTGACTAGGACACTTAGGCTTGATAATTAATAAATACGTGATCATAAATATCAACCGTGCACATGCTTCATTTGTAAAAAAAGGAAGAAAGGAAAAGGGAGATCCACAGGTGGATTGATAAGAGGAAATAGTAATGAGAAAGACTATTTGCTAACTGATCACATGATAAAAGGAGATAATAACCAAAGGGAATAGGGTAAATATAGCCAAGTCACCATAACAATTATTTCCAAATGATCAATGGGACTAAAGAAGGTAATACATGAATCCATTACACAAATGGAGTGCCAAATGCATCTCTTAAAAATATATAAAAAAATAAATAGAATAGAGTTATAATAAAAATTCAAAAATAAGTGGTTATTTTGACATTTGAAGGTAATATATCTTCAAACAAATAAAACATATATTGCTTTACAAACTTTAAACTTATTGTTCAGATTTTTTTAAACTTGTGTTTCCTAAAAACTTGTTGGTTGGAAGTGAGAACCCATGTTTTTAGAATTATCTTCATGTGAAGACTTCAATTTGAGTGTTCTTTGTTGAAGTTGAAATTCCCAATGGATAAACAAATCCAAAAATCTTTGGTCTTCATATTGAATGGTCTTAAAAAATATAAGGAAATATCTAAAATACAATGGTATCATCAAGGAATCTCATAATAGATAAGGCACCTAGATACAAAATGTTCTTCACTTTCAAATTATAGAAAATACAATTTGCATATACACTCATTCTATGGGAGGTCATGATCAGATTTCATCTAAAGTCGATGAGAGAAAACTTGAAATTGAGCTAAAATTATCCTTAAGCAGGATTACAACATCCTCTTTCATGTACTCAGGAAATCAAATTCGGTCCTCATAGAAGCATGAATAAATTTTGAAATACTACATAATTTTTAGTTTCAAAGTCTCTTTTAGATTTAATCATGTAACATAAAATAAGATATAATAATATGTTCATAAATAACTTTGTTAATTTTATGGTTAATTTGTTGAAGAGCATTAATAAAAATCCAAATATTGATATGGGAAATATAAATATCTATTCTAAAAAAAGTAAGAACGTGTGTCGAAGCCTATGTAACATAATGGCAATGTGAAAAACAAAGAGATAAAGGGAGGATATATCCCAAACTCTATAAGAAGATTTGAGTGAGGAAGTGTTATTCTCACTCAAATGTTCTATGATAACATGGAGATGATTTTTTTTATATCTTTAAAATCATTTTGTCTCAAGTGTGAGCCCTACACCTCACATCCATACAACAATGTGGAAGTAACTAACATATGGAGAAGTTGAATCTTTGTCTAGATATCTTGAAATTGGAGCTAAACATTTTGTCTTTCCAAGGATCTAAATGTTATAAATCCTTTGCTAAATCTTTCTTCTATTAGAGGTACAAGGTTAAAATGTAGTCCACACAAAACTACATCCATGTAGGCGTAAGATTGTACCACCTCAACCCATTGTGATTTGTATGTAAAATTGATTATAGGTGCTACTTTTTTTGTTACATTGAATGTCATGATTTTTATCTTTAATTTTTTCAATAAAAATATCCATTAAGATTATATCAAACACCTTATGAGATTCTACAAAACAATAGTGTACCTAATGTTTGTTAGCCTTTTCTTCCTCAACAATAGTAGCAAGAGTGAATATGCAATCACCTATTATGTGATTCCTCCTAATTATTTCTTGACCTTTAGCCCAAAGTCATTTTTCTCTCCCCATTCGTAAATATAATCATCTAGAGTTGTAGTAAAAATACAAGCTAAAGTATGCCCAATCATGATGGCATAGCGGTTTCTTAGTTGGAAACAATCTCCAGATTTGAATATGGGATGAATAATAACAGATGCCCAAGTTTGAGGAAAGACTATAAAACAATAAAATTAAAAAGATTAGAGATATGGACATCAAGAATAGTTAGCCTATGTTTGAGGAATTAAACATTTAAATTTTACATATCTTGGGTTTTATTATGCTTTAGTTAAAAAATAGTCTTGAGAACCATTTTGCCTAAAAAAAAATGATAGTGAAGTGGTCTAGTATTCACTTAGATAGGGGTTGATTCGGAGCATCATAGAGAGAGGTTGTATATGTATAATATGTATTAGAGTCAATAATGAAATAAATATCTATTTTTTTAAAGTAAAAATGATATGTAAACTGACTTGCGATTGAATTGGATTCAAAGTAGGATTGAATAGAATTTGGTGTAAGAACGAACTAGATTTTTTTGGTGTACGATGATAGCCCTTTGACTTGTAAGTTAAGGGGTTTAACTTGTCTTTGTCTATATTCTTCAAAATTTAATTATATTATTTATTAAACCAATGGAGTTGGTTTCTTCTTGTTTTTCAGTACTCGAACCCAAAATTTTTGACTTATTAATTCCACTTTGACAGTTAAATCCTTTTGTTCTTCTCTACTAGTTACCAACTCAGCTCAAAGATGGGCTAACTCTTCATAATGGTTGTTGCTAGGAAAATCGAAGGTAGAAGAACTTTTAATTTTTACCAAGGATGTCTCTAAAATGTTTATCTGATCACACTATTTAAAAATCACTTATTGTTGCATGACTGTTGAGGATAATTCCAATAATAGTTATTTGAAGGACTAAAATTGCTATTATAAAAATGATATTATAACATTGGGAGAGATGGCTATGCTATTTGGTGATACATTCAGATTAAGTGCATCTACCTTTCCTTTATCCCCTTCCATTAGCAGTGCTATCATTATATTTTTCGTTGAGGTATTTCATCAAACAGTTTGCAGGGACACTTCCAACTCAATGATTTCTGAAAGATTTAGTTTTGTTATACATCACAATCCTCAAAATCAAGAAATCCTTTTCCTTTGAAAAATATCTTGCTAAATCTGAACTATAACCTTATGTTGTCCCTTGCCAGTTTTATTGTGATGTTTTTATTTATGAACTGTATTGTGTTCTTGTTGCCTACCTATTCCTTTTATGACAATGATCAGTAGAAAAAATAAAAGAATAATTAGTGTAAGATTAAATATGTATTATTTAGGGACACATCGTAAATTTAATACTAAAAACTTTATGTTATTTATAATGGTTTTGTGATTTTATTACATCGAAGGAATTTTCATTGGCAGAACGTTGCCTATTGTTTTTTAAACATGTACTAAGCTAATTTATTCGGTAACAAACATGGTATATGATCTAACCACAATAAATATTTGAATTAACCCCAAATTTTGAATGTAGCAGACACTAGATTTGCTTTTCCCAGCCCTTCCTCAAGTTTACTAGAGGCCTTTTTTCCCCATAGGCTTCAACAAAAACAAATGGAGGTGATTCATCGAATAATGCAAAATCAAGGAAGAGGGAAAGATCGTGTATTTGGGATTGTTGTTGACCCGATCAATGATAGCAATATGTTGTTTCAAGTTGGAAAAGATTCTTTCTCATTTTCTTCCTCCCCTATGAGAACACCCAAGATTTTTATCAAAGGAAAACCCTTTCAAGAATAAGCATGACATACATTCGTGTTAGATTAAAGCATTCTTGTACTACATGATGGAGAAAAAGAAGATGATCATGGTGCTCAGCATAATCAATATATTCTTGCATGACACTTTGGCTTCTCCACACTATTTAATGGAAACACATTTTTCATCCATTTATTTCATTACTTATCAAATTTAATGAAGAGATTTCATTATTCCTCTTCACATGTGTTCATGCTTTCTATTTTACAACATATACTTTCTTCTCATGTATGTATGTATGTATTTTGCTTTGGGATAATAAGTATTTATAAATTTTATTCTTAGAATTATTAATATTAATTATAATGCTAATTTAATAAGCCCTTTCATATAGGGAAGAAATTTGGACTGCTCTTTGGAGTATAGAAAATGATAAGGCCCCAATCCCTCATGGGTTCCTCCTATATTTTTTCAAATAATTTTAAGGAATTAAAATAATTGATTTTCTCAAAGTTGCTAATCAATCCAAATCCTTGAGAAAATTTTTGAAATATTTTAATTACACTTTTTTAGCTCTGATCCCCAAAAAACCTAGCGCATACTCCATAGATAAATTGAGACCTATATCCCTTTGAAACATGATCTACAAGATAAATTCAAAATCCTTGGTTGATCATCCCTAAATCTTCCTACCTCTTCTCATTTTAGAACAAAAAGGTGGTTTTGTCCAAGATAGACAAATATTATGGTGTTGTTATTTTGTATGAGCTAATTCACTCAACAAAAAATTGAAGAATGATATGACTACGATCATCAAATTGGATATTAGTAAATCTTATGATAGGGTAAATTGGAATTTTATTTTAAAAATCCTTAAGAATTTTGGGTTATTAGAGGCTTGGTGTGATTGGATCAAATCTTGTGTCTCTGCACCTATGTTTTCATTTCTTGTAAATATTGTCCTAACTATTTTTTTCAATCCTTTAAGAAGAATCTATCAAGAATATCCTATATCATCCTATCTCTTAATCATTATGGTAGAATCCCTAGGTAGATCCTTTTTACAGGAAAAAAAACTAAATCCCATTAGTTGCTTAAATATTCCTAAGAATTTAAACTTCTTTCAAGGACATTTTGTGAATGATACAATTTCATAAAACTCTGTACTCACATTTGGGATGCTATGATGTTGAAAAACATATCAATCGATATCAATATTAGTCAGGTTAGGTGGTTAACCTATTGAAATCTACTATTTTCTTCCTCCGCGCATCACCTCATAAACAAAATATGATTGAACGAATTCTTGAATTTTCTTTAGGTTCTCTTCATAGCAAATACTGGGGGATCCTGCTCATTGATTTTTAGTCAAAAAAATATTTTTGAGATAATATGAATACAACCTTACAGATTAAACTAGCTTCTTAGAAAAGAAAATGGCTCTCTAGTCCAAAAAAATATAATTAATTCAAGTTGTTCTCCAATAAATATTGATCTACATGATGTTAGTATCGGAAGCTCTAGCTAGTGTTGAATCCATATTAACTAACATTATGAAAATTTTATGTGAAATGGTTATTATGAGTCTAATAAAATTGTTTTAATGAACTAGGAATATGTATGATTGTCTAAATCAGAAGATGGGGATGGAATCATATTTTTTTTAAAGGTGAAGGAAGTTTTGGGAGAAAAAATTCTATGGAGAATATATTAAGACAAACACAACACTTGGGGCATCTTACTCTAAAGAAAGTATCTTGATAACATAGATGATCATGTCCATATTTTTATTACAACACATTCGATATATGGGTCTCTTATATTTAATTTCCTTAGAAAATGTAGAGACCTTATCTCTAAGTCACCCTACTAGGATATCAAAAATGTTAGATCTACTAACTTGTAAAAGGATGCCTAGTCTGGAGTGTGTCCTCTCTACAATCATGCTTCAACATTTTATAAGAGTAATTTTTAGGGGTCCATAATTTATAATTATTGGGTTGAAATCCAAAGTTTATGGAACCCTCAAAGAAGATGGAAAAATCCAAGTCTTTTTACAGACAACTATTCCTATGATCTTACTATTTATTTCAAAATCTTATTAAAATCTCAACATAGCAGTAGCTCAGAGGAAATTGATGGATTAAAATAAAATGGAGATCAATCAAGAAATTTTTTGATGAAACAAGGCTACAATAATTTAATTATTTAAACTCCATTATGTCTTATGGAAGAAAATTGAATCCCTAAGGGACTATAAACACATAAAATTAATCACTAAGCGATTGATAATACTTAATCCTGGCATTGTTACCTCACTTAGCATATTCATTATTTTATTGAATTATAACATTTATGAGAGCATGCACTACTCTAAACACTATCTTGAAATTTTTCAAAACATCTCCTAGACATCCCTAATCTCCTTAAAAGCACCTTTCATACCTTTTCTAATAATGTTTGTCTTTTTGGGATAATGTTTCCCTAGGTCAAATAGGGCTGCACTGCGACATTGTCCCCACATTCTAATGGTAACTTTTTTAATTTAAAACTATCTATTTTCCACTTCCCATGCATTTGGAAAGGTTGGTTCATGAAAATATTTGAATGTTTTCTCTATATAATCACATCAAGACTTTTTCAAACACATCTAGCAATAACTTAGAAATTATACCACACACTAAGTAAAGAGCATTATTTATTTTAATTCTAATGCATTATGTAGTTGTAAGATACATCTAAATAGATTTTATTTTAGGCACATTATCATTCATTTAAATCAATATTATATCTATATTCATATAGTTTCACAATTACATATCATACACTCACCCTAGGAGGGAGAACTACATCGACTTGAGGTCCCTTTGGGATATGTTGGAAACACTCAAATTACATGGTTTTTCAAGAATAGATCAGCTATTCTCCTAACATAATTACCCATTTTACATTTTATTTGTATTGATTTTATATTTTATGATTTATTGTTTGTATTTTTCAAGTCTTCCACACACCAAATCTACAAACATAATTTATCAATAAATAATCACATATAGTTGCACATACCCAAATTAAAAAATCATGTACATAGTCAACCAAGACATGGCCATACTCAATAGATAAAACCAAAATATGGACCTATGTTCCTTATTCAAAATTTTCCTAGCATAATTTAAATTCACGCATTTGGTCATGACACAGTACATAGGTCCCCTCAAGTAGTTTTCAGTCATAGTCAACATAATATCTATTTTAGGTAGATTTGCATATGTGTAGGATTTTTTATTATTTTAAACTCATTTCTAATTGTATAAATTATTTAGCTTACTATAGTATACTATATATTCATGTATATCAATTTCAATGGTTTAGATTTATTAGTTTGTTACATTTAATTCAAAATAGATTAAACATTCTGGTGAACCTTTTATTTTTCAAAAATTGATTGTTTCTTGATTAATTTTTGTCCTAGGATTTCATTAAAATTTGTGTAAATTATTGATACTACAATAAAACATCTGTCAACCTTTAATATAAATTTGACAACAATGATTCAATCTTTTTCGACTTTAGATTTAATTTGACACGTAAGAGATTGCCACCTTAGATAAATCTACACTGTAGCTCTTTTTTTAGCTTGTGGTAGAAATTTGTTGATGTATACACTAAAAAAAAATCCCTTTTATTTTATATATTTTTTAATTATTTTTAGAAAATATGTTTTGATAATTTCAAAACTACTTAGTGAGTCTCTTAGTGGACACATAGTTATCTATTTTACATACATTTTGACATGAGAGGATTGCCCTAATACTAGTCATTGTATAACACTAAACACATTTATAATTTTCACGTATCTCATGGTATATTGAAAACCCCTATGATCCCTTATTTATACCATAGGAAACCTATTTTACCATTTTATTTATGGTACACCTGAGTAGAGCATATCTCTTAGGGAAGTTACTCTCATTGTACCTTTAGAAATAGGGTTAGAGAACTACAAGCACAATTTTGCATATTTAGTTAGTGCTATGAAACATTGCGCTGATATTAATCAATGAAAGAGAAAGAATATTTAAGATCCCACACAATCATTCAATCCCTTTCTTAGATCACCCTCATACCCTATTTTTTTCTTATATTTTATTCATAAATATTAGCTCTTTTCTACATTTTTGATTACTTGATAGCAGTAAGTATTCTCTTTATCATATTTATTGTATCCATATTTATTTTACATATCATAGGTAGTTAATTTTCCTTATTCTATACTCATGATGTGTCTTTTACTTATGATAATGAAAGGAAAAAATATATTAAGCAAAAATTTATAGAAGTATATATGAATGATTTTGATGATATAGCAATAAATAGAAAATTTAATTTTATAAAACTTGGGAACATGACTTCTCTTCAAATTCACCTTTAGATTACCCTTAAGATCCTCCTTCATCTTATTCCTTAACTAATAATCTAGAATAAAAAGAGAAAAGAAATAAACATTCAAAGTTAAATATATCAAAGCAAGATGAATGTATTTTCAAAAAAGGATTTTTTAATAAAGACATGTCAAAGCAATAATCAATCTCTAAAGTTAGACCTTTACAGGTAGTGGATATTAATCCTACATGCCAAATATATTCACCCTTGTCATCCAATGAGGATAAACTTCATTCCTCTTTTCTTAGTACATCACAAGCTATAATTGAAATCAACAACATTTTTATTCACACACCTTGTGATTTTGCTTTTATTCTATCCTCATTATTATCTTCACATGATGCTAATCTTGCACCACAATGTTATAATCTTAGCATAGCATTACTACATTATGACAATGCATCTCTTTCTAGTACTAATTCTTTCAATGTAATTGATCAATAAGAAACAACTATATATAATCATTGAATCTCTCAATGTAAAAGAAGAGATGATCCATCCACCTCCTCTTGATGGTGTCCATATTCAATAAAATATTTTTAAGGTTTATGCTTGTGAAGCCCTTCAAGATCAAATCATCATGATGAAAAATTCAATAGGAAAATTGTAAAATCAAAATCAATATTTTAGTTTAAAGATAATTTCACCTAAAAATAATAGACATTTATGAAGAATCTAGAATATGCTAGTGTCAATCATTTATCTTCATCTATATATCATATGCCTCAAAGGAAACATAATTATACAATTAATGCTTCAAAATGTATAATATAATCTAATAAGGTCCCAAGTGAGCTTATAAGATAAACTATTTGAAACAACTTGATTACATTACATTTTATGCCTCCTCTGAGAAGATCAAAATACTATTGTGGGTATGTGCACAAAGTTGGGAAATAATTCCATGGGCATTTTAGTTAATGTGATCACGTTATTTAATTAACATGATCACATTATTTAAATTATGGCATGGTAATTACCGAGCCATAACGTGCATGCATTATTGATAAAATAATAATGCGTACATGTTATTGTAAATTCAAATAACACATATGCATTATATAATATATTATACAATACATACGCATTGTATAATAAATTATGAAATGTATACATGCTATTTAACATGTACATGTTACTTTTTTATACAACTAAGACCATCTCCATGAGCATTTGTGAGTTGCACACGAATCCAACTTTGGCCATAAGCTTATATTTACTACTCTAAGAAATTAGGGTCACTCAGCATCTAATAGAATTGGCTATCAAAGTTGTATGCCTTAGGATATGGAAAATAGTGTTTTGAAATCTAATCAAGTCAGTACTTAGGCATTTTCAAGTTCTAAGTATTAAACCTAGGGATTTTAAGACATAACTTTTGTAATTGATATCCATTTTTGGTAAACACATAGTCATTTTTTAGGTTTTTATGCCTTTAGGATTAATTACTAACATTTATAGGAGTCTTAGGTTTGTAAAAATTGAATTTTTAAAACCACTCACTTTTAAATTGATGCAAAGTAGTGTTATTAGGGTAGCATAGGTCACATTTATGACCTACACACATCAAACAGTCACTTTACATGTTAATTTAACTTGATCATCATCCTTCCCTCATCCTTGATCACTTCTTGCTCATCTCTCATTACCCCTAATCACTCTCTCATCAAACCTCATTATCCCTAATCACTCCCTCATTGGCCCTCACTATCCCTAGTCATCTCTAATCACTCCCTCATGATCCTTGATTACTCCCTCATTTACCCTCACTATGCCTCATCATCCCAAATAACTAACTCCTTGTTCCTCCTCATCCCTCATCACTTCCTCATTGACCCTCACCATCTCTCATCATCTTTAATCACTCCATCATCATCCCTAATCACTCCCTCATTGGGTCTCACCATCCCTCATCATCCCTAATCATTGCCTCATTAGCCTTTGTCATCCCTATCACCACTTTATCATCCTTAATCACTCCCTCCTCATCCCTCATCACATCTAATCACTCCCTTATTGACCCTCACCATTCCTCATCATTTATAATCACTCTTTCATTTCCCCTCACCATCCGTCATGATGCAAAACATTATTGCATACTTTGCTTGTCTAATCTCTTTGCTAATATCCATGTGGTTTTCACTGTCTTTTATTGATTGATCTCTACCTTTTGACCCTGCACACATTTCAAATTCACATCTAAATTTTATTCATTTCATTTATTCTCCACCATTCTTTATATGGTCTCACTAAACTCTTCATTATATCATTTTTACTCAGTGCCTTTAATCTCTCTTACTTTGAGACTATCCCCCTTACTATTCTTTATGATTTATAACAACTTAGATCAAATATTAACTCTAGTTATTTAGGATTTAATAAGGCTATGACAAACTTATTTCCAATCCTTTTATTTCTCTCTAACTTCTTCTTAGCCCTACTTAACTTATCAACACAATCTTCATATCATACACTACTACTTACTCTATCATAGACTCTTTTTGTACAGACTCAAATCATCAAATAAACCTCATTTATGGATACCTTGTAACATATCCCATTTATTCACAAAGTTCCACTCTTTAGTTTAACTATTTGATAACTTATTTTGGCTCTAAAAGAAAGTGTTGAACCCTAAATCTTTATTCCTCAAGTAGAATGGTCAATAAGTAGATGTTGATTCACACTTCTTCACTTAAATCAACTCTCTTATGAAATGATAAGGAATGACCTTGTATATATAGTAGTATCTCACCCTAAAGACTTTTAAACATGTTAGCTATGCTAGGTCGATTGAATCAACCTAGCACATTATCAGGCTAATGCCTGAAGTTTATGCTAGGTCAGTCAAGATGCAAGGCAACAAGGAAAGGCAAAGTATCACTAGAATAATCTAGGTCAACCAGGTCGACCTACCTTAATAAATAGGTCAAAAGGGAAACAAGGTAAGAAATGAGGGATAAGACATGAAAAATGGTGGGAATAGATAGGAAAGAGAGAAATAATCTTAGGGTTCAAGGTTTTAGGAGACAAGAGTGTAGATAGAAAGTGGCAAAAGGAACCACAATCTTATGAAGCACCGAAGGTCTGCCCACCCCTTTCCCAATGCACCCCTTAAGGCATGCACTCAGAGAGATTGAGAATCGATAGGTTATTACAAGATATGAAGTTCTAGTAATAAATAAAAGTGTGTAAATATTATGTGTATACATATGCCCCAACTGAAGCTCATCACATGTCATGTAAGTGCAATACAAGATGGTGCTTCAGGATAGAACATGATAACACATAACATTGATGCTAAGTAAAGTGTAGTAAAAATAAAATTAGATAAATGAAAGGATAGAATTGAAAAACACATACCTTTAACTTACCTTACTGACAAAAAAGAAGACTGGAAGAAAGTGAAGGTTTCTAATGTGAATCACACTAGACAAACCTGTAGAAATTAGTGCAAAAATAGCCAAAAATTTAAAAAAAAAAATGGAAGATAGGCATATAATAGTGGAATATAATCTCTATGTCATCATTAATCTAACACATTTTATGGTTTGAAAAATAGATAAATAGAAATAAAGAGATGAGAAAAACAATGAATCTAAAGGAAAATAAATAAAGGAATTGAGTTGATAAAAATTAGTTTTAAATATGGACAAGAGAATTCATTTTGTTATTTTACATTGTAAGAGAAGATAAAAAAGATGGAATGGTGAGGAAATGACATGATATATGAGATAGATCTCTAGGACTAAGAATAGGTGCACTATAGGTATGCATCTAAGAATATAAAACCAGATTTTGAAATTTGAGATGAATTAAGTGAATTTTGATAAAATTTTAATTTTAAGGATTTATATATGATAAAAATAAAAAAAATTAGATTCTAAGGGAGGGAAATGGGAAGATGAGAAATGGGTTGGAAGGAATTAAGGAAAAATCCAAAAAAAGGCAAGTTTTTGGCAAAATGTGCTAGGTCAACACACTAAACCTACTAGGTCGACTAGGTTGACCTAGTAGAGTAAATCAAGGTGAAATCCATGTGGTTGACCTAGAGGGTATAGGTTGACCTAGCACATTATGGAAGCAAAAACCCTAGTCTGGGGTATCTAGTTGGTCTGTAAGGGCCAAAATGGAAACTTAGCACCAGAGAAAAGAGAATAAGAAGGAAAATAAGAAATGTGGAGAAAAATAAGATAAAATAGGAAATTTTTTGGTTAAATTAGGTTGACGAGGGAATGAGAGAAAGCATGAAAAAGCATACATAAAGCCAAAAGAGAGCTAAAATGGTCTGAAATGACCAAATAAGGGCAAGGGGGACCAAAATAGGCTAAAATAGATAAGAAATTAATATATTATAATTGTTTATGATTATAAATAGAATGTATAAAGAATGTATGGTGATTAAACATGACATCGAAGAACTGATACATCCTTTGTTGTTTCTTGATTGTAAAAATGATGATAGTTTTGGAGATTATTGGATGTTTCTTAGCTACTCAACTTGTTAGAGAGATTGATAGATGAAGATAAAGTTATACTTATATCCATAGGTCTAAGAGGTATAGCAGATATGTGTAGGATACCCCTAAGCATATACTTATTAGTCATGATCCTCGATTGTTGGGAATGATTGAATAACACTTTTAGGTGGGAGGTGGATAGGGATGTGATAGAGGTGGATATCACACTAGAGGATGATCATACCATCTTTGGGTTACCTATGGTAGGAGCACAAGTGACCATAGGGATACTAGATAATAGAGAGGAGAGGAGAGCCTTAGCCATGTGAGATACAATATTAGAGATGATATTATTAGGATAGAGAGTGAGCATGGATGATGTTTATTTATCATAGATTCTAGATCTCTAGAATGTGGTGATAGGCCTTGTGATACATTGGGTGTTATGTCACAAGTTGAATGCTGAGATACCACTATACATGGTAGCCTTGAGTAGGATGATGCTATAAGAGTGAATGCTATACGATCTAGGCTCTATCATCTAGGTCTAACTCATGGCTGATCTATATGAGATGTTAGTCAGAGGGTAGAAGACTATGGGACCGATCATACTACTAACAACATGGATATATGAGATATTTCTTATGTATCAGCCAACTAGGTTACCCCATGTTGTCGATGATAGGTCAACTCGAGTGAGGAGATGGAGAGATGACCATGTAGTGTAGGTCATTCCCCATATTCCATCAATATAGATGATGAGATGCACTAACATAGTATGTTGACCATATGAGCAGTTAGCAACTACTTGGGAAAGTTGGTACATAGTTGGACTAGTGGTATACATAAAAGAGGTGATAGAACAATATACATGGTGGAGAGAGCCACATTTAGTGGCATGGGTACCAAGACAGATGGGTCTACTTCATCTAGTGATATTGATACTCATGCCTGAGTAGTGGACTCATCATTTGAGGGATTCATGAGGTAAAAGGGGATTTGGACCATAGATAGTGATTCCAACACTATAGCCACACTAAGAGTGACCATGGACTAGTTAGGCATGATATGGGGTAGAGAAGGAGAAGGAGGTATAGGTAGTGATACCAGATGTACCACCACCAGCTCCATAGAGAGATGAGTTGTGGCCACTAAGGATATGACATTGATAGAGGTAGCAGGAGAGAGTAGAGACAATCATTATCTTTTGTGAGTCAATAGATAATATAGAGGAGACATATATGAGTGAGAGACTGCTCAAGTGTAGACTGAGAAGGACACTAGCCATGATAGCTAAGTTTGAGCTAAGGAGGTGACCTATAGAGGAGGTAGTAAGAGGTCTTGTAGATGGGGAGACTGCACTAGGTGGTCATGTAGATGGTGAGACCATAATATCCAAGACACAAATAGGTAATAAAAATATGATTAATTTATTTCTTAAGATTTGATTTGAAAGTTAGATAGATATTTTGATAAATGATAGTGATCTAATATCCATTTTGTGTGATTTTTAAAGCATACCTAAGGATGAGGAAGAGATATGGGGTTATCTAGTTAGGGGAGCACTCCATGACATCCTAGATGAGACTCTACAGCCATACAACCACATGACACTAGAGGATCCAAGTGTACAATCTACTTTAGCTCAGGTGAGTTGGTTTAGACTAGTAATAGAGGCTTTAAGGTAGATACAGATGTAGATAGAGAGCGCATAAACACCAATAGATATGGGTGCAAGAGGTAGGTAGGCCTAGTAGGCCCTAGCTAATGAGAGAGTTATACATCTAGAGATAGTGACACAGATGATGCAGGCATATGCAGTGATGCATACCTAGTTGATGCAGGCACATACACTGACCTAGATCAAGTTGGTATAGGCACAAGTGTAGATAGCATGTCTTTAGGGATAGGTAGAGGAATTGACATATTGAGATTCCTTATTAGAGCATACCATTTGGAGGAGTTAGACTGAGGCCTTAGTAGGCATCATGGCTAGGCCATGAGATAGATAGGATAGAGCCTAGCCCTAGAGCTAGAGCATTGCTTATGGTTGTATATGTTGTATCAAAATCTTCACACACACACACACACACACACACAAACATATATGATGTATCATTTTGGCTTATTGATGTGATTGTGTATGTGGTCACTATGGATATATTTCTTTCTAGCACATATATTTAGATTTGTTGTATATGTTATAGGAAATATATGAGATGTGGTTTCTTTTCTATCATTATGAGAAACACATGCATGGTTAAAAATAAAAAGGAAAAAAGAATTGTAAAAATATAATCAATCAAAAATGCACTACACACTAATTCAAGCTGGGAAATGCATAACAACACAAAAACTAACTAATTATAAAGAACTAGGAAATGGCAAATAAGATGGTAAAAAAAAGGGTATTTGTTTTCAAACCAAAGATGAAACTTTTTTGCACCAAATTAAAACAAGTAATATCATAATATATCATGTTAGGAAGTATTAAAAACAAAATAATAAAATGGAAGGTATGCATAAGGTCACAAAAGGTAAGAAAAACAAATGAAATTTCAATGAAATTTTGGTCTTAAATTTATCACACTAATTCAAGCTAGGAATTATGACAAAATTCAAGAAATGGTTGAAATCTTACATGCACTCAAAAAGTAAGAAAATAAGAGGTGAAACAAAAATGAAGTAAGCATAAAACATATTAGTTCAAGATAGGAAGCATGTCAAATGACGTGTAACTTCATAAACAATTAAATCATATCTCAAACTTGACACATGTAATTTAATGGTGACTTGATTGTTGGAAAAATTTGTGAGGAGGGTCGAGTCCTATCCATAATCTTACACTGTAACTCAACAAAGGGAACACCACATGGGGTGGAATAAGCATGAACAACCAAGTACATAAGGAATAAGGGTAATAAGATTAAAAAACCCCATAAATTAAAAACCCAAAAGGATGCAAAAATAGCATTGGCAAGCATAATAATAATATTGGATTGAAATGCAAAAGGGATGGTAATTTTGTGAGAAATTTTTGGGTCCTATCCATGGTCTTATGCTACAACTCACAAAATAAAAACCCAAGGCGTGTGATAAAAAAGAAAGACAGCATTTCTCAAGAGGAAATAGGAGGAGAGGGAATGAAAAATGGAGTGTAAAAATCAAAAACTTAGGAATCTTAAAAGAGTAACTTAGGAGATAAGAGGCATACTAAGAACATGAGAAGACACTAAGTGATTAGTGGTCGTTTATTTACAAAGAAAACCTATTCCCTATAGACACAAAGCTTTATAGGCAAATAAGTGTGTTATAAGATTAGTTCATGAAGGTAGATTGGTACAATGAAAATTAAAATGGACCTACATCCCCACGATGTGTTCCCCATTCCTCAAGACTTCTTAAAAAGTCATCAATCTACTACGAAGATTGGATACTTGTATGAGAAAGTAGGTAGCACTGTAATATTTTTATTTTAATTCCCCTATTCCAATCTACTGGCATACCACACCCCAAAGTACTTCATCTCTATGTTAAGATGAATGTGGAGTTTGATCTTTGATTGGAGATAGGAGATGTGCTTGAAATCACATCTTAGTATGATTTTATTTTTAATAATATTGCATATTTTTGACTTTTGATATCATTGCCTTTTGTTTAAATGATTTGGATTTTAACTTTCTTTTGAAGTCCTTTTTTTTTAGATTCCTCCTCCATATAGATTTGGGATGACCAAGCATGAGAGAGATAGTGATACACACAAATGAGTTGTAGGCTAAGGTTAAATGAAACTAAGTAGCCAAAGACCAAGGATTGACTAGAACACTTAGGCTTGACAATTAACAAATACATGATCATAAATCTCAACTATGCATATGCTTCATTTGTAAAAAAAGGAAGAAAGGAAAAGGGAGATCCACATGTGGATCGATAAGAGGAAATAGTAATGAGAAAGACTATTTTCTAACTGATCACATGATAAAAGGAGATAATAGCCAAAGGGAATAGGGTAAATACAACCAAGTCACCATAACAATTATTTACAAAAATCAAGGATAAGAGAACAAACAATGATGAAGATGTAAGGCAATAACAAGATAAAGATGGTGATTTTGTGAGGATCTATCAGGTGTTATCCATGGTCTTACAAATCAAATCACAAAATAAATATCCAAGGGATGTAACAAGAATAAAAGCAAAATGTAAAGCAATGATAAGGAAGACCAAACATATGTGAAAAAAATAGTACAACAAAGAAGATAATGATAAAAGATAAGCAAGAATTTGACACACTATCAAATGATATAATCATATATAGAAAAACAAATAAAGATAGAGCACATGACCAATATAAAAATAAATATAAATGTACCATGCATGTCTCATAAGTATTGGTAAACCTATCCACACACATTATCTAATACATCAAATAAATCTTTATGAATCTGGATATGAACTATTGCTAATGTGTTGTCAATCTTTACTAAATACTGGGCAAATACTTTTTTTCTAATCTCCTTAACTAAAAAAGTAGGAATACTCATTGGACCATGTTGAGGAGGGAAATCAGGCAAAGGATGATCAGAAGAATGTGTGGGAATGGGATCTATAGAATAAGTAGGAATCAATGGTTGAGAAAGATCCACAAGTGAAGGAGGGTCCACGGGTGGAGAATATAGCATAGGTGGAGACATAGAAGGGACCATAGGAGGTGTAACTATGGGAGAAGAAGGGGGAACCCTATTGCAATAATGACCTCTGGTAGGAATATTAGTCAGTTTAGGGATAGTTATAAGATGATCCTTAAGATGTTGTTTAAGGGTATGACAATGATCAGTATGATGTGTGTTGTATTGGTACCATATATAATACCTCTCACCATACTTAGGTATATAGTCAGGAAGAATATTGGGAGGAGGTATGGTAGTGTCTATGGATGGTGAATTAGGATGTAAGGTATCAATATATTGTCATAAATTACAATAATGGTTAGAAGAATGAGTATTTATCTCATGAAATCAACAAATACACTTATGAGTGTGTTTAGGAGGAAAACTCATAGGTGAACATGCAACAAGTGTGGAAGAAGGGGGAGATGACTCATCACCCCATTTGGTAAGCAAAGGATCCATCTTCGGCAAAGGAATCAAACCATCACCAAGAGGAGGTGATGATGGAGAACGAATAGAACTAGTCTTAACAGGAAGAGAAGTAGTGAAAGAAGCAAGAGTAGGCTCACCAATAGTGGAAGAAGCAATAATAACTAGTTCTAATATAGGGTCCACTATGATAGGAATAGGATTAATAGAAGGTATAAGAAGGGAAACACTAACCTTAGGAGTAAACCAATTATGGGAACTAGGGAACCTATAAAATGGTAAGGGTTAGTCATAGCACGATCCATGAGCATAGTCCTATGGGACCCCTCAAAAATTGGAGGTGTCAGTGTCATCTTAACTCTATGATAAAGAGGAAAAATACAAGAATCAAGAACTACAAAATTTACAACACAAGAGGATACATAAAGAGACTCAAGTAAATAATAATGATAACACACAATCTTGACATCATGAGCTTGGACAAGACCACCTAATAAAGGATCATCTAAGGAATAGCCATCATCATAATCAAATGAATGAAGATTGATGACATAAGTCAGAATAACTTTTTCATCGAAAGAAGCATGGTGAATATAATGATGATTCTTGGATAAGACTACAAGAATTTCATCCCAAGGAGGTTTATGAGAATGAGGTTGTAAGGAATCAGGAAGTTGTGAGATGAGATGAGGTGTGAGATTATAAGTTTTGATCTTGAGATTAATCTCATTAGGCTCATCATCATTAAAGTCTAAAAGTTTGGGAAGAATATTACCAATAAGCTCAAGATGCCCATTGTATCCTCTAGTTGAGTTTATATGAAAATATAGATGCTATGACTCATGAAATGGAATGCTAGGTAAAGGCTCAAAAGTAGGAATCTTAAATACACCTTGATCTTGGAATTATTCAAAATTCCAAGGGTTAGTATCTCCTTGAATCCTATAAATGGCTATATTATGAGGGAATTTAATGCATTGGTAGGTGTAAGAGGTGACAACTCACATACAATGAGTCCATGGCCTACCAAGAAAGATGTTATAAGAAAGAGAGAAGTTAAAGATCATCACCTTCACATGAATGGTGACAAGTGGGATAGTAATAGGAAACCACACACACCCAAGAGGAGACATTTGCCTTTTATCATATCCTTGGCAGGTGTTACATGTAGACTTAAGATTATATTCATAATATCAAGGGTTTTAATGAAATCAAGAGAAGTAACACAATTACTAGAACCCTCATCAATCAAAGCATGTTTAACTTGGATATCATTGATTTGAATGCTAATAAATAGGGGAGGACCATCTGCATGAAGCATAATCTCATTGAGAATCATAAATGCAATGGGAAATTTTAATGAAAGAGAAGTGTCAATAGTTTTATCAACATTGATGGACATCTCTTCACATTGTTGCAAGATACTATCTTTAGAACCAGATAAGGCTACCTCTCATCCTGCTAAGGGAGGATGAGGGAAATTCATCTCAAATAATAGTTGCATAAGATGGTTATGATGATGGGGAGATGTCTTCATGAGTTTAAGAAATATATTTTGAGAAGGGAGATTAGTGAGTTCTGTAATGGGATCCCACTCATCATAACCCATGATAAGAGTGTTAGATATAGGCACGTAATGGTTAAGGATGTCTTCAGAGGGAAGAGCTTAAGAGCATTGAAATTTGTGTTGATAAGAATGAGAAGGTTTATAAGAAGGTTTTAAATCATGTTGAGATGATGAACTAATAAGTTCAACTTGATATTAAGAAGTAGAAGAGGTGTTAATAGAAGGTTGATTAACATTGGAAGGAGAAGATGATGGAAGAGTGGTAGAAATAGCATGGGATATGTTATCCAAATGAGAATCATAAGTTGGATCTTCATTAAAGGTTATAATATATTCTTTCCCCAACTTATTTAAATGATTTTGAGAATAATATTAGATAACATAGTATGCTTGAAAAAGAGACAGGGTGTAGATAGGTTAAGAATCGATGAAAGCCATTACTCTTCACATATTAGTCATGATAACCATATCTTCTTCATAAATTGGTTCAGCAAGACTTTCTACATTATTGGTGGAAGAAATGGGTTTTCCTTGGTTTTCTTGAATTAGTTGATGATTGATGTTTAGGTAAATTATCCTTATAAATAGATAAATGAGCATTTGCTTGATTCAAGTCTTGAGCTTTATCATGAGTTTTGTATTCTTTGAATGCATGCTCATAAGTTTATTGATGTTGGTGCATGATAGAATCATAGTCAAAATTAGGTCCAAGAAGAAATTATATAGCTAAATTATGAATCTGTCTACAAGTCTCATGAGAATGACCCCAACTAGCATGAAACTAACAAAACTTGCTAGGATCATACTAGGTTTTCATAGGACAAGTAGGGTCAGTTTCAAGAGGAAGAGGCCTAGGTAGACATTTAAGAAATTTATATAGGAAAGAGGTTTATGAACATTAAAGTTATTTTTTGAGAAATAAAGATTAGTAAATTGTTGAGAAGAGCAAGTTGGTTCTGAAAAAGGGGTAGGAATAACAACTTGAACATGGTGAATGGTATCATATGAATTAGAAACACCATCACTAGTAACATTGCAGTTTTTATTTTTGAGTAATATATGAGAACCCATGGAAGGTTGGGGTGGCTCAAATTAACACATAAGGAAATATTGTCATTTAGCTTGATTAATAGCTTCTTCCAAAGTATGTGGAGAAAGGTTATGAACTCGATATTGTAATTTGGGATAAAGAGCATTTGTAAAGAGATGAAAAATATTATCATTAGCCATGTTATGTTCACATTTTTTTGATAAAGTCTTCCATAATTTAAAAAATTCCTGGGAGGTTTCATTTTTTCTTTGCTTTCATTAATGAAATGGGCCAAAGTGTTTTCAGGAAGATCACTAGTTTGGAATTCTTCAACTAAAGCATTCACTAAATATTCTAAACTAGTAATAGAATGAGGTTTAAGTTGGTTGTACCAATCCAAGGCATCACCTATGAGGATCTTAGCAAGGATCTTGGTAGTGACAAAGGTATTTAATTTAACCCAATATTTATAAATATTCCCAAAAAATTTAAGATGAAGAAAAGGATAAATTAAACTATTATAAGAGATTGTAGGTGTTATACCTCTTATATCAATGTTAGTAATTTGAGTAATGAGAGGTTCATTTTGTAGATGCTTGATATTTATATTTATTAAAGGAGGTTGAGGAATGAGATTACCTTTAGAATCTTGAAGAGGAGGGGGAGGAACACTTTGGTTATGTGTTCCCTAAGCCATTGGTTTTGGTTGGGTTTGAAGATGAAGAAGGTGATTTTGTATTTTCATCATTTGATTTGTGTTATGGGCTTGAAAAGCATTCATTTGATTGAGATTTTGTAATAGAAGTTGATGAGTTTGACTAACATTATTAGAATAATTGGTGTTGGTATTAGTGGTTTGGGTACCATTATTAGTGTTGTTGAGAGCTTGAGATGAATGATGAGAGTGAGAGGCACTAATGACAAAGGTTGCTTGTGTAGCAAAAGATGGACTAGTGAATGGAAGATAGGAAGAAACACTAGAAGCATGAATGCTTTGGGTAGTAAACAATGAATTAGTGGAAGGATTAAGGATAGTGGACCTTAAGAGAGGTCCATTAGATGTAAAACTAGCATGGAAGTTGAGATACTAGGCATGTAGGTACAAGAAAAGAAAGAAGAAGAAGCATGAGAAGAGGTCATGATCGAAGGGAGAGGTTGTGAATAATGGAAATCAGTGCTACCAAATCCATTTGAGAATGTAGAATGTGGTGATTGAGGTTCATTATCTTGACCACTAATCATGAGATTGTAAATGGTAGATGGATCTTTTCCTTTATGCTGGGGAAATTGGTTAATAAAGAGAAAAGTAGTTCAAGAGTATACTCTAATTCAAGTTGGTTTTATAAGAGAAAATAAGGATTATGTTATGAAGAGGTATTATGAGGGAACCCATAGTCCATTGTGAAAGTTGTAATATGGAAATTACTAGAATTTATAAAAGGAATTCTACTTTGTTTAAGGGAAACCCTATGAGGATTGGTGAATTCCATCATGCCTGTTGTTTGAGGTTCAATGTTATCACCCAATAGTAAATCCATGATGAAATAGGAAGGAAATCAAGATGAGAAAATAAAGGATTCAAAAAGTGAAAAAAATAAAGTTAGGTCAACTCGATTGACCTAGTGCAAAATAGGGATAATAAAACTAGATAGGGTCCACAAAAATGACCTAGTTTAGAGAGAAAAAGCTGATAAAAAGGGGAAAGGCCTAAAAACTATGCTAGTTCAACCTAGTCAACCTAGTGTATTACATAATCACTGTATAAAATGCTAAGTCAACCATGTCAACCTAGTGTAGTTGACAGAGGCAAATAGTAAGGTCTGGGACATTGCAGAGTCAAGCTGGTCAACATAGAACAACATACAGGAAAAGATAAAGGATTGTTAAAAAGATATAAACATGAAATGAGTTATGCTTGTAGCTAGTCTAGAAAAGAAGATATTGAAATGAAATACATAGTCAATTAAACTAATGCTGATCAATCTATTGTTCCCAAAATCTACCACTCATTTTTGGAACAACATATGAACTATTTTGGGCTTGCAGGCCAAAATTATCTCTTCCCTTCTTAAAAAAATGTTCTGAGCATTCAAATTCTTCATTATTCAAGCTTTTTCAGCTAAGGGACTACCAGGTTCAACAAGTTTAATGACTTCAACAGGTGTGCTCTCTCAAAGAAATAAGTTCCCAACACTTAGGCAATTTCAAGACAGGTTTAACGTTGAGGTTCAACTAAAAGGCTCAACGGGTTCAAAGGTTCAATGACATTGGCAAGCTTAAAGAGTTAAATGCTTTGGCAAAAGTTCAAAGTTCAATCACTTCGAAAAGTTTAACAGCTTCAAAAGACTTAGCAAAAAGAAGGAAGATTGAACCATTGAACCTTGAACCAGAAAGGTTCAAAGGTTCAATGCAGTTGGTTCAACGTGGTTGGTTCAACATGGTTGGTTCAACGCGGTTGGTTCAAAGTGGTTGGTTCAAGCGGTCAATTGAATGAGTGAAACACAAGATTGAACTATTGAACTATTGAACCAAAGTCGATTCAATCGATCGGTTTAATAAAATGGTTCAAAGGAGTGCCCTAAAGCCTAAAGGGCAAGTGCCCTTATAGAGGGCAGTGAACTAAAGGCCAAGTGCCATTGCAGAGGGTAGTGAACAAAAGCGGACAAAGAGATATCTTTCAAAAAGATTTTTTGCAGCCAATTTTACAAGGCAAATCCTTTAGACAAAATGTCTGAAGGAATTCCTTCAGAAATTTTGTCTGAAGTAATGATCAAAAGCCTGACAAAAAGAAGCTAAGACAAGGGAAGATTTCCTTCAGACAAAATGTCTAAAGGAATTCATTCAAATATTTTGTCCGAAGGAATTAAAGATGAAAACCACCTGAAGGACCCTGAAGGGCAGGTACCCTTGCGAGAGGCTCTCAGTGACCAGGAAATGGACCTTTCTCAAGGCCTGAAGGGACACCTTCCCTTAGAGAGGTTCCAAAGATATAAAAATGAAGGAATGATTCTATGGACTAGTTTCTATAGACTCTGGAGGAATGATTCTATGGACTAGTTTCTACAAACTCTGCAGGCTCGATTCTACAGACTCTGCAAGTTGGTTTCTATGGACTCTGCAGGCTCGATTCGATGGACTCTGTAGGCTTATTTATATGGACTCCATAGGCTTGTTTCTATGGACTCTATAGGCCTATTTCTATGGACTTGAAAGACTTAGAGAAAACAAAGGCTTCTAAGAAAGAGGATGAACCGTTGAACCTTGAACCAAAATGGTTCAACGGGTTTAATGGGTTCAAAGGTTCAAAGAAAGCTCTAAGCTAAGGAAAGTGAATGAACCAGAGGAGCAATAGAACCAAGGAGCCGAGAAGGCCATCTGAGACATTGAAATAGTGAACCAATGACATCCCCACAGATGTCAAATTCAGGGTAATGAAAAATTTGTTGATTTTAAAATGTGGCACAAAACCTAAAAATAAACTCAGCGACCAGCTAAAGATGGAGCTGAAAGAGCCAGTAGAAAAGGAAAAGATAGCTTGAGAGCTCAAATTGCAATAGGAAAGAGGGAAAGACCAGAAATCTCTATGTAGGAGTTATTTTTAGTAGGTGGAATAGTCCACCAAGTAGACATATGAGCTCACAAACATTAAAGGGTGCGGCCTATTTTTCTCCCATGAAGTAAAGGCAAAGTGGATAGCTGCGTAGATATTTGGTGAAAGACCAGACAACCCATGCTGAGGAGAAGACATTTGAGATGAATCAACATGCCATAGTTAAGGCAGACACCCTACTATAGCATGGCCCTCTTTGATAAAATTGAAAATGCATTCAAGGCATTTAATGCAGCATGGGCCATTCCATGAAACAAAATGCCAAGCCTTTCTTGGCTACTTATATTTTAATCTCTTATTTTATGCAAGGGAGATCTTTTTGGTTATAGAAGCAAAACTCTGCCAAAATTGTGAGGTGATTACTGAGACTTTGAGCTCAGATTGTTGATCATATTTTCTTTATATGAATGAGAAAGTAGGTTACTTTTAGACTTTGTATTGTTATAGATTGTGTCATTTAGGGGATTGTTCTTATGTCTATTTCCTAAATGTATTCTTGTGCATTTTAATGAAATAAGCAGAACTAGTGGAAGCAATAAAGAAGGTGTCCTAAAGCTAACTATGGAGAGACTTTGTGCTGCCACAATTATCTTTAGTGTGTGTGTGTGTTTAGTTTATTTCTATGTAAAGGATCTTGGGATGACTTTGTTCCCCCATTATCCTTTGTATTTCACTCTTGGGTAGTTGAGGTGGAGAATTTGTTCTACACTTCATTCTGCTAGTTACTGTGCCGCCCTTGTTACCTGTTACTTATCACTACCAAAAAGGATTCCTATTATTTGCTACAAGACCACTAATGAAAAAAGAGAAGTGCCTTTAGTGTTTATAGCCTAAGTTTCTCCTTTGTTTGTGATTATCATCTCTAAAAAAAGAGATGGATGGTGTTGTCCTACCTCTAAGTGTTATTTATTGCATATATATATATAATATCTAGCCCATCATAGTTATAGGAAACTTTTCCTTGATGAGAGGAGAGATTTTTGCCCTTTTGATGTGGTAAAACTACACATCTAGCCAACCAATCTCCCTATGTTGTGGTTAAAATGACCTATTTTTCCCATCAATTAGCTAGTGACAAAATATTCACCCAACAATTTTTTGGTGACTCTGCTAGGGACACAACAATTTTGTGCAATTTGAAGCCTCAGTCTTTAGATTGAAGCATCACTTATGTCTTATCCATTATCATTATAGCCTTATCCATTTCTGTTATATAATATGGTCTACGTAATTGTTGACCATTTTTTGCCCAATGGGCCAAAAATCAGTCCCCTTCTTCCCTTGCTTTTTAGAGCCAGTAATTTTTAGGTTGCATAAGTTCATTAGCATTGGTTCATGAATTGGTTCAATGCTTTGGCTT
Source organism: Torreya grandis (assembly GCA_037957365.1). Lineage (NCBI taxonomy): Eukaryota > Viridiplantae > Streptophyta > Pinopsida > Cupressales > Taxaceae > Torreya > Torreya grandis. The sequence continues at coordinate 2,759,524 of JARHVA010000743.1, read as the reverse complement.
GGTTCAACCACTAAGTTCAACACTTCACTGGTTCAATCGGCACTTGGTTCAACCACTAGAGTTCAACGACCTTGGCTCAACAGTCGCTTGAACCGTTGAACCATTGAACCAGTTCAATGGGTTGGTTCAACATTTTAGTTCAAAGGCTTTGGTTTAATGAGTGGTTCAAAGCAAATGGTTCAAAAAAAATGGTTTAAAGTGAATCATTCAACCACCTTTGGTTCAATCGGCTCAGCACGCAATGTTGAACCGTTGAACCAATTTTAGTTTAATGGGTTGGTTCAACGAGGTACACCTAAAGCTGAAGGGCAGGTGCCCTTGTAGAGGGTAGTCCAAGTTCAATAAGCCCTTGCAGAGGGCAAGGGCATTTCAAAGAGGCCATAAAGAAAGAAATCCATAAAACGTAAGTTTTTTGGAATTTGGATTATGGCAGTCGAAAGGTGCAATTTCTTCAGACTTTTTGTCTGAAGGAATTCCTTTAGACAAAAAGCCTGAAGAAATTCAGAGGGGCTGCCCAAAAGAATAATTCAAAGACTAAAGCAAAGAAAAATTTCTTCAGACTTTTTGTCTGAAGTAATTCATTCAGAAAAAAGTCCAAATAAATTCGGAGGCGGCCAATTCTTGCAGACTTTTGTTCGCGGGAAAAAATCCCAAAGCAAAAAGTCTGGGGAAGCCAAACGGCCAATTCTCACAGAATTTTTGTTCACGAGAAAAATCTGAAACAAAGAAAAGACCTAATGACTTTTTCCAAGGATGGTGACATCCCAAAAACCATCAATTTCAAGAAGGCAGATTAGCCATTACGTAAAGCAATGACAGGTGCGTGGGTGTCAATTTTAAGACAGTGAAGTAGCCATTCATTTTTTGAATTGCTTGAGCACCAACCATGGAAGGAGCCCAAGGAATGTAGTGACCCACCAAGAGATCACCCTTGAGGATTGAAAGAGAAGGAAGAATACAAGGAGCAGAAAAGACAAAGCACCAAGTGGCAAAGGGAAGGTGAGTTATTGCCAGACGAGTGGCACATCCTATTTTCTCCAGTTGGCATTGATGAGGGGACAAAATGTAGTTTATTTGCAGAAAAGAGGCACGTCCATGTTCTTACATTAATTCTTGAATGCTAAAGTCAATTTTGGTGATTATACATCATGGTTCCAGCAGGCCTCTTCTAGAAGAATGACATCATTAATAGTGGCTTCCTCTTCCCAAGGTTCAGAATGCACATGGACCACTGCCAGAAAAGGGCACCAAATTCTTTCCCAGGAAGTGCCAAGTCCTCTTCCCCTTTATATATATTGTAAATTTCTCATTTTGAAAAAAAAATCAGCTCTCAACCTTAAGGCAAAACTCTGTCCAAAAATCCCTCAGGCTTGTAAGGTAGAGCTCTGCCAGAATTTTACCTTGAATTGAAACATAGCATTTTTACCTCCATTCTGAGTTTTGCATCTTTAGTATGTGTCTATGCCTTGATTCTGTGTTAAGTCATTTTCTTAATGATTTTGTAGAATGATTTTAGCATGTCTGGTGCATTTTTGAGTTTCCTTTTACAGGTCTATCAGAAGTGTCCCTAAAGGAGTATAGGTGAAGTGGATAGGCTGTTATAGTGTGTCTCAGAATGCCTCTAGTAGTTATTTCCTCCCTGTATCTCCATGGACCCTTGACCCACTAATGTAGAAGGTTTCCTCATGTCAGATGCAGTGTATGGGAGCTAGTTCTTAGTGGAAAGTGTATGTTCAGGCAGAGTAGAAAACACATTTTCTAGTGTATCACCTTTTACTTTTTAGGCTTAGGTTTTATTTTTAGCATCTTTCTCTCCCTTTTCATCCCCCCTATTTTTTATTTTATTTGTTAGCAGTAGGAGAAACTAGGGCCTAAAAGATAAATCAGAGGGAGCTAGCCCTCATCTAGAGACTCTCCCCTCTAGCTTCACTAGTCCCACAAGTGAGAGGGGAGTTTCCATTGTTGCGTGTGGAAAGGCAAGAGCTCAGACTCTTGCCCTGGGTGCAATCCACTATGTCAATAGTTTTTGGCATGCTCGGTGGGACCAACTAAGACAAGTTGTGTCCACAGTGTTGAAGAATTTTTGGTGTGTTATTCAACCAACCAACCTTTGGAGGCTTTTGCATCAACACCAATGGTGAATCTAAGTTGAATCATCTGGTTAAGTAGCTTGGTGCCATCAAAAATCACTTTTTGTATGTATAATTCTTTTTCACAAAATCATGGGTCTTGTTTTCTTTGATATGACTTCGATCAAACTCAGAATTTTCATGCAATCACCTCAAGCAACCCTCCTAGTTGCCCTTTAATGATAAGGGAAGTGGCCCTTGAGTTTGAGAAGTAGATGATGGAGATTGACAGACTTGAGGAACAGTATGAATATTAGCAAGAGCTGATGAATAAAGAGGAGTGTTTGTTTAGGCAAGCTTAGGCCTTGTAATCCATGGAGGAAGAGGTAGCAAAATGGAGAAATCCATTTATTCAAGGTAGTTAGCCTTGTGTGCCCCCTCCTATTCTGAATAAAGCCCCTCTTGTGCACCAAATCCTTTATATCATATAGCACTTTCTCGATCCAGCTTATCTAATGCATCTGTTCTCAATCCTGTGCACCTGGCTTTTCAGCATCAAAGGGCATCAGAGCAACCCTCCATGGAGATCAATCTTCTCAATTCCTTATATTGTGAATCTTCCATTGGGGGGAATACTATGATCCAACACATCCCTCTTTTAGAGAATCTTTCGGTGCATCAATAGTCTCTCCCTAGCATTCCTCAACCTCCCCAAGTCCTTCAACATGATGCATAGTTTCCAAGTTGGAGGAAGGAATGCCAAGAACCAGCCCAGAGCCTTGAAGAGGATGATGTTGGTGACCTCTAAGAAAGACTCTTTCAGGATAATCTATCCAAGCAAATTGAAGATTTAGAGGCTAGAATGAGATTGCTTTGTGAAAGAGAGATAGAAATTCTAGACCTTGTGGAGGAGCCCCAGGACCTAGGAGAAAACACAGTTGTTGCCTGTTCACATGAGCAAAATTCCAATTTTGAGATCCGAAACTAGGAGAAAATAGTAGAATCATGGGGCAGGAAGGAGGAGAAGCAAGGTTTTTCTCAAAACCTTGAAGAAGATGAGGCTGCCCCTACTCATGATGATGTTGGTGACTTCCAGGAAAGGCTCTTCCAAGAGGATATGGTCATAAGAATTATAGAGTTGGAATCTAGAGAGAGATTCCTCATCCAATGTGTGATGGGTGGTTCAGACCCAATGGCACATTCTATGTTTGAACACACCCCATATACACACTTCCAAGGGAGCTATCAGGCCACACCTAATATTGATGAAGTGCTAGCCAAGTGGAAGGAGGAGAATCATTTGATTCTAGCTCATGGACTGCCTCCTCTTCCACATGATTTTTCCACTTCACCCCTTCTCAAGGAGGAACCTATTCTGTAGGAGGCAAGTGAGGAGTAGAAGATCCAATCTGTAGTTTCCCAAGAGGCTGTCATGAGTGACAATGAAGAAGAAATCATCATTGATGCTCCTTGCGAAGACCCCATCGGTAATGGAGAAGATGCAGGTCACGCGTACATGCAGATGTTCCAGTAGTATCAAGAGGAACTTAAGCATGGTGAGCTCTCTCCCCCTTTATTTGATGAACTTCCTTGTTTTTTCGATGAGGATGATGACTACGCTGAGGAGCCTAAGTTGGAGGAGGATCAAGAGGATACCTTTGAACATCTAGAGACCCTGATCATCAAGGAGGAAAAGGAGAGGTCTGCCTTCCTAGAGGAATGCCTTGAAGAAGAAAGCTTTAAACAAAGAGGTGATGTTCTATGGGATGAACAATCATTTTGTGATTCCATTTTAGACATCACAACTGTCACCCTTCTTCAAAAAGGTCAAGAAGAAGCAGAGGATGAGTTTGGCAGAGTCTTCAATGAAGCAGAAGGAAACAAGTTAAACCATGATGCGCTGCAAGGGGATTATGCACATCAAAGGGCTAACGGTGATAAGCCAAAAGCCATTGATTTCTTAGTGGAGAGCACTAGCATGAAGGACCAACATTCAACAAGCTTCTAAGAACAAACAGAGTACATATATGTTGGAAGCATATTTGAATCTAATCCACTTGGATACTAGCCAATCCAAGTGACAGGCAAGAGGAGTAGGTCACCAAATCTCCTTTTCATTCAGCCACTTGTCTGGCACCATAAGTCTTCTTGCCAAGAAGGGGACTTAAGAATTTTTCCCTTTGATCTAGGAGGGAGGCAAACATTCTTGGTTAGTTGTATATAGTAGTTTGCTTTCAGTTGTCTTTTCTATTTTCCCTAAGTGTAGTTTACACAGGTAGTGTTTTTAGCCTTGTGTGTTTCCCTTTGTGTGTGGGGTAAAATCTTCATGTTTTGATTCTTGGATCTTTTGGGGCTGTTGCTAACTTTCTTCAAATTTACATTCTAACTCCATGCCCAATGGACTACAAGGCAACTAGTCTCTAAGCATAGCAGGCATGCTTCCCCTGGAAGTCGCCAACTTGTTGACCATTTTTTTCCCAACGGGCCAAAAATTGGTCCCCTTCTTCCCTTACTTTTCAAAGCCAGTCATTTTTAGGTTACATAAGTTCACTAGCCTTGGTTCATGAACTGGTTCAATGCTTCATCTTGGTTCAACCACTAAGCTCAATGCTTTGTTGGTTCAATTAGCACTTGGTTCAACCACTAGAGTTCAATGACCTTGGCTCAACAGTCACTTAAACCTTTGAACCAGTTCAATGGGTTGGTTCAACATTTTGGTTCAAAGGCTTTAGTTTAATGAGTGGTTCAAAGCAAATGGTTCAAAGTGAATGGTTCAACTGCCTTTGGTTCAATCAGCTTAATGCACAACATTGAATTGTTAAACCAATTTCGGTTCAATGGGTTGGTTCAATGAGGTGCCCCCAAAGCTGAAGGGTAGGTGCCTTTGCAGAGGGTAGTCCAAGTTTAATAAGCCCTTACGAAGGGAAAAGGCACTTCAAAGAGGCCACAAAGAAAGAACGCCACAAAAGGTAAGTTTTTTGGAATTTTTCTTAAGGCAGTCGAAAGGTGCAATTTCTTCAGACTTTTTATCCGAAGGAATTCCTTCAGACAAAAAGCTCAAAGAAATTCAGAGGGGCTACCTGAAAGAATACTTCAAAGACTAAAGTGAAGAAAATTTTCTTCAGACTTTTTGTTGGAAGGACTTCCTTTAGACAAAAGTCTAAAGAAATTCAAAGGCAGCCAATTCCAGCACACTTTTGTCTACGGGGAAAAAGCCCGAAGGAAAAAGCCCGGGGAAGCCAAACAGCCAATTTCCATGGAATTTTTATCCACAAGAAAAGTCTGAAACAAAGAAAAGACCTAATGACGTTTGCCAAGGATGGTGACATCCCGAAAACCATCAATTTCAAGAAGGCAGATTAGTCGTTGTTTAAAGCGATGACAGGTGCACAGGTGTCAATTTTAAGACAGTGAAGTAACCATTCATTTTTTGAACTGCCTAAGTGCCAACCATGGAAGGAGCCCAAAGAATGTAGCGACTCGCTAGGAGATCACCCTTGAGGGCTGAAAGAGTAGGAAGAAGACAAGGAGTAGAAAAGACAAAGCATCCAAGTGGCAAAAGGAAGGTGAGTTATTGCCAGACGAGCGACGTAGCCTATTTTCTCTAGTTGGCATTGATGAGGGGACAAACTATAGTCTATTTGCAAAAAAGAGGCGTAGCCATGTTCTTACATTAATGCTTGAATGCCAAAGTCAATTTTGGTGATTGTACAACATGGTTCTAGCGGGCCTCTTCTAGAAGAATGACATTAGTAACAATGGCTTCCTATTCCCAAGGTTCAGAATGCACATGGGCCACTGGCAGAAAAGGGCACCAAATTCTTTCCCATGAAGCACCAAGTTCTCTTCCTCTTTTTGTATATTGTAAATATCTCATTTGAAAAAAAAACTAGCTCTCAGCCTTAAGGCAAAACTCTGTGCAAAAATCCCTCGGGCTTGTAAGGCAGAGCTCTGCCAAAATTTTACCTTGAATTGAAACATAGCATTTTTACCTCCATTCTGAGTTTTACATCTTTAGTATGTGTCTATGCCTTGATTCTATGTTAATTCATTTTCTTAATGCTTTTTTCAAAATGATTTCAGCATGTCTAGTGCATTTTTGAGTTTCCTTTTACAGGTCTGTCAGAAGTGTCCCTAGAGGAGTATAGGTGAAGTGGATAGGCTACTACAGTGTGTCTTAGAATGCCTCTAGTAGTTATTTCCTCTTTGTATCTCCACGGACCCCTAACCCACTGATGCAGAAGGTTTTCTCATGTCAGATGAAGTGTATGAGAGTTGGTTCTCAGTGGAAAGTGTATGTTCGAGCAAAGTAGATCACATATTTTTTGGTGTATCACCTTTTAATTTTTAGGCTTAGGTTCTATTTTCAGCATCTCTCTCTCCCTTTTCATCCCCCCCTTTTTTTATTTTATTTGTTAGCAATAGGAGAATCCAAAGCCTAAAAGATACATCAGAGGGAGCTAGCCCTCATCTAGAGACTCTCCCCTCCAGCTTCACTGGTCCCATAGGTGAGAGGGGAGTTTCCATTATTGCATGTGGAAAGGCAGGAGCTTAGCCTCCTACCCCAGGTGCAATCCACTGCATCAACAGTAACCAGAGACACTAGAGATCAAGCATTTCATTTCAAAATTCATTTCTCTGCTAGCTCCATGCCAATAATTTTTTGGTGACTCTGCTAGGGAAGAGTGCATAGCTTGAAGACTCAAGCTTCAAGTTGAATTAGGGCCAATTCTTTTCCATTTTTATTCTACAATCTAGCAACTTCATGCTATACTAGAAGCTAGAGAGCCCAAGGTGTTGTTGACCCTATTTTTGAGTTGGTGCAGCAGGGCAATTTTGATTTATTTCCTCCACAACTTCATGTTTAACGAACTAGGAGTCTTCCTCCTACCCATACCAGGTCACCAATACAAGGCAAAGCTTCTTTTTATATTTTTAGTAGAGCTTTGCCTATACATACTCCACCTAGATTTGTTATCCCCACTTTTCATAATCAAATCATGGCGGTTCAGGGTCCCTGGGGTAACTCTTTTGGCCCACTCAATTTAACTCCACCTCTATATGAGCTACCACGTAGTTCAAGGAAGAATTTCCTCAAATTCTTTGGTGATGGGAGAGTTCATCCTGATGAACACATTACAGCTTTCAGCATAGACTATGGTGTGATAGGCATGGAGTATGAGGACGTAGTAGTCTAGCTATTTGTGGAAACATTGCAAGGTGTTACTGCAGACTGGTTCTATCATCTATAGGCCCAAATTGTGACTGACTAGAACACTCTCAAAGCTAAGTTCAAAGCCAGGTTCAAGCCTATAGAAGATGCACATGCCCTATTGACCCAACTCACACAGATGAAGAAAGAATCTCATGAACCTATGAGTAACTTCATTGCCAAATTTGACAAGCTGAGGAATAGGATCCCCACAATTGCTTAGCCAACACTTGAGAACCTTAAATGTTTCTTCATCAACTCACAGCTGCCTATAGTGAGTTTTCTACTAAGATGCTCTGGCCACATAGACCTTACTGCTGCTCAGGACTTGGCTACTAAGGTGGAAGATGACCTTATCTTGGTAGGAAAGATAAGGAGAGATCCTAATAGAGGAAAATCTTCTTTATTTTCTAAATATCCATCTACATACACCACTAATCCAATGGTACAAAAGCTGACAAATCATTTTCTAGCTCTCAGATATCAAATGGCACAAGGGATGTCTTCTGCTCCTTCATACAGAGATATACCATGGAAGACATTCCCTAATCATTCATACCAAGGCAATGCTGTCAGGAATCAAGGGCAGCCAAATCATCTTCCTCCCCCTCAGGAAAAATTGGCCATTGAAGCACCTCTAACCAATTCAGTAGTTGGATATCTTGAATCAAAATTAGATTTCTCCTTCCACCCTGAGTTGAACCTAGAAGATGATGCCAATCTCTTCACAAAGGAAGAATAAGAATTAACTGGCGACTCCAACATTGGTTTCTTAAATTACCAAGATGAACCCAGAAGTGAAGGTAAAGCATTTGAGGGATCATATGCTATGTTCACCTGGTCCAAGAATTAGTCAACCGAGCAAGCTGATAAAGAAAAAATAGAGGAGTGACCTCAACCTGCAATTTCAATTGCCAAATGAGGAACCACTCTGCCTTTTCAAGTAAAGGACCCAGTGATCGCTAAAAAAGTAAGTACTTCAAGTATGCCTTCACCTTCATCTTTAATTTCATAAATCAATCCTCTCCCTCTTAAAAACCCTAAAGATGAACTCCCTTCCCTTATTCATAATTTATTTCAGACATTTGACATAGTCGACCATGTCAAGAAAACTAAAATTCAAATGTTTGAATTTGAATTCCTGAAATCCAACCATGAGCAGTTGGATAAGTTAGTGGAATGTGTGAAGAATAAAACCATCATTTTAGGAACAACTATTCCAAAGGTAACCCCCATGTCCACCTAGAATAACCTTGTCATTACTCCTCTTGTTGCTCCCAAAAGGACTGAACCATTTTATGTCTCCCTACTGATAAATGGACTTCAGCTGAACAATTGCATCATAGACTCAAGTGCGTCTGAAAATGTCATGCTAGCCAAAGTAGCTGAATCCCTTGGTCTCACATTGACCAAGACATTTGGGAGATGTTTCTCCATAGAGAATAAACAAGTGCCATTGTTGGGATAGATGAAAGATGCCCAATTTACATTTGTAGCATTCGCAAAAAAGAGAATCAAGATGACAGTCCTAGTGGCCGACGTCCCAGCCTCATACGGCATCCTTCTTGGGAAAATTTTCTACAAGGATGTTGGAGGAGAATTAAGCATGGACCTGTCTAAGGTGAGGATCCCAATCAAAGGCATTATGCAGAGATTGCTCCCTGAGAAGGAAGCAAAATATGTGGTCACTCAAACATCAGTGCCTGAAGCTCAAATTCTATTTGAGTCTTCAGGCATGGGTAATTACTTCTTATCCATGGAGGAAGTTCATGAGGCATCTGATAAAGCTCCTAAAGGTGACAATATAAAAATTGGTTTAGACAAAATAGTAGAAGATAGGATAGAGAGTAGTGTAAATGTAGAAGAATCCTCCCCTATAAATGAAGAAAAATCTAAGGTAATGTCAGTTTTTGATGATGTATGGATACTAAAATTTGATGGCAGTTGTTCCTCTACTAGATCAGGAGCTGAGATTGTGTTGATATCTCCTTAAGGAGATATTTTTCCTTCTTCATACAAGTTGCAGTTCAGTAATACTAACAACACTGCTGAGTATGAATCATTGCTACTTGGATTGAAGGCCGCTCAAGACAAGGGCATCAAACTCCTTCATGCCAAAGGAGATGATGAGCTAGTGGTTTGTCAGGTGAGAAACTTGTACCAAACCAAAAATAAGAGATTGTGCCAATATCGCAATTTGGTTTGGGATTAAATTGAAAGCTTTGATGCTTTTAGAATCTCTGCAGTGCCTAGGGAATTCAATGATAGAGTGGATGCATTGGCTATTTCAGCAACTCTTCTAGTTCCTCATCTAGATTTTAAGGGAAATAGGTACACTATCAAATTGGTCTTTCAACCAAGTGTGCCTGATAATGCCAATCATTGTCAAGTGTTCAATGGTGACAACCAAATCATTGCCTTCCTAAAACAAAAAGACATCTTTGAATAGCTTCACTTTGAAGGTAGTGAACCTCAAAAGCTTGAACCAGCCCTTGAATCAAGTTCAGACGTAGGTGAGAAATTCCTACAGCTAAAGGGAAATAAAATTCTCAAAGGATTGGTTTCCCTTGAGAAGTTGTTTGATAAGCACAATAGGTTCATCAAACAGTAGCAAATGGATTCAAGATCTTCTCAGGAGTTTGATCAAATAACTTTGGGTACCAAAGAAAATTCTAAGATGGTGAACATCAGGAAGTGTTTTACTCAGGATGAAAAGTTTGAGTTCACTACTCTGCTCCACTAGTACATAGATGTTTTGGCATACTCCTATGATGATCTAAATTCACTCAATATTGAATAAATTCACCATGAAATTCCTTTCAAGAGTGATTCGGTGCCTTACAAGCAGAAATCTCAATAGTACAATCCAAAGATATCAGCTACTATTCTATCTGAAATATAGAAAATGCTAAATGCTAGGATAATTTTCCCAATCCATCATTCCACATGGATTGCAAACATAGTTCTTATGAGGAAGAAGAATGGCAAAATTCACCTCTATGTGGACTTTAGGAATTTGAATCAGTCATCCTTAAAAGATAAATATCCTCTACCCATCATGGACCAAGTTCTTCAAATAGTGACCAGTTTAGAGATGTTATCAATGATAGATGGCTTTTTTGGATACAATCAAGTTGAAGTTGGTAAAGTAGACCAGCATAAGACTACCTTCACCACACCTTGGGGCACCTTTTCATATTGAAGAATGCTATTTGGCTTGATAAATGTTGGTGCTAATTTCTATAGAGAAATGGACCTTACCTTCAAAGATGAAATGGGTAAGTTCATTGTGGCATACCTTGATGACTTGACCATCTTTTCCAAGCATCACCCTGACCATGTACACTATTTGCAACAAGTGATAGAACGTTGCTACTAGAATGGCATTTCTCTAAATCCCAAGTAGTCTATTTTTGGAGTAACAGAAGGGAAACTTCTCAGACACATTGTACCCTGAGAAGGCATAAATATTGACTCAGAAAGAGTCAAATCCATCTAAGAGCTTACCCTACCCATGAGTAAGACTACAGTTCAGTCTTTCTTCAGAAAAGTGAATTTTTTACGCAGGTTCATCCCCAAGTTTGTTGAGAAGACTCGCCACATTATAAACATGATGAAGGGAAAGGCCACTTTTAGCTAGATTGAAGAAGGAAAATTGGCATTCTGAGACATCAAGATAGCTATTGCCCATGCCCCAATTCTGGTTTATCCAAATTATACCAAGGATTTCACCATATATAGTTATGCTTCTGAGCACACACTTTCAGCAATTTTGGTTCAATAGAATGAAGAAGGTGTGAAATCTCTTATATCCTTCATGAGTTGTCCTCTCAAAGCTCATGAAATGAAGTATTCAAACATAGAGAAGCATGCTTATGTAGTGGTGAAGGTAGTAAAACACTTCTATTTTTACATCCTAAATTCACAAGTTACTGCCCTAGTTCCTGATACCACAGTCAAATCCATATTAACTTAGCAAGAGTTTAGAACCAAAAGGGGTAATTAGATTGCTAAAATCTAGGAGTTTGATCTCATTATCAAACCAACAAATCTTGTATGAGGAAGGGGCCTCTACTAATTAATTGTTGACAATAGACCCGAAGAAGTAGGGCATGAAGAAGCAGAAGTGGAAGACATGCCAACAGTCCTCTTTGTCTCCACCATGAATGAATGGTATTCAAGTATTGCTCATTTTCTTACTTATCGTCAGTGTCCTGCTCACCTATCTCATAAAGAAAAGAGGACTATTAAATTTAAAGTTGCCAATTTTTTCCTCAGGGACAACGACCTGTATAAGAGGAGCCTTGATGGAGTGTTCCTTCACTATGTGGATAAAGAACATCAAAACCAACTTTTGAAGTCCTTCCATAATTTGGCTTGTGGAGGACATTTTTTTGCTCATGTAACTACCCATAAGATTCTATGAGCTAGGTATTACTGGCCTACCTTATTTTAAAATGCATACAAATAGGTACAAAGATGTGAATTGTGCCAACAGTTCATTGGAAGACCCAAGTTAGCGGCTTTGCCTCTTAAGCCAGTGATGATAGAAGAGCCATTTCATCAATGAGGAATCAATTTTATTGGTGCTATAAACCCATCTTCATGCGCTGGACATGATTATGTCCTCACAGCCACATATTACTTCACCAAATGGGTGGAAGCAATTCCAACCAAGCATGCTACTTCAAAATTTGTATGCAATTTTCTCAAGGAAAACATCATTTCCAGGTTTGGGGTCCCAACCAATATTGTCATAAATAATGTAGCATGTTTTTCTTCTCATGAGATCACTCAACTCTGTTTTCACTATGGGATTACCCTCTCCCACTCTTTTGATTATTTTCCATAAGGGAATGGCCAAGCTGAATCAAGCAACAAGAACCTGGTGACCATCATCAAGAAGTTGGGGGATGACAACCAATGAACTTGGCATAAAGCATTGGTTGATGCTTTATGGGCAGACAGAATTACACCCAAGAGGGTGATAGGTATGTCACATTTCCAACTTTTGTATGGTCTCAATGCAAAGATACCAATCACCCTAGAATTGTTAGCATTGAAATTGGCAAAGGTAGTCAAAGATTAGACATATGAAAACTCCATCGATAAGAGGATCATGTGCTTAACTGAGCTAGATGAGCAATGAACTATGGTGGTGGAATGAATTACTACACATCAAATTCTGGTGAAGAATCTCTTTGACTAGAAAGCAAAAACCCATGATTTCTATATTAGAGATCAAGTCCTGTTATGAGACAAAAGGAGAGAACCAAAGGGAATGCATGGGAAGTTTGATTCCCTGTAGAGAGGTCTGTTTACTATCTATCAGCTCAATGGTGAAAATAGTTTCCTATTGAAGTATCAAGATGGCACGCCCTTTTCTCTGCCTCCCAATGGGTAGCATGTGAAACACTTCAATTTTTAAAGTATCAGATAAGATCATCTATACATATGTATATTTGTATACTCTTTAGTTCTATTTTATGCTTTTCATTTTCATTTTTGAAACCTTTATTTTTGGGTAACATGACTCCGTATCCCAATGGCATACTTAAAGGCGCTAGACATTCTGGTTTTTACTCCCCTCAACTATTTCAAAATTTTAACTGAAGAAAGTTCCCTAACTGGAGCCAGCTATTGTTCCCAAAATCTGTCACTCATTTTTGGGACAACATATGAACTATTTTGGACCTGCAGGCCAAAATTCTCTCTTCCCTTCTTAAATTTTTTTTTTATCATTAAAATTCTTCATTATTCAAGCTTTTTTTTTAGCTAAAGGATTAGTAGGTTCAATAGGTTTAATGACTTCAACAGGTGAGCTCTCTCAAAGAACCAAGTTCCCAACACTTTGGCAATTTCAAAATAGGTTCAATGCTGAGGTTCAACCAAAAGGTTCAATGGGTTCAAAGGTTCAATGACATCGGCAAGCTTAAAGAGTTAAACGCTTCAGCAAAATTTCAAAGTTCAACCGCTTCACAAAGTTCAACATCTTCAAAATACTTAGTGAAAAGAAGGAAGATTGAACAATTAAACCATTGAACCTTGAACCAAAAAGATTCAAAGGTTCAACACGGTTGGCTCAATGCGGTTGGTTCAAAGCAGTTGGTTTAAGCAGTCAATTGAATGAGTGGAACACAAGATTGAACAGTTGAACCATTGAACTAAAGTTGGTTCAATCAGTCGGCTCAATCGAATGGTTCAAAGGAGTGCCCCAAAGCCCAAAGGGAAAGTGCCCTTGTGGAGGGCAATGAACAAAGAGATATCTTTCAGAAATATTTTTTGTGGCAAATTTTACAAGGCAAATCCTTTAGAAAAAATGTCTGAAGGAATGATCAAAAGCCTAACGAAAAGTGGCTAAGGCAAGGGAAGATTTCCTTTAGACAAAATGTCTGAAGGAATTCCTTTAGACATTTTGTTTGAAGGAATTGAAGACAAAGACCACTTGAAGGACCCCGAAGGACCCTAAAGGGTAGGTACCCTTGCGGGGGGATCTTGGTGACCAGGAAATGGACCTTTTTCAAGGCCCAAAGGGACACTTTCCCATATAAAGCTGAAGAAACGATTCTATGGACTAGTTTCTATAGACTCTATAGGAATGAGTCTACAGACTAGTTTCTATGGACTCTACAAGAATGATTCTATGGACTAGTTTCTACAGACTCTGCAAGCTCGATTCTATAGACTCTATAGGTGTTGGAATATTGTCATTGATGTCAAATGAACTATTGCCAAAAGTGAATGAAATTGTTGATAGAAATGTCGATGAAAGTGAATGAAATTGTTGACAAAAATGTCGATGGAAGTGAACAGAATTGTCGATGGAAATGTTGATGGAATTGTCAACCTTGGTCGACCTATTGGGAGGAGGTGTGACCGTTCGAAAGGACCTTTTCACTTGAAGAGTCACGACATTAATTTTTGGCTTTCCAAGGGTTATAAATAAGTCCATAATGAATGGCAAAAGAGTAAATTCGAAAGTAGAAGATATATAAAAGAAGAGCAAAATTTTTAAAGGCATTTTTTTGTGAGAATATTGAAAAGAAAAAATCAGCAAGTATAAGGAAGAGTATAGCAGCGAAAAAACTCAAGTGTAGATCAAATCTAAAGGAGATAAAGCAAGTGTTCTATCATCTATTGTTTTGACAACAAATTTGAGATAGAAGAGTGATTTTTTCTGAGAAGGTTGGTACCTTCATTTTGAAGAGATTGGTGTCTCTTGCTAAGTTGGTGCTTAGTGAAAGGGGTCGGTGCTCCTGTAGGTTGGTGCCTACAAAATTGTTTTTGGGGTTGGTGCTCCAGTAGGTTGGTGCCTACAAATATTTATATTAAGATAATTTCTCCATGGTTTTCTCCTGAAAGGGTTTCCACGCAAATCTGTCTATTTGCATTGTGTGGTTTTGCATTGTATTCTTTGATTGCTTTGAATATATTAATTGTGAAGTACTTTGAGGTTTTGAATTTAAGATTAATAGTCAAAAATCAAAAAATATCTTATACTGATTCACCCCCTTCTCAGTATAAGCTTGTGCTTAACAATTGGTATCAAATCTAGTTCCTTCGATGTTAACACAACTACTAGAAGGTAGATCTTGGAAAGCACATATGGCAAGATCTCAAGTGCTAGATGGTTTCTCCACCAACAAGGATCCTTTGTTCAATGGAACGAATTACGCAGTTTGGAGCATAATAATGAAGACTTACTTAATGGCCCTAGGTTTTGATATTTGGCAAGCAGTGGTAATAGGATACACAATGCCACAAATCGCACCAATAGATGCCACAAAAAAAAAGGCCAATGAGAACAATGTGAAAGCTATGAATGCAATCTTATGTGGGCTTTTAGAAAATGAGTTTGTTAAGGTTATGCATTGTGAATTTGCAAAAGAGATTTGGGATAAACTCAACACTATTTATGAAGGTGATAGTAAGGTTAGAAAAGCAAAACTCTAAACCCATCAGAGGCAATTTGAAAGTTTAAAAATGAAGAATGATGAAAACATTGTTGGGTATCTTCTTCATGTCGATGAGATTATTAATGTCATTCGAGGACATAGAGAGAAAATTGAAGAATATGTGATCGTTCAAAAAGTCTTGAGATCCCTACCATTGAGATTTGATGTGAAGGTCTCTACCATTGAAGAAATGAAGGATTTAGACATGATGAAAATGGAGGAGGTCCATGGAATTCTTATGGCCTATGAAATGAGAACCAAATCTGAGAGACAGTCGAAGAAGGAAGCATCATTCAAAGTCTCAAAGAAAGAGAAGATCAAAGAACCAGAATTAATTGAAAATTCAAGTAGTGAAGAAGATGAAAATGAAGCTCTATTCATTCAGAAGTTAAAGAAAGGATCAGGCAAATATAAAGGAAAGTTACCAATTAAATGCTTTAATTGTGGTAAAATTGGTCATTTTGGAGCCAAATGTCCAAATAAAGGAAATAGCGATGATGAGAGAAACAAATCAAAGTACAAAAAGGAATTTGAGATGTCCATGTTAGGTGAGTTGTCATTTTTCCTTGGTTTACAAATCTCTCAATCTAACAAAGGAATATTCATATCCCAAAGCAAGTATGTGAAGGAGATGTTGAAAAAATTCCATATAGAGGAGTGTGCCCCTGTTAGCACACCTATGGCTATAGGTATGAAGTTGAGCAAAGATGATGAATCTCTAAATACTGATCAAAATCTTTATAGATCAATGATTGGGAGTTTACTATATGTGACGGCATCTAGGCCAGATATCATGCAAGCAGTAGGTATGGTTGCATGATTTCAAGCAGCTCCAAAAGAAACACATGTGCAAGCTGTGAAACGTATATTTAGATATTTAAAGAGAACCTTGGATTATGGGTTGTGGTACCCAAGAGGTAAAGACTTCACATTGGTAGTGTACACGGATTTAGATTGGGCAGGTTGTGTAGATGATAGAAAAAGTACAAGTGGAGGAGCCTTCTTTCTTGGAGATAGCCTAGTATCTTGGTTGAGTAAGAAGTAGAATTCTGAATCTCTATCCACAGTAGAAGCAGAGTACATAGCGGCAGTGCTATGTTGTACACAAGTTATATGGATGAAACAAACCTTGAAAGATATCAAAGTAGAGTATAATCATCCAATCTCCATATTCTATGATAATACTAGTGCGATAAGTATTTCAAAGAATCTAGTTATGCATTCTAGAACTAAGCATATCCCTATACAGTATCATTACTTGAGAGAATAGGTGGTAGAAAAACAAGTAAAATTGGAATATATTTCCACATCTGAACAGATGGTAGATGTCTTCACTAAGCCACTTCCAAAGGAAACATTTGAATACCTACGACAGAAGTTGGGAGTAATTTCTTTTGCATCTTGCCACTGAAGGGAAGCATCAGCTAAGGGGGAGCTAAGTACTAGCTCTTGGATAGACCCTTTGCCATTGATGTCAAAGGAGGATAAGTACATAAAGAGGATGTCATAGAAAGGGGGAGCTATAGTAAAAAAAAAAGGATTCAAAATAGAAACAGTGCAACAAGGGGGAGCAGTTTTAGTATGTGGTTGCCATCAATGACAAAGGGGGAGATTGATGGAATATTATCATTGATGTCAAATGAACTATTACCGAAAGTGAATGGAATTTTTGACAAAAATGTTGATGGAAGTGAATGGAATTGTTGACGGAAATGTCAATGAACGTGAACGGAATTGTCGATGGAAATGTTGATGGAATTGTCAACCTTGGCCGACCTATTGGGAGGAGGTGTGACCGTTTGAAAGGACCTTTTCACTTAAAGAGTCACAACCTTAATTTGTGGCTTTCCATGGGTTATAAATAAGTCCATAATGAATGGCAAAAGAGTAGATTCAAAAGTAGAAGATATATAAAAGAAGAGCAAAATTTTTAAAGGCAAATTTTTGTGAGAATATTAAAAAGAAAAAATCAGCAAGTATAAGGAAGAGTATAGCAGTGAAAACACTCAAGTGTAGATCAAATCTAAAGGAGATAAAGCAAGTGTTCTATCATCTATTGTTTTGAAAACAAATTTGAGATAGAAGAGTGATTTTTTCTGAGAAAGTTGGTACCTTCATTTTGAAGAGATTGGTATCTCTTGCTGAGTTGGTGCTCAGTGAAAGGGGTCGGTGCTCCTGTAGGTTGGTGCCTACAAAATTTTTTTTAGGGTTGGTGCTCCAGTAGGTTGGTGCCTATGAATATTTATATTAAGTTAATTTCTCTGTGGTTTTCTCTCGAAAGGGTTTCCATGCAAATTTGTGTCTATTTGCATTGTGTGGTTTTGCATTGTATTCTTTGATTGCTTTGAATATATTAATTGTAGAGTAATTTGAGGTTTTGAATTTAAGATTAATAGTCAAAAGTCAAAAAATATCTTATACTGATTCACCGCCCCTCTCAGTATAAGCTTGTGCTTAACAATAGGTTGGTTTATATGGACTCTGCACGATCGATTCTACAGACTCCATAGGCTTGTTTCTATAGACTCCACAGGCTTGTTTCTATAGACTCTGTAAGCTTGTTTCTATGGAATCAAAAGACTTAGAGAAAATAAAGGCTTCTAAGAAAGAGGATGAACTATTGAACCTTGAACCAAAATGGTTCAATGGGTTCAATGGGTTCAAAGGTTCAAAGAAGCTCTGAGCCAAGGAAAGTGAATGAACTAGAGGAGTGATGGAACCAAGGAGCTGAGAAGGCCACCCGAACCATTGAAACAGTGAACCAATGACATCCCCATGGATATCAAATTTAGGGTAATGAAAAATCCATTGATTTTCAAATGTGGCATGGAACCTGAAAACAAACTCAGCGACTAGCTGAAGAGGGAGCTGAAAGAGCCAACAGAAAGGGAAAAGATAGCCTGAGAGCTCAAATTGCAATAGGAAAGAGGGAAAGACTAGAAATATCTATGTAGGATTTATTTTTAGTAACTAGAACAGTCCACCAAGTAGACATCTGAGCTTGCAAACATTAAAAGGCACAGCCTATTTTTCTCCCATGAAGGCGAAGTGGACAGCTGCACAAATATTTAGTGAAAGACTAGACAACCCATGCTAAGGAGAAGACATTTGAGATGAATCAACATGCCACAGTTAAGGCACATGCCTTGTTCCAACATGGCCCTCTTTGACAAAACTAAAAATTCATTCAAGGCATTAAATGCAGCATGGGCCATTCCAAGAAACAAAGTGCCAAGCCTTTCTTAGCAATTATATATTATAATATCTTATTTTATGCAAGGGAGATCTTTTTGGTTATAGAAGCAAAACTTTGCCAAAATTGTGAGGTGATTACTAAGACTTTGAGCTCAGATTGTTGATCATATTTTATTTATATGAATGAGAAAGTAGGTTACTTTCAGACTTTGTGCTATTATAGCTTGTGTCATTTAGGGGATTGTTCTTATGTCTATCTCCTGAATGTGTTCTTGTCCATTTTAATGAAATAAGTACAACTAGTGGAAGTAATAAAGAAGGTGTCCTGAAGCCAACTATGGAGAGACTTTATGCTTCCATAATTGTCTTTAGTGTGTGTGTGTGTGTTCAGTTTATTTCCATGTAAAGGATCTTGGGATGACTTTATGCCCCCATTATCCTTCATATTTCACTCTTGGGAATTTGAGGTGGAGACTTTGTGTTACACTTCATTCTGCTGGTTACTGTGCCCTTGTTACCTATTACTTATCACTACCAAAAAGGATTCCTATTGTTTGCTGCAAGACCACTTCTGAAAAAAGAGAAGTGCCTTCAGTGTTTCCAACCTATGTTTCTCCTTTATTTGTGAACATCATCTCTGAAAAAAGAGAGATGGATGGTGTTGTCCTACACCTGAGTGTTATTTTTTGCATACATATATAATATCTAGCCCCTCATAGTTACAAGGAACCTCTCCTTGATGAGAGGAGAGATTTTTCCCCTTTTGATGTGGTAAACCTGCACATCTGGCTGACCAATCTCCATATGTTTTGGTTGAAATGACCTATTTTTCCCATTAGTTAGGTGGTGACAAAATATTCACCCAACATATTATAATTGGTATATATAAATAGATTGTAATTTTGAAAGAAAAGTATAGAGTAGAGTAGAAATAGAGAAATAGAAACTAACCTTGGTGTTTTGGAGATGAAAACAAAATAGGTAACTGACCTATAACCTTGGAGAGATCTGGCCCAATCTATAGAACTGGATCGATCTAGTTGAACAAGTGAGATAAGAACCTATTACAAAAGCTAAAAAAGTTTGCTAAGTTAACCTGGTCAACCTAGTAGACTAAACTAGATGTCTAAAATTATGCTAAGTCAAGCTGGTTGACCTAGTTTACTAGACTACAAATCTATAAGTCTAGAATCTATAACCTATACTATGAATCCTAAAGGGGAACCTATTACAAAGTGGTTGGAAATGTGCTAAGTCAACCCGATCTATCTAGTAGGCTAAACAAAAAGTCTACAAAGTGATGGAAACTTATGTTGGGTTGAGTTGGTTGATCAAGTTGCCTGTTCCTACACACAGAGAAAAATATCTAGGTCAATAGATTCGATCCATCAAGTTAAAAATTATGATAGCAAAGATGACAAAATGAATAAAAAATAAGTGAAAAAACCCCTATAAGGGTTTTATTTCACATTGGGTTCACTAGAATGTATGCAATCAAAATTGTATGGCATGCATGAATCAATCTTGGATTGGATAAGATAGATCACACCTACACTTCTAGTTGGGGCACACACTTTTTAAGCAATAAAATGACCAATATAAGGATCTTTTAAACCTAATTAGGGGATCACTTGTATCAGCTATCATAACACATCATCCCAGGCAAGGTTCCAAAGCCTACAGTCTAACACAATCACGTAATAACCCTAAAGGAGTCATATGGTTTATATATTCACTTATTATAATAAATAAGAAAGTAAACTAATCTAATAATAAGAAAATTAAACTAATCTAGTGCTCACCAAATCTTGTGGCACAAAGTGGGGGTTAGATCAAAACAAGTAAATAACAACTAAACTAAATTTGTATAAGAGGCATATACTCACATCAATGTATACAAAATCCTAATACATGGAAGAGAAGAATAGATACTACATTATCTATCTACTCTTACAAAGGAGAAATAATTTAGGAATACTTACCTTTAAAGATGAACCTATCGAGTCTCAACCTCTCCCTTGGCCAATGGTGTTTTGCAAGATATTATTGTGGCTTGTAAGGACAACCAAGATAAATCGGATCTAGGTACATGACCTACCTAATCATCCAAAAAACTTCTCCACAAGACAAGATTAGGGCTTTAAAATAAATTATTGAACCCTAAAGCTTTATTTCTCAAGTAGAATGGTCAATAAGCAGATGTTTTCTCACACTTATTCACTTAATTTAACTCTCTTATGAAATTGTAAGGAATGACCTTGTATATATAGTAGTTTCTCACCCTAAAGACTTTTAGACATGTCAGTTGTGCTAGGTTGACCTAGCACATTATCAGGATAATGCCTAAATTTTATGCTAGGTCAAATGGGATGTCAGGCAAAAAGGAAAGGTAAAGTATCCCTAGAATAATCTAGGTTGACTACGTCAACCTAGATTACTAAATAGGTCAAAAGGGAAACAAGGTAAGAAATGAAGGATAAGACATGACAAATGGTGGGAATAGATAGGAAAGAGAGAAATAAGATTAAGGTTCAATGTTTTAGGAGACAAGAATGTAGATAGAAAGCGGAAAAAGGAACAACAATCTTATGAAGCACCAAAGGTCTACCCACCCCTTTCCTAGTGCACCCCTTAAGGCATGCACTCAGAGAGATTGAGACTCGATAGGTTCCTATAAGATTTGAAGTGTCAATAATCAATAAAAGTGTGTAAATATTATGTGTACACATATTCATGTTGATTAGGTTCTTATTCCTAAAGGACATGAACATATGGAAATATTTATTCATCCTCAAGGTTCTCCTCCATCATATAATGTGGTGGTTCATCAAGTTGTATTTCCTGAACACTCAACATGTCTTGTTCAACAACCTCACTCAAGATCTCATCTTGTTCCTCAACTATAGATGAGGGTTGATTTGACCATCAAAGGTCCAAAAGGACACCTTTATCTTGTTCATGTTTTGATTTCCCCTCCTCCATCTCCAGTCCATCAAGGTTACCTTCATTTGGAAACTCATCCTAAAGTGGACCAACCTCAGGCACCTGGTTCTAATCCTCTTCTTGATTTATGTAGAATGGACCTTCAATATTCCATTCAAGGTTGGTTCAATTTTCAACTTGAGGATTTTCCTCATCAATATTAAGTTCATTAGTGTCAAATCCATGCTAAGAAGGTTGGTCCAAACCTGATTCTTCCCCTTCTAAATGAAGTGGGTTGCCTATTATGATCTCCTCATCATAGACACTTGCATTGTCTTCTTCAGATTCACCTATGAATCTGATATCCTTCTTTATCCTTTGTAAAATAGGCTCTTTATCCAAGAGGGAGATGTTGGGAGGGTGAATAAGTTCACCTTGATTGCAGCTTATGAGAGTATCCTTCTAGCTAGGGACTTTGAATACACTTCTAGGTGGCTCTTAAACTGGTGTTTCCTTCTTTTTCTGTATGCCTTCCTTAACTGATTTGCATGAGGGGAATGTGTAAGAGATAGTTTCCTCTTCTTGATCTTGACTCTCTTCACTTTTACTCATCCTTAGCTCTAACTCTTTGATTTATTTATCTATATTCTCTTGAAATAACTTATTTTCAAGGTGGTTAGTGGCCTCATGAAGATAAGGAACATAAGAGGGTTGGTATAAGACATAAGAAGATTCTTGGGGAAGATAAGTAGAATCTTGGATCTCAACAATAATCTCTTTTTTTATTTTAAGTCTCTCTTGTATTTAATTTCAAGAAAGGAAGGTCTAAGGAATACATGAATAACTTGGAACACTTAAAGGGTTGCTTGGAGTGGTCTTTTGGGGAAGAATAGGTGGTATATATGAGCACTGAGGTGATGTATATTAAGATACATATAGTCAATGGATTTAGACCTCTTATTCTTCAAAGATTCTTAGCTTATCTTCAATGTTTTGAATGTAACCACTTACATCCATCATCTCACCCATGAAGCTTTTCTAATTTGCTCTCTCAAAAGGTACCCACTCCTCCTTTATTAGCTATAATGCACCTTTTATGTCATGAATGATGTGATTAGGGATATCTTGACCATAACCTCTTTTTTCATTAAGGTGTATCATGTACCTTTCATAGCCTAAGATCATTTACTTCCGAATTGAAATGGATTGGTTTAGGGAAAACTAGGAACATCTCGATCCTGAGAAGGTTGATGTACTAAATCTTGAGAACTACTTGGGATGAAGACAAACATTAATAATTTGATAAGAAGGATGTTAAGGTAGAAGATAAGTATTTAGATCAAAAGAGTGATGATACATACCAAATAATGATGACTAGGCATCTGGGCTGCTTATAACCAAAAGTTTTGATTAGGAGTTTCCATTGGTGCTAACTCGCTTGCTTCCAAAAGATGATTATAGGAAAGACACACCAACAATCATTCCACTCTTTAGGACTTTGGTTGCATCAAGTATGCTATAAATTATTGGAGAACCTAGGTTTCACCCTAGATGAGTAAAAAATTGTTTAGTTCCTCTTGCTCAAACCCAATCTAACATGGGAATGACCCTAGGTTTTGGGTCACCTAATCTTGGGTCAGGCCTCTAGGATTTTTAATGAGGATAGATCCTCTGGTGCATCACTTAGCTCATTTTCAATAAAACCTACTCATTATTAGGGTGAAAAGGGAGAGAAAGATAATATGAAATGGAAATCTTGATGCACCTTAATCTATATTCATTTTCTCTATTTGAACTTTTAAAAAACACTAATGAGACAAGCAAAATACTAAATCTACAACTTCAAAGTCTCTTATGCATCAATGCTTCATTCAGAGGTTCACTAAGTGATTAAAACTTGATGAAAGTGATGGAGAGGACTAATTCGAGGCACTAACCAATCAATGTATCCACATGTTAGCTTCAATCAAATGACATTAAATATTAAACATGACATGCATAACAAGATAAACTAGTAGCTAGGTGAGATCAGGACTTGACAAGGGAGAGATTTCTACCACGTATGTAAATCAAACTAACATTAACACATTATACTAGAATAATGAAATCTTAACATAGTCATCTATTCATTTCATGAAGTTACAAAGATCAATCTTGGCAGAGTCTAGTCATTCCCAAGAGAGGGATCTTTTATAAGGCTTAGAAGCATGTATTTATAGCAGAAAGAAAGTAAGAGAGAGAGAGAAATTGGTGCTAAAGGGGTCATTAATGATAATAATTCCACTCAAAACAATTACCACCACAATCCTTCTTGAGACTTCCCCTACATTAATGTCACTGTATCTTTTTCCAGTGTGATGGATAATGTGAAGATCAAGACCAGCTATAAGAAGCAATCTCCACCACCACATGAATCCTTCTTGAGTTCATTCACATTAGTGTCCTTCACTATCTCTCTTAATCATGCTTGATGTTATCCCTAACATTTATTGTAGATTCACTATATATCCATTATAGGTGAAAACCAATCACCCTATCAGTTTTCATATAGCCATGATTACAAATGAAGATCGTATGCTAGGGCCTCTTGAATCTAAAAGAGGAGTAAAACCTACATCTAGAAGATCTCAAAAAGCTTAACCAGGATTTAATGGTGTTAGATAGATTTATAGGGCTTATTTCCAATAAATAATATCTTATTTGATTTTTCATTTATATATTCTACCTAATCAAGGTGGTGGAATCCTTTGTCTAACCTATCTAGCTCTATGAAATATTCTTGCAATGTTTACCCTGACTTGACCTAAGTCAAATTCACTTCATCAACCTTCATTAGAATTCCATTGGGTTCAATCCTTCTCATCGATCACTTACTACTGACTCAAGCTCCTCATATTAAGACACTTGGCAGCCTTGGGCCTCATTGAATTTTTGAATCATCATGCACTACTAGATCTACCCTGTACAAATGACTATGAGACATAGATCTTCTATTGATTTAACATGATTTTGAAACCTATCACCTTCATTCTTGCTCTTAGGATATAATGACCTCTTTAACCCCCAATTTTCATTGATCTACTTGGTACAATCAAATATGCTCTATTGATCTTGTTGGGACCCACTGATCTAAGCTCATCTATGCACCATTAAATCTAGATGTATGATTACACACCAACCATTGATCTACCTCCATTTGAACTCAAATGGATATTTACAATGGTTTAAATTTGAAATCTTCATGCCTATAATTTGACATCCACATGATTATCTTTAATGTCCATGTGACCATGACAATTTGAACCCCCATTGTTAATTACCGAGCTTTATTTTGACGTCCACATGACTATCTTGTTCTGCAAGCTAAATTTTTAATGCTTGTAACTTGAGATAGACAAATCATCAAGTCACAAATCTTGCAAAGAACATTCCAAGCATGAAGAACTTCATGCTCATAAAATATTTTGGCTTGTGAGGCTCCACTTGTGAATTTATTAAATTTGTAATCATATCACCCTGTCTACTTCTATATGACATGGCTATGATGGCCTGACTCTTCAAAGCTTGTGCAAGGAGCTGTTACTTTAATTTTTAAGCTCTAATGAGTTTTTGAGGCATATGAAAACCTGTCCCATAATCCCAACTGCATTGATCACCATGAGAACTGACTGGTCCCTTCTCTTTACAATTCTAGACCCATCCCTCAGAAATTGACAAATTATGCTTTAATTTAACTTAGAAACATTGGACTTCCCTAGCCATGAATACAATGAACCATAATATACTGCCAATGTAGTTTAGGATTTCCAACAATTTTAAAAGATACCATGTGAGTGCTCAGGGATATTGGAGCATTTGAATTGTTAGTCTGATTGGTAGCCTTGGGGTAGTTTGGGACTACCTCATACTATTCCATCTATTTTTATAAGATGTTGAATACAATGTAGAATTAAATGTATTCAAGTTATCCATGCTAAGATGTATTGTGCATAGGCACTAGTTAGGCAAGGCCAACTCACAGATGATGATTTCAAGGAGTTTATTAAGTGTGGGCTCTAGTTTGTTTTTAGATTGGTTATGATGATTATTTTACCTGTGGTAGGTGAATTCCCTATTTTAACTCTCACTAAAATTATTTACAACCTATCTCTATAGGTCCAACAAGTCATTATTGAGATTTTATACCATGATTTTTATAGCATCCAACTCATTCTTGGTGGACTCATGGGGCACACTTTAGACGTTCGCAATAAGGACCAGCATTTGATTATGAGATTGAGGTTATACTTTATTATTGATTGGGATAAGGAATCCCAAGGGATGATTAACCTCAAAATAAGTTGGTTTGTCAATAACATAGGTTGTGGCATGTGTATAATTTAGCTAGTAGCAATGAGGGGATTTAAAATGGTCATACCTAGTAGTGTATTTGATATGGATGGGCTAATAGGCCTTGAGGTTTCAATTATTATTCTACTTGGATGGTCCTAGCATAATCTAGAGGTAGGTATACCACTAAAGGATATTTTCACAAGAAAATAATAGTCAAAGGATATGATCCATTCTTATACATTTCAAGAAGTAGGGTCTATATAACACCATGATTTAGCTATACATATTTTGAAACCTAGTATTTAACTTTATTATGGGTTCATTGGGTACCCTTTTGATGCAAGTAAATTGTTATTATAACATAATTGGATTAATAAATTACCCAAGCTAGGTGAGAAATGTGTTATTACATTGGTCCCAGATTATGATAAAGACTTTGAGAAAGCTCAAAAACCAATCATATGCTAGGTTCATCATATTGAATGTCAAAATACAATAGGAAACATACTCATGTTCAACATTCATAATCCTAAGAGTAGTTTTATCTAAAGTTACATGTTCCTAAATGGTATGCCCTACACCTGGTGTGAATATTTAGAGGTACCTTTATGGGTTCTTGGGTAAATCATGGACATATCCAAGAATTCTAATATTAGACCCAACCAAACATGCCATATGTGAAACCATAGGACGAGGTCTATTAGAGACAAATTGAGATGATGAGCTAGTAGGTGAAATCACATGTCTTAGTCTCCCTATAGTAGTTTTAGTTCTCTTATGGAATTATAGTGTATATATTATTAATCATTCAAGACTAACTCAATATCTAGTGAACTACACATTAGGCTCCATGCTACTCATAGGTAAGCTAGTATATTAAATCCTTATTATACGGTGAGAAATGTTGACCTACTTCTAGTGCCAGTTGTTGTTTAGTCCAAGATCTTTATGCTAGTTACACCTATTGGATTAGATTCACTAAATGGAATTAGGAATACTTAGGAGACTTACATCCTCTCATTTTAGGATTATTGTTGAGATAATCTAGGGCATGAGTTTAAGTTATGGGCTCCATTAGATAGCCTACTTAGAATAGATCTACAAGAGATGAATTTCTACCATAAGAGTTCTAGTTTAATGTTTCTCAGTGACTCATAGAACTTATACACTTTTATCTTAACAAATTTCAACACACTAAATTTTATATCCTTACTTTACTTCACTTCACTATTTTCAAATAACTGTAAATCTCACTTTTTCACAAATAAACATCAAAAGAGAGGGAGGGTAAGGTATAAATAAATTATTATGATTAAATGTGTAACATAAATGCTTTCAATACCAAAATGATCCTAGCTACAATTGCACCACTGCATGCCAAGTTTCCCAATGGCTTGGGCTTCTATCACTAAAGGAGAGAGTCTAATGAGTAAGGATAAATGTTTGATTGTAATACTCCTTTAATGAATGGACTAGAAATATATCTATAGTTAATTACACACAGATCCTTACATACTTTAAATATAGTAGAACTAATTGAGAACCTAACTAAAATAGTGGAAGAATATCTTAGTCCATGCATAAACTCTGTAGAAAAGTAAAAATTATAGTCATATAGCATTAGTGTTAATCCATTAAAGAAGAATAAGAGTGGATGACTTTCAAAGTGACTAGATGCATTTACACAAAAAAAGGCTATGTATTATTTTGAAACTATTTATTTTCAAATAGAGTCGACCCTTATTTCATACTAGGTGGTGGTGGTAGAAGTAGTAGTAGTAGTAGTAGTAGTAGTAGTAGTAGTAGTAGTAGTAGTAGTAGTAGTAGTAATAGTAGTAGTAGTAGTAGTAGTAGTAGTAGTAGTAGTAGTAGTAGTAGTAGTATTATTATTATTATTAGTAGTAGTAGTAGTAGTAGTAGTAGTAGTAGTAGTAGTAGTAGTAGTAGTAGTAGTAGTAGTAGTAGTAGTAGTAGTAGTAGTAGTAGTAGTGTGTGTAGAAGGGAGTCTTGCCTCCAAAACTCATGAGATTACACTCTTAGAAATCATGGCGTAAAATAGTGAAACATAATTATATCAAAGGATTCCTTATTCCGAAATAGATAAAATGAAACATAATTCCATGGCCCACTAAGGATCCTTGAGGAGAGGTATCATGTGGATTGCATCTTAACAGTTCTAGCAGGATTTGTTAGGAGATCAATTGATGAGATCAAACCTATGCAAGTTGACAAAAGACTCATGGAGGAGTGTGTTTATTAGAGCTATTATGTGCAATAAATATGGGGATAACACACCTTTTTTATCCTCTAGGGCACTATGAACTATTTAGGGAGAGGCCACCTGGCACTTTACTAATGTCTTTTACTACTTAGTACTTTTTAAAAATATAAATGTCTAAGCATAATGCGTTGAGTTCCACCTTCTTATATTTTACTTATGTGTTGAATTCAAAACAAGTGTTCTATGTAAGTGAAAGGATATGGGGGGCCACAAAGCGGACATTTTTTTCAAAAAAATAAAACCGTATATGTAGTTATTAAACACCATGTACACAATTTTTAAGACTATGTATGCAGTTCTTTGTCATAGGCTCGGTAACCACCGATTCAAAACCACGTACATGGTTTTATACATATAAATTTCATGCATTATTTTTCTCATTTTAAAACAAAATAAAAAATCATCGATGCCATTCATTTGGAATCAATAAAAATTACAAGCAAAAGAGGAGAAGAGAAAATACACGCAACTAGGACAAGAAACAAGTACTTTGGTAACCTAAATTTGACAATGGCACGCTAGAAGAGAGGTATACAAACATATTTTATTGCATTTACAAACATAATTAATTAATTAATTATTTTGCATTTTTATTGAAATTGTATATTTATTTTTTATTTTTCATCACATGTAGAGGCAAGTGGCAATGAACAACTACCTAACCCTCCTATCCCTCATCACCCACAAAATCCTCGTATCCCTCCTCACCCACCAAACCCTCCTACTCTCTTATAGTTTTTTCAATCCCCCCAAGGTATCTAGGAAGATTTAGAAACCCATATCATTTAAAATAATAACAAACTTGAGAATTTGATTACAACATTGAGGGATCCTTATGCAAATAACCCCCATCAAATTTCTTTGGCAAACACACTACAAACATTATTAGTTGAAGTTGAGTCATTAACATGTCAAAATGATAGGTAGGGTGATAATAGAAATAGATTTAGGGCATACTATTCCAATACATTTTTTGAATCCATTATGAAAGATAAAAAATAGAATCAAAGCCTAAATTTGTGCCTTATTCATTGATAGGAAAACTGGTGCACCACTAGATGTGTTATCCAAATGGATTCTAATCCACTAGTGCACTTACCATTTCATCAAATTGAAATTTTTTGACCGATGGTAGATGGTCTTTGATCACCCTCATTGAAAAAATAATGTCCTGATGTATTGTTTTGATAAAATTATATTATGAGTTTGTGTTGAATTAAAATCCAAAGTATTTTTATTTCTTGGAGTTATTTGACAGAGGAAAGGGGTCTATGAAGGATAGGCTAGTTGTACATTGTGCACCTATTCATCCTATGAGAGTGCATATTGACAAACCACATCCCCCTGATAACCTATCCTCCACAGTCAAGGAGGTTATAGAGATTTATACTTTTCATGTGCTTTAGGTTATTACTCACACACTTGTTCACCATATGTGATAAATTTCTCATACTCCTACTGGTGAGGGTGGATATGGTGAGGCTTTGTCTATCATTTATATGTAATGAGCTCACTATTATAGATCATGTGTTTCTATATACACTAGACCTGATGAGAAGGAGGATATCATGCATCCCACTCATGGTGGTATTTCGATGGGCCTAGATGATATTAACCTCACTATGTTTTAGCCATCTACATTTGATTTGGACACCTTGGCTGCAACATCTCAGTTAGCTTTAATATTTTACTTGTTGCAAAAAATTATCAGACTTGTTAGATTTCAAATATTTGTAAAATTTAAAAGGTAATAATTAATTTTCATGTAGAAATCTCAATAATGTATATGAATTTTTTATGTTGTAGCAAGATTTTGGATGTCATAAGAGTATGTGTGTTGTTACTACTATGCCTATGTATACCTATAGGAAGGTGATTTTTAAGAATTAATTAATGTTATGGTTCATTGTACATGTATGGTGTTACATATATATATATATATATATATATATATATATATATATATATATATATATATGGTATTTTGTTTGTTCAGTTGTTGACCACACTATACACTCAGCCATCTATTCGGGAGGGAGTAAACATAGGTGTTGTTGATGTGATTTAATTTTCATAGCAAGTCACTGAGGTACATGAGAGTTATTGTAATATATAATTGTAAATACGGATTTGTGTTTTGTAATTTTCCTTTATACTTATACAAATAGTTGATGCACAAAACAATTATCTACATAGACTCCGCTGACAATGTCTTCTAGTCCTATTAAATTGATTAGCAAACGTGATGTGGTATAGTTGAAAATTTAATTTTTAATATTTTATATTATATTTCAATGATTTAGTCAATTGGTTTAAATTTATATGACATAATTTTGAATACACACACACACACACACACACACACACACATTTGTAGGGAGTTGTCCCTTCCTTTATCATGAGTACATAAATGACTCCTATTGGTGATCCATCTCACTCTTCCATTTTCCAGTGTGAATTAATCATTGACCCTATTGAGTGTTGTTCTCAGATTAAGCATGACCACTAGCTTATAGTAAGTGCACCTATTAATTATTTTTGTATTATTTTAAAAACTTAAATTATTAATTATTTAAGTATATTGATCTATTATATGTAAATTTGATGATAATATTTTCATATGAATAGTTGGAACTAAAGGTGAGTTTTGAGCAGAGGACTCATAGTCAACCAGATATGACACCTCTAACTATGAGCAAGGCATCCAAGGGAGAGGCTTATACAAGAAAGGCAAAGAGAATGATGAATTTTAATTATTAAGATCATGTCTTATGACATTTTTTAGTATGCCTATAAGGATTGGTATATAGTTTTTTGGTATTATATGCCTATATGAAATTGACCTAAGATATTGTATCACTTGTGTTCACATTTTATACACCTTTATATGAATTTTATGAATATTATATAAATTATATATTGTTCAAATTTTAACATTATAAATATTCTCATTAATTTAAAGATTTGTATTTTGTTTTAATTTATTACATGTTCACATCATTTTATGCCTTGAACTTTTGTTGAGCATTAAAAATCTACCTTGCAGTGATCATAGAATATATTATTTGAATTAGATACAACCATTTTTGTGTTATGGTTTGGTTTGATTTTTTGTTAAATAAATAGTATATAATACAAAATTTAATGTGATTATAATTATGGAAAATCCATTATATATAGCAAATCTTATAAGTATGTGGTGTGAGCTTTGCTCTATAAATTTCTATTTTTTCCATTTTTGATATGTGTTGTTGCACTAAGTAGAACTAGCAAGGTGGTGGGCTATCTATTTATAAATAATATGTTGATAGTTTAATATCTATTTTTGATAATACTAGATACTATGTGGTTTTTTTTAAACTCTCGACCCTCTTTAATAAAAGTAATCCATGAAAGACATATTTGGATACACATGAAGCTCTTGAGGTTGCACCAAGGATAAAAGTAAGTAGAAGTTTTGACGCAAGAATCAAACCATTGATAGAGGGGCATATCACTAACATGAAAATGTTCTGGGAGATAAAATTGGTGAATGTATTGAAAAAACACTAAAATACCTTTGGTGCATAAAGTGTAATGAGGAGGGGCACAAATTATTTTTGTGCATACTTTAATGTAAAGGTGGTTTTCATTACATATGAGGTCTATCCCAAGGCATGAAAGAACTATGATAATTATCCTTATATGATAAATTTAAGTACCAATTATTATACTTATACTTTTATATAATTATACTAATACTTTTAGACTGTTACTTCTTGAACAAAAAAAAAGTTATAAGTGCCTGTAAATGACTATGAATGCACAAAATAGGGTTACATGAAGGTTTCAACTACTTAGACATTGAAACAAGTGAAATTGATATTTAAATTTAATTTATTTCTCTTTATTTCATTAATTACAAATATGAATAGAACAAATCTAACCAACATATCCATTTTGGTTGCAAGAAAAGCAAGTTTCCTCATACATAGAACCTTGTTACCATGATAGACTGTCAATAAAAAATGTATTTCTTATATTTGGGGCCTCGTGGCTGAAAACTTACATCACCACCATGTCAAATATGTCTATTAACTCCTATGATCACATTATTACCATTCAGTTACACCCAATTAGGAGATAGAGCACCTGTTTTGACCTCAAGATGAAATTTTCCTAGATGCAACATGCAAGCCATAGTGAAAGATCTATATCTCTACAATATTATGTGTAAAAAATGACATAAACACAATGTTTGGGGTGTAAATTAACCTTTAGGAACACATTACTAGAATCTGAGTATGTCCAGTTAGGGGACGGAGCACCTGTTCTAGCCTCAAAACCACTTGTCCCTATAGGGCAAAACTTGTGTTTTCTAAGAAAACTTTGGACAAACTTAAAATAGAAACCTAAGTCATATCCATGAATAGAAATAACCTTCATGTGAATGTTTAATTAATATACTTATAACTATAAGATAATGAATTTCAAATTATTGAGGAACTCATGGTAGAGGATTCAGTTATTAGTCTCAAAATTCAACTTTCATATAGTGAAGAGACATGTTATTTGCTTCCAATAGGATATTTTGATTTCATGACCTCAACATAAAAATCCATCACTTTTAACACCTATATATATGAAATTTACATTCTTTCCCAAATCCATGGCCTTTAAATCCATGTGGATAACCTTTTTTCAATAATTTTGGCCTCAAGCAACATTGACAAGAAATATTGTCAAGATGCAAGCCATAGTACGAGATCTCTATCTCTAGGGGATCATGGGTGAAAATAAAAATTTAAACCATGGTAGGGGTGGGTATTAACCTCTAGGACCATATTCTTTGCATTTGAGTATTCTGGGTTAGGAGATGAAGGACATGTTCTAGCCTCAAGGCCACTTGTCCTTAGATGCAAGATATAATCCACAGTGTAATATATCTATCTTTGGGAGATTTTGGGTGAAAAATGACATTTTCGCCATGTTGGGGGTGGGGATTACCCTTTATTACTTCATTCCTAACATCTGAGTATGCCCAGTTAGGAGACAGAGCACCCATTCTGACCTCAATTCCACTTTTCTTGAGATGCAAGATGTAAGCCACAATGAAAGATATCTATCTCAGTGGCCTTGTTGGTGAAAAATAATATTGACACAATGTTAGGGGTGGAGATTAACCTATAGGAACCCATTCATTATATCTAAGTATGCTTGGTCAAGAGATGGAGCACCTATTCCAACATCAAGACCACTTATCCTTACAAGGTAAAACTAGTGTTTTTTAGGAAAACTTTGAGTAGCCGTAAAATAAAAACCATAAGTTTTATCCATTAAAAAAAAAATATACACATGCATGTTGAATTCCTCTACTTTCACCCTGAACCTATCATAGTTTAAAGCATCAAGGAACTCGTGGAAGAGGACTCAGTGATGAGTCCTAAAATGCAACTTTCATGTAGTTAAGAGACAGGTTATTTGCCTCCAATAGACATTTTCATTTTCAAGACCTATGATTAAAAATACATCACATATAATACCTAAATATGTTCAATTGACATGCATTCCCATAGCCACAGCCTCTGAATCTATGTGGATATTATTTTTTGCAATAATTATGGCCTCAAGCAACATTGACAAGAAATGTTGCCAAGATGCAAGCCATAGTGTGAGATCTCAATATTTAAGGGTTTATGGGTGAAAATTAGCATTTAAAACACATAAAGGGTTGGTATTAACATCTAGTACGACATTATTATCATTCAATTATGTTTGTTTAGGATACGAAGCATCTATTATGGCCTCAAGGCCACTTGTCCCTAGATGCAAAATGCATAACACAGTGAAATATATCTATCTTTGCAAGATCATGGGATAAAAATGACATAACCACCATGTCAAGGTTGTGTATTACCATTTAGGACAACATTCTTGGCATCCGAGTATGCCCAGTTAGGAGTTGGAGCACCTATTCCTACCTCAAGGCCACTTGTCCCTAGATGCAAGCCATAGTGCAAGATCTCTATCTTTAAGGGATCATGGGTGAATAATGACATCAAAACCATGCCAAGTGTGGATATTAACCTCTAATACCCAATTATTGTCATCTAAGTACACCTAATTAGGAGATAGAGCACTCATTTTGGACTCAAGACAACTTGTCCCTTTAAGGCAAAGCTGGTGTTTTTTAAGCAAACTTTGGACAACCATAAAATAAAAAATGTAAGTCATATCCATGAATTAAAATAATCTTAACTTAAATGTTAAAGTCCTCTAATTTCACCCTAAATCTCTCATATTTCAAATCATTGAGGAGCTCGTGGTAGAAGATTCAGTGATCAGTCTTAAAATGCAACTTTCATGTAGTTAAGAGATAGGTTATTTGCCTCCAATAGACATTTCCACTTATGAGACCTACACATCAAATTCAATCACTTAAAACACCTTGGTATGTGAAATTTACATGCATTCCCATAACCACAACCTTCGAATCCATGTGAATACCCTTTTTTATAATAATTCTAGCCTCGAGCAACATTGATAAGAAATGTTGTCAAGATGTAAGCCACAGTGTGAGATCTCTATGTCTAGAGGACCTTGGATGAAAAATGACATCACCACCATGGCAGGGGTGGGTATTACCCTCTAAGACCATATTCGTAGCATCTGAGTACACCTAGTTAGGAAATAAATCATCCATTATAGGCTCAAGGCCACTTGTCCCTAGATGCAAGATGTAAGCCATAGTGTAAGATGTTTATCTCCAGGGGCTCATGGGTGAAAAATGACATCACCATTACATTGAGGGTGGTGATAAACATATATGATTGCATTATTGGCATTTGAGTACACCCGATTATTAGACAAACCACCCATTCCATCCTTAATACCACTTATCCCTACAAGGCAAAACTGGTGTTTTGTAGGCAAACTTTGGATAGTCATAAAACAAAAACCATAAGTCATATCCATGAACCAAAAGAACCATCATGTGTGTATCAAATTCCTATACTTGAACCCTGAATATCTCATATTAAAAAATAATGAATACCTCATGGAAAAAGAGTTAGTGATTAATCCTAAAATGCAACTTTCTTGGCATCCAAGTACACCCAGTTAGGAAATAAAGCATCCATTCAGGCCTCAAGACCATTTGTCCCTAGATGTAACATTTTTTATCTACTAATGGTGCCAACCACGTGAAGGTGGAATCATCTACATGAACTAAAAGGAAAAATAATTAATCATATACATGAACTAAAATCTTCTCTTAGCTTTGAGAATATGAATTCTCTACTAACTGTACCAACCACGTGAAGGTGAAAGCAAATTTGGAACCATTAACCTAAAAAAAAATGTTAATATTCAATTTAACTAAAATTTATATGTAATATCTAAGAAATAAATAGAATCTAATAAAAGTAAACACATTTACATTCAAGAATTCAACATACCTTGGGATTTCAATCTAAGGAACCATTAGGATTATATCTATTCTTTATTATAGAAAGATTTGCTTCATGATCAGATTCATAAACCTTCTATAGAGTCCTTTTTAATGGCCTACCCTGATATTTATGCAACTGAACATTTGTTTCAAGAACCAAATTTGAATAGTGGAGTATCTTCCTATGGATTTTGTAATCTTCAAACATCCATACATTTGAATTTTTTATAAGATAGCATTGAAGACAAGTTTTAGTAACTACCACAGACCCAATAGAATAATGAATGTTTTCCCCATTTGTGATTACAAAATTCAATTTCTATTTTTCCTCTATACACTGGCACAAGTAGTAGTTTGTCCCTCCTAATTATTCTCATCTGCAATAACTGCATAAACATGCCCTATATCTCAAAACAAAACATGATTTATGAACATGATATGTTGATATATTTACCAAATTTAGTACATGAAACACATGTTAAATAGATGGTACATACTTTCACTAGATCAGATACATAGCCAAGGTCATGTGATGATGTTATCTTTATAAGTTTTAATGCCTTTGGAACTTGATAAGTGTCAATTAAAACTAGAGACCTAAAAATCCATTCATTCACCCATTATTGTGACTCGCAATCATTCCAAACAAAGTCACTGCATGTAGAACACAAGCATGCATTATACCTCTTATGAACTATCTAAGAACTTGTGTCTGAGCTATAAAATAAATGTAACTCACTCAATATTATTACTATCATACAATCTTCATAACTTTCCAATTATTCATCCTTCATCAGTTAGAACTATCTATAAACAGTGGAATTTTGTTCAGCACCATCATCCATAATTTCATTACACCATTCAAATATTTTTTTTTTATATTTGTAAAATCAATGACCTCTTTAAACTTCAAATCCTCACTTAGAAGTTCTCTTTTGACACATGCTCCGACACCATCATGCTCTACTTTTCCATGGCCCACTTTAGTGAAATTTCAAATATCTTGTACACCAATGGTCACATGCATCCTACTCAGCCAGTAGAATATCTATGCATTCTCAAATTGTGACATGCAATTATCTAACCAAATATAATGTTGATTGAAAGTAAAGTTCCTTTCAGTCAACTTACCATAAAACATCTAAAAATAACCTTTCACATATTCTAGAGAATGGCTTTGATCATCAGTGACATTTAAGTGGTACTCCCTATTTTGATCATGATCTATATTCTCAGGTTAATGCATGAATCCTATATGCATAAAAAGGAAAACCTGTAGTGAATGGTAGTATTGTGACTAAACCTTATGTGTGGTTGCAATGTGTAATTATCTACAAATTCAACTATTGAAATAATAATAGCAAAGGGGAATGAGTCTTTACTTAACTTAAATTATTCATCAACCATCGAGTTCTGTGTGTGTGCCTTGCATAATCATATACAATTTCTTCCCTGAATTTAGCCATAAATTTAGAAACAAGTATTTTTTTTGTAATAAGCTCACACCTTTTAGATTCATTTTCATATTTTAAATGATATGTCACAAATTTATATTTATTAAAACTAGCCAATTCTTGTCTAATTCTATGTGTACTTTCATCATGGGTAGATTTTTTCAATTTTGGCAATCTACCATAAATACTATAAGTTCCATCCAAACATGCCTTATTATAAAAAAAATGTCCATCTAGTCGTTCATAAAAAATGGATGGAATAAATTTCCTTGTTGATTTTGGTAGGGTTTCCACTCCACACTCCTGTAAAATGTTGTCAGTGTGCAAGTTACAATGAACATGATGAAAAATATCATAATGCATCAAAAATTCAACATGTTGCCTATAATAACAAGTAGTACATATCTAATTGATTTTCACATAGAAGGGTTTGGCCATTTCAAAAAATCTTTGACTATATAAATCTGTAGATATTTTTTAACAAATTTAGAGTACAATTGTGTTTGAGTCATATCCAAAAAAATCTATGATGTGGTTCATGATTATGGGAACCAACTCTTCTTTTCATTACATCTCTAATATTCAACAATATCTGTGTGTTAGCTTTTCAAAATTTTGCAAGTAAATATTTTAGGGCATTGGCTATAGACTTGTCTTTCCATGGGAGTCTACCAAAGAATGCCCACAAGTCATTATTATTAGAAACATCAAGCCTCCTACATCTCCCAATTACTTTCATTATTTTTTTTTTGGTTTAGGTGAAATTCTTGGCTTGTTTGTCTAATCAATCATTTATTTTTGGTTTGACAACTTACCACAAAAGTTGTAATAACGCATCAAGCAATGTTGCATTCTTTGGTGCATTTGTTCACACCTACTTGATGGTATGCACTATGAATTTTTTAAACAATTGCCTTATTTACACCATCAATATTAAATGTTCTTAGTCCTTGGGTGTTCATTGCAGATCTCATCTTATGCACTTTCATCAATGTAACAAACAATTGACATCTTTGAGTTTTGTTTAATGTATGAAAGTGTCAGTCCTAAATTTTTCAGCTTTTCTTCTCATATGGTGCCAAGACACTTTTTAGGCATTGGTTTCAAAAAAAATTCATCAATTTAAATTAAATATATGGGTCTTCTTTTCAAAATCCTAGGAGGTGTTTTTAGTGATAAATTTGATTGATTTGATGTATCCATATATTTTTTTCATTGCTAGTTTCTTCATTCAATGGTGTTCTCATAGTGTTTTCTTGATTGTTAGTTTCAGGAATCAATGTTTCCATGCAATTTACATCATCATGCATTCTATCATCATTATCAAAATTAAAAACTGTAAGATTTGAATGTGGACTGCATTATAATTTGGTATATTATCAAAATTATCAATTGTACTTTTAGAATTTGATATAATATCATTGTTCATTTCATCATTATTTGTGACATTCAATTCATTAGGGATAGTATATTTCATGCATTTTGCATTTTAACTTCTTCTTACTATTACAAAAGCCATCACCCATGATTGTACAAAGTTGTCAACTTTTGAGGGAGGGGACAATAATCTAATTATTAAAAATCAGACCTGCTTGATGTGCACTACCAAGTGGGGACAACAATTGAATTATTAAAAAAAATAGACATGCACTCTTTAGTCAACCATAATTGTTGGTTCTATAAAGGTCTAAGGTAGAGGGGGATTTAATTTTAACCAAACATGTCTCTAAAATGTTGATCTAATCAGAGTATTTAGAAATCGCCCTATTTGTTCCATGACTGCTGAGAATAGTTCCAATAGTTGTTGTTTGAGAGATTACAATTGTTCTTCTAAAAATGATATTATATCATTGGGAGAGATGGATATGCTATTTGATGATACAATAAGATTAAACGCATATATCTTTCCTTTATCCACTTCCATTATCAGCGCTATCATTTTATTTTTGGTTGAGGAATTTCATCAAACATTTGTAGGGACACTTCCAACTCAATGATTTTAAAAGTTTTAGTTTTGTTAAACGCCACAATCC
Source organism: Torreya grandis (assembly GCA_037957365.1). Classification (NCBI taxonomy): domain Eukaryota; kingdom Viridiplantae; phylum Streptophyta; class Pinopsida; order Cupressales; family Taxaceae; genus Torreya; species Torreya grandis. The sequence continues at coordinate 2,720,642 of JARHVA010000743.1, read as the reverse complement.
TCAAAAGTAGGAAATCCTTTGCCTTTTAAAAATATCTTGATAAATCTGAACTATAACCTATTGTTGTCCCCTAAAAAGTTTTGGTGTGATGTTTTTGTTTATGAATTGTACCCTGTTCTTGTAGCCTACCTATTTATTTTACGACGACGATTGGTAGGGCAAAGCAAAAGAAAATTTATTGTAAGATTAAATATGTATTGTGTGGGAATACGTCTTATGTTTAATGCTAAAAACTGTGTGTTATGGATAATGTTTTTGTGATTTATTACTTCGAAAGCATTTTCATTGGCAGACCAGTGCCTGTTTATTATCTAAACATGTATTAAGCTAATCTATTCACTAATAAACATTGTTTAGAATCTGTCTACAATAAATATCTGAGTCAACCCTGAAATGTGTATGTAGCAGACAACAGATTTGATTTCCCCTGCCCTGCTTCAAATTTAGCAAAGGCCTAGTTTTTACAGAGGCTTTAATGACAACAGCAGATGGAGGCGCTTCATAGAATAATGCGAAATCGATGAAAAGGGAAAGCTCGTGCATTTGGCATTGTTGTTGACCCGATCAATGATATAGCAATATGTTGTTCAGCAAAGGAAACTTCCTTCAAGAATATGATCATATAATATATTATTATATATTATATTTATGATAATTGTATATATTTTAATTATATAATTATTATTATATATTTTATGTAATAATAATATAATTTTATAAAATGTATTATAATTATATCTATGTACATTATATATAATCAGTATATATATCTTAGATAAATTTACTAAAAGATGTGGAGGGATATCATTTTAGAGATCATTTGCTAATTATATTATAGATTGGGTAAAAGAGTATTAATTCTTCCAATTTAAATTTTGTTGTTTTCTAATAGCCATAGGATAAGTTTAAATATATTTTATTTTAGGTCAAGAGTATTTATTATCAAGCATTTTTACAAATATTCTAGCTATATTTATACAGTTTTACAAACATGGATCACACATTTATTTTAGAAGGGAGAACTACATCGACTTGAGGCCCATTTCGGTTATGTAGGCAACACTCAAATTACACGCGATTTTTTTAGAATAGCTCAACTATTCTCCTTACCAAATTCTCCCATTTACATTTTCTTTATATTATTTTTATTATGTAGAAATAAATGTGTGTTTTATAGGTCTTATACACACTAAATCAACACACATAATTATCAATAAACACTCACAGACAGTCACATATATCCAAATCAAAAAATTAGAGGCACAATTAACCAAGATGTGATTGTAGTCAATAGACAAGACCACAATACGACCATGTCTTCCTTTTGCGTACTTCTCCCAATGTAGTTTCAATTCCTACATTTGATCATGCCATAGTAAATAAGTCATATTGCATTATAGTGGTGATTTATTTAGAATCCACAGTATATTAGGTCACCATATAACGCTTTTTGAATGGAAGGAGACATTCCCATAGGTCTTTGCGATGATCTTATGGTTTCCGCTCTTTTCTCCATACCAATATGGGGATAGTTAGTCCTATAGAGCCCTTCTACACAACAAGTGGTGGTGCTTGTGGTGGGTTATTCTTAATCTACAGTGATTCAAACTCATCACCTTTCATTTGTATTTATTTTTTTTAGCCTTATCTCTTCTAACTACAACAATAGTCTTTATACATTATTTTGTAATGATGTATTTATGTCATGTATCCATAATTGATTTTCTAACCATGATGTCATCTCCAACATTTCCATAAATGTATTAAGTATTTTTCCATATATATTTATTTGAAAGCATGGGATTATTCCAAAAATAAATCATTCAATTATTTATTTTTATTTTAATAGTTCGTCTAGTTTCTAAACTATCAGTTTAAATCTCTGATCATAGTCTTTTTTTATATCATTCTCCTTATGTATCAATTCCCTCTTCTTACTAACAATTTCAATCAGAATTTCAGTATAGTGAAAACCTCCTTTAAATGATTTCTATACATCGGCCCATGTTGTTTCATAGTTGAATAAGTTTTCATATACCATTTAAGGGAATCATCCCTAAATGTTATAATGAAGTCAAATAACTTCATCCTTTCATCAGTAATATTATCACTCCTCCAATATGAATCTAATACAAACAAGTCTTCTTCCACATCCTTCATATCTTTGTTGAATAGTGGTAACTTTATTTTATTTTGTCATTTTAATTTTCTTAACTGGTGTATGAATACTGCAAGTAGTTGTGTAATCACTACTGATCAAATCGATTGATGTACTTGCCTCTGTATTATGATTTAAAATTTTATGTTGTTTATTTTTCTACTATTTAACCAAATTCTAGCTACGTCCCTTATTTATTTTTAAATCATTTTAGAAGTATTTTCTTCCTAAAATTTCTACCTGATTTCTTACAAATTGTCTTCTATTCTCAATTTCTTCACTAATATATATATATATATATATATATATATATATATATATATATATATGGATTTTCTCATCTATTGTAAAGCAACATAGGAGATGGTGATTGGTCTAAGGGGTTCATTTCCTCTTGTGAAAAAATATGCAATCTATTCTATATTTCTCTAGTATGACTACTAACACTCAATTTTGAATCCTCTTTCAGTGTTTCTTCCAACATCTATTTTCTCTTTTATATTATTTATATAACTTTTTTCTTGATTATTTCCTATCAGATTTCCTTCAATTACTAATTGTTAAGTTTTATTCTCTTAGTTCCACTATATAACTAATATCTCTTATTTTACTAATATTCTCATATATTTTTCTACTACTTTATAGGCCTCATTCATTGTAGACCAAACTACGCTTCACATGTTTATCTTTTGCATCCAAGGTTTTGAATAGTTTAGGTGTTTCTAATAATGTGGCTAAATATGATAACCCTTGACACATGTCACTCACAACACCCTGCAGTGTATGGTATAATAATTATTCTATTGTACTTCTCTCACTAGCCTTGCATGTGCCTTCCTATAATATGAGCACTAACTAATATACTTTTGGTAGAGGAATAGTATCTATATCTTCAATTTGAGGATGTCCACTAGTAGAGTCAAGATTAGTTCAATCCACTATATTACTTGTCATTAACATTGTTTCTTGTCTTTCTTTCTTTTGTATCTCTTTTTTATTGTCTAACTAAGTTTTTCCATCCTCCATTTGTCTTTTTATCTCTTCATTCACCATTTTCTTATGTCTTAATTTATCTTCTTATTAGCATATCATTCTTCCTTACTTAACTTAATCTTAACTTGATACTTACTTTCCTAGCTCCATACATCTTATTTAACCTCCCCTAACCATTTAAACTATAAATTTTAAATGGTTGGATCTTTTGAGGATCCCCTTCTTTCCACCTTCCATCTCTTAAGTTCCTACCTCTAAAGGATATTTTTACTTTATTTTACTAACCCTCAATCCAAAAATAGATTTTTGGATGAGGATCAATAATTTTTCCAAAAAACATTACCTTACCCCTTCAACAAATTCATCTTTCTTTACGTCAAAGCTTGTCCATCCCTATATAGCCTAAACTAGGATAAATGAGTTGAGTGTAGTCTTGAACATATAATCAATAGCCCAAGTTAAATGTGTGTCAAGGTGTTGGAATGCCTCAAGATTTCTTGCTATAATTGGATGGGTTTATTAATTTGAATTCTATAACCTTCTATATGATTAGCTTGCCATAATGTCTAGGGCTACAAGAGCTATGCAAAAGTGACCTAAAATTCCTCTTCTTGAAGTTGAAATAATTATGCCTTTACTTCATGTAAGAATTCACCCATTCATTTGGTCTTAGAGTGAAAATAAATGAGTTTCTCTTACTATCACTCTTCTATTTATGTTAACATTGGTTTCCAAAACTCTAATGAATATTTTCCCCTAGACATTAATTAACTAAAATGTGTGCAACACCACCAAACCTTGACACAAAATCTAAAGTGGTTAGACACAGATGGTTTATTTTAATTAGACTAAATTTAGTTAAGGATAATGTGACACTGAGGTTAGTACTTTTTAGAGACATTCATCTTAAATATTCATAAAAAATAAATAGGTGTGCTTATTCACAATATTCAGTATATAATACACAATATTCATAAAAAGAGGTAGGTGTTCTAATTCATAATATTCAGTATATAATATATAGTAATTTCTACTCTAACTTTTATTTATTTACATTGATATAATAATTGCCACATACAATGTTTTCATATCTCTTTACACTATACCACCTTGTGATATTACAAATGTTTCTCTACTTTGTAACCTCTTAATACTTTTCACTATTACACTTCAACTCTTCTTTATGCTATATCTACTCTATTAAAATGTCATGGTATAAATATTGACTAGATACCTTAAAATTCAATGGTCATGTTTGCATGATCCATGTATTTTCTCCAATCAAGTCATCATCTCTTACCACAAGGGTTGATTCTTTATTGCATGGCCCAGTCGGTACTAACCTTTGTTTCGTCGACCTTGAGAAATATTATTATAATGTGGTAAGGGTAACAACTCTATGGTAACTGTGTTTTGGTCCTTAGTTGATTAAGAATACTACAAACATAGTTTGAACCCTGTGAATACAATAGTACACAAAATAGAAAAATATTATGCAAAGCCTATAAAAAAACCTATATATATATATATATATATATATATATATATATATATATATATTTATATATTTATATATATATATATAAGGAAAATAGAGTAGATTTGATCTATACTACTACTATTCTAGAACCATAGCTAATAAAAATACAAATGAAATATATCAAACCCAACAAAAAAATACCTTAACAGAAAATGTAGAGATTAACAAAGCAAAGTAGGTGTGGATCCTTGTATTCATGTTTGTTCTTTTTAACAACACCAAATAAGAAGAGAATAGAAGGGTTATTTATTTATCTCTTGTTCAAACATCCCAAGACAAGTCTCAATGATGAAATCATTACATCATTGATATTATTGTGATTAGAAAAATCCTCCACACTACATTTTCTATTTGCCTCCACTAGAAACAAACTAAAAATCCCACCAAGTTTGAGGAAATGATTCAATAATGAAAACCCATTGAAATTGAAGAGGAGTGAAAATTATGTAAGATAATACACAAATATTTTTTTGGTATTGAGTGTTGTGCTTTAATATATAAGATGATACAACCAACTTGTTGTTTCTTGTAAAGCATGCCCTAATTTCTTCTAAAATTAGAAAACATTTTTTCTTTTTATACTTGCTCTTACTTGCGCTCATAGATCGTTGGTCTTAGCTTTCCAAAAATTACTTTGGTGGTATGCTTCAATTTGTCAAACTAGGACCATAAATGTATCCATCATAAATACCACATCCTTGTGATAAAATTTCATACTAAGCACTTAACGCTACAATAAAGTCTTAATCCCCTAATCTACATTTGAACGTCTTGTTCCCTTATTGTCAGCACTTTCATTCCCTTTTATCTAGGTTTATATTAGTTTGGTGCATCATGGAGCCTTAAAATTGCCTTAGATGGAAATACCAAATCCATAAGGAAATCTTTCATGTTTACCACTTCACCTAAAAATGTCATCTTGACCCTTTATTAACCTGGAAAATTGACCTACCCTAAGGATCTAAAAATTTTGGTAAAAAAGTCAATCATGTCAAAAAATCATTCATTTTCAAAATGTGAAAAAAAAAATTAAAATGACTTTTTAAATGCCCATGGTCGTATGAGCCATAAAAAGTTAAGTTTTTATGGTTTTTTTAGAAACCATGGTTTTTAATTTTATGCCTCCCATTAGAGGGGAGGAGTTCTCATGGTGGTTCTATTATGGTTACGTTTGGGTCCACCCCATAGAGGTGCACATATGCACTAGGTGGCCCCTCATGGTCATATGGACTCGTCAATGGGATGTTTTTAGACAAGTAGACATACCCATCTTCTGCAATGCAACTGCACAAATAATAGATCATCTAGCTCATCCCCATATCCCACAAAAGTGTGACCCCACATGTTTTAAGTTTATTATAATTTTTATTATTTTTTAATAAAATTAATGTGAAATTTGAAAAAATTCCTGCCTGGTGACTTAAATGACCTTGAAATATGTTTTTGCCCATATCTTACAAACTGACAGTCCTTTTTTCAAACCATCTATGGCGTTGGAAAACTAGTTTTGACATGGTCCACATGGCTCAATCAATTTCATGATAAATTTTACCAATAAAAATGTATTAATGTTTCCATGACTAAGTTCATAAATTATATTATAACTATTTTTAAAATTATATTAATTCACATATGCCAAAAAGTAAATTGTTTTATCTATTTTATAGGTTTAAATAGAGGTAAAGTACAAAGAGATTGTTTTTAGAGGTAAAATACAACTCAAGTTAAAATTAAAGGGATTTTTTATTCGGGGGGAAAAATCTATCCCTCCATTGACCGAATTTGTTATAAATATTGATCCCATGGTCATTTCAAAGGGTTGGATCTTGTTGATTCTAAGTGAGAAGACATTGGAAAAGATATTTTTATTGCTTTGTAGTTTAATTTCTCACTAATATTTAATTTCACAATGTTGTTATGCTTCTAAAATTTATAAACGATTGGAAAATGTATACCCAAACATTATTTTATTGAAATAAAGATCATTATTAATCAAAGCTATAGAAGATTATTTTCATTTTCCTACGCATGCAAATAGTGGACATGTTATTTCTTTTCTCAGCTTCTTATTCCTTAGACTCTTGTATCATTCTTGTTGGTGGTTTTGCATTCTTTATCTAGATAGGGAATCAATTTTTTCGGTGGAATTTGTTCAAATGGTTCATATTTATCCAGATTTCAATAGTCATTTCTTTCTTTTCCCCCTTTCTATTATCATTTGTTAATGAATTTGGTTAGGATAGGGTTTCATTCAAATGCAATCTACTTATCTCTTTTTATATTGATTTCTAATGTAATTTATTACTGCTAATACAATATTGAATAAATATGTATGCAATAAATGTTTAAAATCAATTGTATTTATTTTATTTAAATCTAAAACACTGATTTTTTTGGCCAAAATATGTGTGTATATTTCATTGTTCTCTAAAATAGGATAAAAACTCACACAAATAAGGCAACCAAACTTGCATATTCCTCTCACATGTCAAAGACTAAAATAAAGTTTGAAATTTTAGAACCAATAAAGGCTCATTGTATGGAATAGTTTACAAAGAACCAACTGAGTGAGATCTAGTCTACTAAGACCTAGTAGATATAGAGCTTAGAGGGATTTTTGGATCTCTTTTCAAGAGAGTTTGGATGGCCCCCATAACTACTGAGTTTATATGCTAAATAACCTATCAACAAATTGACACTAAAAGGAAGGCCTAATTTAAATTATTTCAAACTTATCATTGGTTTAAAACTTGATACCCTCTCATTTATATTTCTCCCAACCAATTGTGTGCTTGAAATGCATATCAATAGATTGGTGCTAGAATGATATTTTAAGAATCAAAAAGATCTAAAACTAGAATTTTTAACACAAAAAATTTAAACTTTGACACTTTAAATATTTTATCCAAAATGATATTCCAAATTCTAAGACTAGAAAATTAAAATTTCAGACCCACCTATGGCTTTTGCTTGGCTAGGTGGAGGTGGTTACCTTGTGAATATTCTTGGGTCTACTCCCCCACAAATTTTGTGTGAAGTATATCCATGATAGGGTCAAGAATATTGAGGAGCACATCTAAGCTTTAAAACAAGCAATCATTATAAAGTAGATTCAACATGAGGATGTGATTTGTCACCTATTTCCATATTCGTTGGATCAAAGAACTTATTCTAGGTACCTTGGTCTATCATAAGGGTGCATCACCACTTGGTCCTGTTGGTTCCCAGTTATAAACCTTGTACACTCTGCGTTACACATTTGAGATAAATAACAAGCAATGATGGAAAACCTACTAATATGTTGTTGTAGCTAGAGGAGGGTTTGGCTTCACTTGATCAAATTGAATGCAAAAAATGACTAAGAGGCACCTATAGAGGGTATGGTTGGCTCTCTGCTACTTTTGGGTCTTCTTAAAACAAGGTAAGAGAATCTCTGGGGTAGCTTTCTCACATGGAGGGATTTTACACTTCAATCTCCATGAGGATTCTTGGCACAAGGGGGAATATGACCAATGCATAACCAAGTTTACACACTTCACTTGTCAAGGGCTATCAAAAAAAATTCATAAATACTTTATACCATACACAAACTACTAAATATAGATGAATGGATGACTGGAATCTTAATTTTTATAAAATATTCAACAATAGGGGCTAAATGGGAAACTGTAGCACTAGGATTTCAATCAGAAAACTACAAACACATTTCAAATATGCAAGATCTTATTCATTTTCAAGGTAAGTAAGACTTATAGTATATAAAGGGTGTGTTAAATATAGGGTTGGACAAGGTAGGATAGTTATATAGTTATAGAAAAGAGGATGGTGTGCTAGTGGTTTTCAAATAGTAAGGTTTTTTCAACATACATGACATCATTCATTACAAAAATGCAGAAAAAATGCCTTCCAAGCTAGTGGAAACTACTAGGAGTGATTTGCATCCATTGGTGCCAATTCAATGCAAACACCCAAATGATTCCTTAAACCCTTGAGCATACATTGAAACTAAGATTTCAAATACCTTTTCCTATTGAATCCACAAACCTAGGGTGCCATTAGAAGGTATTCAAAAACATGTTTCCAAATTACTCATAGAAAGGGATTTATAAACTAGAGCTAAGCCCAAAATGACAACCAACAGTGAGCATAAAGCAAGATATCCAATTAGTTGAACTAGAAAAACATATCATTGTGTTTGATCAATGAAAGAGAGTAAGAACCACTACTATTTTTCATTAAATTGAAAAAAAATATTACATACATCAATGTTTCAAAATGTTTCCATGGGGATAAGTATGGTGACTTTGCTCCATGTTGGATAGGGGAAACATATATAAATGCTCTCAAAGCTTGCTAATGGTTGTACAAGTTGCAACCGCCTTAGTAAGAGAAAAAATGCATAAAAAACAGTGATCCCAAAGTTTGGAAGAGCCTATACTTGGATAAAAACTAAAGTTAACAAAAACCAACAACCAACCCTTGAATAGAAGACAAGCCTTATATTTATATATTTTTCAAAACCTTCAAATCTAGGAATGAGAGTTATTACTTGCAAAGGTATAAAACACCCCCTCAAGTTCTACCAAGAAGCTCATAGCTAGAAAAAAACACTTTGTGATGTCTGGAATATTCATATATTTACAAATAAAAAGATAACTCTAACTACCTCTACAATAAATGATGGATATTTGCAACAAACTTCCTAATTTCTTGGCTAGAAATGCTTCCAAATGAGCTAGAAAGAGAATATTTATGGTGGAAAGACAAACAAATCATTTTTCCTTTGTGTAACTACTTGGAGATTACTTTTGACCACTCATTAGCATAGATGGAACTCCCTGGACAATTGCCCTCCCTCTTATGTGTTGTTCCCAAAATTTGTCACTTGTTTTTGTGAACAACCTATCAACTATTTTGGTGCTGCAGGCCAAAATGATCTCTTCCTTTTTCAAAAAATGTTTTGAGCAGTCAATTTTTTTAGTTAATTAAGCCTTTTCAGCTAAGGAAATTACATGTTTAACAGGTGGGATTTCACAAGGAGAAAGTTACAAACACTTAGGCATTTTCTAATAAGTTACAAGGCCGGTTCAATGCTGAGGTTCAATCAAAAGACTTAATGGTGGGCTTCAAACAATTGGAATGAACCACTTTGAACCATTAAACCCCACCTCTGCAAGGTTCAAAGGTTCAACGAGTTCAAAGGTTCAATGACTTCGGTGGACTTAAAGAGTTAAGCACTTCAAAGAGTTCAAAGAAGTTCAACTACTTCAAAGAGTTCAATGAGTTTGAAGACTTCAACAAGTTCAAGGGTCAAAGGTTCAAGGTTTAAAATGGTTCAAGCGACTAAGTGAACATGACATCCCTATAGATGTCAAATTCAAGGCAATAAAATATTTGTTTATTTTTAAATATGGTGCGGACCCTAAGAACAAACTCATTGAACAACCAAAGGAGCCAAAGGAGCCAGTAGAAAGTGAGAAGATAGCCCAAGATCTTAGATCACCAAGGAAAGACAAAATGTGGCAAGGAAGAGAGAACAAAATGCTACAAAAAATTTATAAATATCTGTAGGAGAGTTATTTCCAGTAGGTGAAATAGTCCACTAGGTGGACATTAGAGGACGTGAGTATTCAATGGCACGGCCTATTTTTCCCCTTTGAGTAAAAGTGAATGGACAGTCGTGTAAGTTTCATAAAGAAGACCAAACAACCCATGCTTAGGAGGAGATATTTGAGATGATTCAGAATGCCAAAGTCAAGGCTGATGATCTATTCTAGCATGGCCCTTTCACAAATATTCAAGTAATTTAATGCAATATGGGCCATTTACTGGAAAGAAGTGTCAAAGTCTTTCTTTGGCTGCTATATATTGTAATCTCTCATTTTATGCAAGGGAGATCTCTTAGTTATTAGAAGTGAAACTCTACCCAAATTGAAAGGCATTCTTGAAACTTTGAGCTCAGACTGTTTATCATATTTTGTTATTTGAATGAGAAAGCAAGTGACCTTTCAGACTTTGTGTTGAAATAGCTTGTGTTATCTAGGAAATTGTTCTTATGTTTGTTTCCTAAATACAATCTTGTCCATTTAATCAAATAAGTAGAATTAGTGAAATTAATTTGGAAAGTGTCCTGAAGCCAACTGTGGGAGACTTTGCGCTGCCGTCATTGTCTTCAACCTGTTTGTTTTATGTTTTAGTGTAAAAGATACTGGAGAGACTTTGAACTCCCCTTATCCTTTGTAATCTTCTACTCTGTTGTAGTTTTAGGTGAAGACTTTGGGTTGTGCTTAATCCTAATGTGTTCTTACATCCTATTTCAGTGAGAGAAGTAATGAAAGACTATGTTGTCATGGGTTTCTTGTGGTTATAGTTACTACCTAGGAATTCTTCCTCTGGTTTTTTGAACATCATTTCTGAAAGAAGAGAAATGCCTTCAGCAATTACCCAGGATTTATCCTTGTCCTTGTGAGCATCATCTCTAAAAAAAGAGAGATAGATGGTGTTATCCCACCCCTGATTGTATTTTCAGCTTATATTAGTTATAGTAGTTTATAGGGAACCTCCCCTGCCTTATAGGGAACCTCCCCTTGATGAGAGGAAAGATTTATCTCATTTTGTTGTGGTAAACCTGCATATTTTGCCATATAAATCTCCTTATGATGTGGTTGATATACCTATTTTGATGTCAGTTAGATGGTGACAAAACATTCACCCAATAGCTTTTTGGTGACTCCATTGGGGAAAGAACATGTAGTTTGAAGCCTTAAGCTTCAGATTGAAGCAGTTCTAGTTCTTGTCCATTTCCATTTCATCACTCTGGTAGATTCATGATATACACAAAGCCAGAGATCTCAAGGTATTGTTGACCCTGTATTTGGGTTGGTTTAACTAAGTAATTTTGACATTTTTCCTCCACAACCTCACCTCCAACGAACTAGGAGTCTTCCTTCTACCAACATCAAGTCACCAATACAAGGCAAAGCTTCTTTTTCCTCTACTAATAGAGCTTTGCTTATACATACCCCACCAAGATTTTTTATCCCTCCTTTTCATTGTCATAGCATGGCAGCCCAAGGCCCTTGGGGTAACTCTTTTGGTCCACTCAATCTAACTCCACCTCTACATGAACTACCTCGCAGTGCAAGGAAGAATTTCCCCAAATTCTTTGGTGATGGGAGTGTTCAATCTGATGAGCATATTGCAACCTTTTGCATAGCCTATAGTGTGATAGATGTGGAGTATGAGGACATAGCAATCAGGTTGTTTGTAGAAACATTACAAGGTGCTGTTGTAAACTGGTTCTATCATCTGCAAGCTCAGACTGTGACTGACTGGAACACCCTCAAAGCTAAATTTGAAGCAACATTCAATCTTGTAGAAGATGTGCATGCCCTATTGGCTCAGCTTACTTAGATGAATAAGGAGCCTCATGAACCTATGAGGGACTTCATAGCTAAATTTGACAAGCTGAGGAATAGGATTCCCACAATTGCTTAGCGAACACTAGAAAATATCAAATGCTTCTTCATAAACTCTCAGCTTCCTAAAGTGAATTTCTTATTGAGGTGGGCTAGCCACATAGACCTTACTGTAGCTCAAGATTTGGCCATTGAGGTTGAAGATGACCTTATCTTAGCAAGAAAGATAATAAGATATCCTAACAGAAGCAAATCTTCTTCAACTCCTAAATATTCTTCTATATGCACCACTGATCCTATGGTACAAAAGCTGGAAAATGATTTATTAGCTCTCAAAAATCAAATGGCACAAGGGATGTCTACTCCTCTTTCATACTGAGACATACCAAGGAGGACTTTTCCCAATCAGTCATACCAAGGCAATGTTGCCAGAAATCAAGGGCAACTAAATCGCCTTCCTCCCCCACAAAGGAAGCTTGCCATCGAAGTGGCTCTAGCTAGCTCAAAAGTTGGATATCTTGAAATTGAATCTGATTTCTCTTTCCAATCTGAGTTGAACTAAGAAGATGACGTTAATCTCTTCACAAAAGGAGAAGAAGAATTAGCTAGTGACTCCAACATTGGTTTCCTAAATTATCAAGAAGAAGCTAAAAGCAATTCAAAAGTGTTTGATGGATCATACGTTGTATTTACCAGGTCCCAGAACCAATTAGTTCACCAAGATGATAAGGTAAAAATAGGGGAAGGATCTCAACCAGCAATTTCAATTGTTAAATGGGGGACCACTCTGCCCTTCCAATCAAAGGACTTAGTGACCACTAAAAAAATAAGTACCCTAAACATTCGTGCACCTTCTACTTCAAATTCTTAGACCAGTACCACCCCCCTAAAAATTAGAAGGATGGACTACCTTCCCCTATTTCTAATTCATTTTAGTCATTTGATATAATTAACCATGTTAGGAAGGCCAAAATTCAAATGTCTTAGTTTGAATTCTTGCAATCCAACCCTGAGCAGTTGGATAGGTTAGTTCAATGCATCAAGAATAAAACTATCCCTACAAAGCAAGATATTTCATAAGTAACTCTTGGTCCCTCCAAGAACACATCCACCCAAAATAATCTTGTGATTACTCCTCCAGCTGCCCCTGGGAAAATAGAACCATTTTATGTTTTCCTGTTGATAAATGTTCATCAGCTGAATAATTGCATTATAGACTCAAGTGCATCTAACAATGTCATGCTTGCCAAAGTGGTAGAATCTCTTGGTCTCATGCTAACTGAAACTTTTGAGAGATGTTTCTCCATGGAAAATAAATAATTACCTTTGCTAGGATAAATGAAAGATGCTCAATTTGTATTTGTGGCTTTTCTAGATAAGAGAATCAAAATGATAGTCCTGGTGGCCGACGTCCCAACCTCATATGATATCCTTCTTGGGCAATTTTTTTGTAAAAATGTTGGTGGTGAGTTAAGCATGGACCTATCTGAGGTGAGGATCCATATCAAGGGTGGCATGCAAAGGCTACTTCTTGAGAAGGAAGCAAAGTATATTGTCACCTAAACATTAGCCTCTGAAGCTCAAATTCTATTTGAGTCTTTAGGCATGGGTAATTACTTTTTGTCTACTAAAGATGTTCCTATTTCAGCAGACAAAAGATTACTGTGTGACAATCCAAAAAAATTAGATAAGGTATCAAAAAATTTGGTAGGGTATAGTACACATGAAAAGGGATCTTCCCTTCTTAATGAATAAAATTCTGAAAGAAGATCAAATTCTGTTGAAATCTAGATTCTTGAATTTGATGGTAACAATTCTTCTACCACTTCTAGAGCTAGGATTGTGTTGATATCTCTTCAGGGAGATATTTTTCCTTATTCTTGTAAGTTGTAGTTCAACAACACCAACAACACTATTGAGTATGAATCTTTCTTATTCAAGTTGAAGGATACTCAAGATAAAGGTGTTAAGCTTCTTCACAACAAAGGAGATGCTAAGCTGGTGGTTTGTCAGATAAAGAACCTATATCAAACCAAGAATGAGAGATTGCAACATTATCACAATCTGGTGTTGGATTGCATTGAAAGCTTTGATGCTTTCAGTATTTTTGTAGTGCCTAGAGAGTTTAATGACTAAGCAGATTCATTGGCTATTTATGTGACCCTCATGGTTCCTCACCAAGATTTCAAAGGAAATAGGTAGACTATCAAACTGGTCTTTTGACCAAGTGTGCCTAATAATTCCAACCATTGGCAGGTATTCAATGGTGACAACCAAATCATTAATTTTCTAGAACAGATGGACAACTTCATTTTGAAGTCAGTGAGTCTCCACAATGGGAATCAGCTCTGAAAACAAGTTCAAACACGAGCGAAGAGATCCTTCAGCTCAAAGGGAATAAAGTTCCCAAAGGATTAGTTTCTCTTGAGAAACTTTTTGACAAGCATGATAGGTTTATCAAGGAACAACAATTGGATTCAAAATCCTCTAAAGATTTTGATCAAATCAATTTGAGTACAGAAGACAGTCTAAAAATGGTCAACATTGGAAATTATTGTACCCCTGATGAAAAACATAAATTTATCACTTTGCTTCACCATTACATTGATGTTTTGGCATACTCTTATGATGATCTAAAGTCTCTTAGACCTAAAGAAATATAACATGAAATTCCTTTCAATATTGGGTCATTACCTCACAAGTAGAAGCAAAGGTAGTACAACCCCAAGATATCAAGCATGATTTTATCTGAGATACAGAAATTATTGAATGTAAGAATTATTTTCCCAATCCATCATTCCATCTGATTGTGAACATAGTACCTGTGAGAAAGAAGAATGGAGAAATTTGCTTGTGTGTTAATTTCAAAAATCTAAATCAATCATCTTTAAAGTACAACCACCCCCTGCCCATCATGGATCAGCTACTACAGACAGTGACTGGCACTGAGATGTTATCAATGCTAGATGGTTTTTCAGGATATATTCAAGTGGAAGTTAGTGAAGCAGACCAACATAATACTTCCTTCACAACACCTTGGGGCACTTTTGCATATCACAGAATGCCTTTTTGGCTTGATCAATGCTGGTGCCATTTTTTAGAGAGCAATAGACCTTGCTTTCAGAGATGAAATGGGGAAGTTCATTGTGGTATATCTCGATGACCTGACTATCTTTTCCAAGCATCATCCTGATCATGTGCATCATCTACAACAAGTGTTGGAGTGATGTAGGCATAATGGTATTTCTCTTAATCTCAAGAAATTTATTTTTGGGGTTACAAAAAGTAGACTTCTTGGACACACTGTATCCCAAGAGGGTATAAAGATCGATCTAGAAAGGGTCAAATCCATTCAAGAGCTTGTTCTTCCTACCAGTAAGACTATAGTCCAATCTTTCTTTGAAAAAGTAAATTTTTTGTGAAGATTCATTCTTGAATTCTCAAAAAAGACTCACCACATTGTCAATATGATGAAAGGCAAAGCCACTTTTAGCTGGACAAAAGGAGGAAAATTAGCATTTTAAGACATCAAGGAAGCTATCACCCATTCCCCAATTTTGGTTTGTCTTGATTACACTAAATACTTCATGATGTATAGTTATGCTTCTGAACACACACTTTTAGCCATTTTGGTTTAGCAGAATAATGGTGTGGAATCTGTCATATCTTTCATGATTTATCCTCTTAAAGCTCATGAGCTGAAGTATTCAAACATGGATAAGCATGCTTATGCTGTAGTAAAGGTGGTAAAGCACTTTCATTTTTACATCCTGAACTCACACACTGTTGCTTTGGTCCCTGATACAACAGTCAAGTCCATGCTAACTCAACAAGAGTTTGGAACCAAAAGGGGCAATTAGATTGCTAAAATCTAGGAGTTTGATCTGGTTATCAAACTAACAACGCTTGTGTGGGGAAGGGGTCTCTACTAACTAATTGCTGATAACATACCAGAAGAAACATACCATGAAGAAATAGAAGTTGAAGACATGCCAACAGTTCTCTTTGTCACCAATATGAATGAGTGGTATTCGAATATTGCTCACTTTCTTACCTATGTTGAGTGTCCTGCTCACCTATCTCATAAAAAAAAGAGGACTATTAAGTTGAAAGTTGCCAACTTTATCCTGTGAGACAACAATATGTATAAGAGGAACCTTGATGGGGTGTTCCTTCATTGCATGGATAAAGTGCAGCAGAACAAAATTTTGGAGTCCTTCCAAAATTTAGCTTGTGGAAGACATTTTTTTGCGCCTGTAACTACCCATAAGATTCTGTGAGCTAGATATTATTGGCCTACTCTGTTTCAAGATGTATATACATGGGTATGCAGATGTGAACTATGTCAACAATTTGTTGGGAGACCCAAACTGGCCGCATTACCTCTCAAACCAGTGGTAATAGAAGAGCCATTTCAACAATGAGGAATTGATTTCATTGGTGTTGTAAATTCATCCTTGAGTGTTGGACATGATTATGTCCTCACAGCCACAGACTACTTCACCAAGTGGGTGGAAGCCATTCCAGTCAAACATGCTACTTCAAAAGTAGTATGTAATTTCCTCAAGGAAAACATCATTTCTAGGTTTGGGGTCCCAACCAATATTGTAACAGATAATGCAAGATGTTTCTCTTCCCATGAGATTACCCAATTCTGCTATTATTCTCTCTCACTCTTCTGACTATTATCCACAAGGAAATGGTCAAGTAGAATTAAGCAACAAAAACTTGGTGACCATTATCAGGAAGCTGGTAGATGACAATCAAAGAACCTAGCATAAAGCATTGTTCGATGCTTTATGGGTAGACAATATTACTACCAAGAGGGTGATAGGTATGTCACCATTCCAACTTCTATATGGTCTTAATGTAGAGATACCAATCACCATAAAATTGTCAACACTGAAGTTGGTGAAGGCAGTCGAAGATCAAACCTTTGAAGGTTCCATTGACAAAAGGATCATGTGCTTGACTGAACTAAATGAGCAACAAACTATGGTGGTTGACCATATTGCTGCACATCAAAGTCTAGGAAAGAGACTCTTTGACTAGAAAGTAAGGATCTGTGATTTTTAGATTGGAGATCAAGTCTTGTTGTGGGACAAGAGAAGAGAACCAAAGGGAATTCTTGGGAAATTGGATTCCTTGTGGAGAGGTCCATTTTCTATTCATCAACTCAATGGTGAAAATAATTTCCTACTGAAATAGTAGGTCATCACACATTTTTCACTACCTCATAGTGGGCAACATCTGAAGCACTTCAATCCTTGAAGTATTAGATAAGAGCAGTTATACATATGTATAGTCTTTAGTTTGTTTTGTGTTGTTCATTTTCATTTTTTGACATCTTTATTTTTAGGTGGCATGACTCTGTAGCCCAATGGCATACATAAAGGCACTGAAGAGTCTAGATTCTGCTCCCTTTGATTATTTTTACAATCGATGGAAGTTCCCCA
The DNA here is from genome assembly GCA_037957365.1 of Torreya grandis. Taxonomy (NCBI): domain Eukaryota; kingdom Viridiplantae; phylum Streptophyta; class Pinopsida; order Cupressales; family Taxaceae; genus Torreya; species Torreya grandis. The sequence goes on along the minus strand of JARHVA010000743.1, from coordinate 2,703,077 downwards.
ACTGGAGCCAGCTGTTGTTCCCAAAATTTGTCACTTATTTTTGTGAACAATGTATCAACTATTTTGGTCCTATAGGCCAAAATGATCTCTCATTTTTTCAAAAAATGTTCTGATTAGTCAATTGTTTAGTTAATTAAGCCTTTTCAACTAAGGAAATCACAGGTTCAATAGGCGGGCTTTCACAAGGAGAAAGATCCAAACACTTAGGCATTTCCTAAAAAGTTACAAGGTTGGTTCAACATCGAGGTTCAATCAAAAGACTTAATGGTGGGCTTCAAATAATTGGAATGAACCACTTTGAACCATTAAACCATTGAACCCCACCTCCATAAGGTTCAAAGGTTCAATGAGTTTAAAGATTCAACGACTTCAGCAGACTTAAAGAGTTAAGCACTTCAAAGAGTTCATAGATGTTCAATCACTTCAAAGAGTTCAACGAGTTCAAAGACTTTGGCAGGTTCAAAGGTTCAAGGTTCAAAATGGTTCACGTGACTAAGTGAACATGACGTCCCCGTGAATGTCAAATTCAAGGTAATAAAATATTTGTTGATTTTCAAATATGGTGCGGACCCTAAGAACAAACTTAGTGAATAGCCAAAGAAGGAGCCAAAAGAGCCAGCAAAAAGTGAGAAGATAGCCCGAGAGCTTAGATCACCAAGACAAAACATGGCAAGGAAGAGAGAGAACAAAATGCTATAGGAAATTTAGAAATATTTGTAGGAGAGTTATTTCTAGTAGGTGAAACAGTCCACCAAGTGGACATCAGAGGACGTGAGTATTCAATGGTGCGACCTATTTTTCCTCCTTTGAGTAAAAGTGAATGGACAACTATGTGAGCATCATAAAGAAGACCAGACAAACCATGCTTAAGAGGAGACATTTGAGATTATTTAGATTGCCAAAGTCAAGGCCGATGACTTTTTCTAGCATGGCCCTTTCATGGATATTTAAGGCATTCAATGCAGCATGGGCCATTTACTGGAAACAAGTGCCAAAGTCTTTCTTTGGCTGTTATATATTGTAATCTCTCATTTTATGCAAGGGAGATCTCTTAGTTATTAGAAGTGAAACTCTACCCAAATTTAAAGGCATTCTTAAGACTTTAAGCTCAGACTGTTAATCATATTTTTTTATTTGAATGAGAAAGCAAGTGACCTTTCAAACTTTATGTTGAAATAGCTTGTGTTATCTAGGAAATTGTTACTATGTCTGTTTTCTAAATATAGTCTTGTCCATTTAATCAAATAAGCATAATTAGTGAAGCAATCTAGAAGGTGTCTTGAAGCCAACTGTGGGAGACTTTATGTTTCCATCATTGTCTTCAGTCTATTTGTTTTATGTTTTAGTGTAAAATATACTTGAGAGACTTTGAGCTCCCTTATCCTTCATAATCTTCTACTCTGTTGTAGTTTTAGGTGAAGACTTTGGGTTGCACTTAATCTTACTATGTTCCTGCATCCTATTTCATTGAGAGAAGTAATGAAAGACTGTGTTGTCATGGGTTTCTTGTGGTTATAGTTACTACCCAGGAAGTCTTCCTCTATTTTCTAAACATCATTTTTGAAAGAATAAAAATGCCTTCAATAATTACCTAGGATTTCTCCTTGTCCTTGTGAGCATCATCTCTAAAACAAGAGAGATGGATGGTGTTATCCCACCCCTGAGTGTATTTTTAGCTTATATTAGTTATAGTAGTTTACAGGGAACCTCCCCTACCTTATAGGTAACCTCCCCTTGATGAGAGAAGAGATTTATCTCATTTTATTGTGGTAAACCTACACATTTTTCCATATAAATATCCTTGTGATTTGGTTGATTTACCTATTTTTCCATTAGTTAAATGGTGACAAAATATTCACCCAACATTATGCATGCCATGGAATAACCTGTTCTTGCAATGATGGCATGGGATTATTCTAGATCCATGGTTGTTTGAGTAATCTTACTTGGAGTGGCCTACCTAGATCTTATAAACCTAAAATATCTTTTCATGGGGGAGCTAGGACAAATAAATCAAATTAAAATACAACAACTTAGGTTTATTTCACCCTTTTTACTTTTTGGTTCCAAACTTACATTTTCACATTTTGCAATTTGCACTTTTCAATCTTCATATTTGTTTTTTGATAAATATATATATATTTTGTAATTTCCTCAATATTTATTTTTAATGCATAAATGCATTATTTTATCTTTTTACATTTTAGGGGAATCCTGGTCCTTTTATGCAAATTTTTAACAAGTGTCATTTGCACCAAGTGCAATTTGTACCAAGTGTAATTCATACCAAGTGCAATTTTCACCAAGTACAATTTTCATGGTGATTTCCCCACTCACATCTCCATTTCAATCTTTCAAGATCCAAAGATGGGAATGCACTTTCCATGTTGTGTTGGTGTAAAGTGCACATCAGCCTCCCATTACCACCACACTACTCTTTATGCCTTTTTCATGGGATCTAGAGTTTTTAAGGAATTTTTCATATTGTATTTTGGTACAGTTTAGGAATTTTCATGGTTCACCTCATATTAAGACACTCCATAGGGTTTAGGGGTCTCATCTGCACCTTTCTTTGGAAACTTGTAAATTTTTTGGACTTTTCAATATTCATCTATGCAACCTTGCTGAGCAGAATACCCTGTAGAGAATTTTTTTTAGAAACTCAGTCATTCAACTTGATGCCTCAACATATTAATTTTTATTTATTTACACTATGCATTTTATCATTGAGGCATTCAATACTGAAAATCATCATTACCCAACATCCATAGGGTTATTATGCATTCTACGAGCCAAAAAAATTACTTTTCATAGAAATATTGGGTTTAATGGGATTTTTTTATTATAGATTCACACACTTCACCAATACACCCAACACACATACTATTACTTTCTCCCATGGGTTCTTAAAAATGCATTCTTGTCTGTATCCCTTCACCATCTCATTTAACATTGCTTTTTTTCCTCAATGTTAAAGAAAGCAATTTTATTTTTGACTAGATACAAACTTTTACCTAACTTAAAATTAAATAAAAAGTTTTTCCAAATAAATCTAACTTAACTCTTGTAATTTTTATTTGATTTATTTAGACACAAAGTCCCAGTATCCAGGAACATGACCCCATAGTCATCGATCAATCTACTGAGGGTACATAGCTTATAAATGGGGCTGGTAATTTTGCTTCTGGCATGAGTATTATCATTAGAGGGATGACTTATAAAAGAGTGATAGAATAAAAAGGAATAATGATATTCCATTTACAAAACCAAAACCATGATCTCTGCATAAAACCATGTTGTACAAGAGTCAAAGGCATGCTTCTCAATTTCTCAAATGTTGTGAATCTTTCTTTGAAATCTATAGGGATTTCACCCCTTTCCCACTCATTACTTGGTCCTTTTACCTTGTAGTATGTTGAAGTGGGGGAACATGTTGCATGTTGTTAAGTAAAAAATTTAAAACTATCTCCCATCTCTACCAAGTCTCTCTCTCATCTCCTTCTTTGTGGGACACAGAACTGCATGGGCATTTTTCAATTTGCATGTTGCACCTTTACTTCATGAAAAGTGAAAATAAAAATCCCATCTCCACAAACATTCTCATGTGGTCATTCTTTGGTTAAATTTCAATCATTTCCTTCTACTTCCACCATGTCATTTCCCTTTAGCATTTCAACCTATATAGACTTTATTAACATTTTTGCACCATGTTTTCCTGACCGCTAACTTTCAACAAAACTCCACCAATAGTTTGCACTTTTCTAATCTTTATTTAAATAACATAACTTCTACAACCATGGTGGCTCATTTAATTTTTGGTGGAACCTAAAAACTTGTGAGCACTTTGCACCTTTGCACCTATGCACCATGCAGTCAACCTATTGACTCTCTATTATGTCTTTTCACACCCATGTGCCTCCCTTTGAAACAAGACTTCAAACCTTATTTTATGAATTGACTTCTCTTCATTTGGTAGACCCCTATTGTGACATGGCTAGAAATTTTATTGTGTGTCCTTTTGTATTACCATATAGGTGCACGTGGGTTTCCAAACCAAATTGTATGTTGTGTTCTTTCTCAGCAAGTGCACTAGTTTCATGATGTAGAAATAAACACCAACATTGGCTCTCACCTAGGGATGTACACCCCCAATGGGTGTGTAAAGGACCCCAAAATGTAAAACAAGGTGCCAATCCATTGGGTTATGGAGTCAACACTTATCAATTTCTCAGTAAACACTCATGAAGGCTCAACAAAATAATGGCAGACTGATAAAAATAGATCAGGAGGATTTGAGAATGAACACACAATAAAAAACATGAAAGGAAACTATACAAACAAGGCATGACACAAGAGAAGGAAAAATCTATACACTATATAATATGGTACATAAATTACGGACTCAGTCAAAGAAGTGCTTTAGATGCCTACCATTGACTGAAAACTCTAGTATTTCACCATTCAAGTCTTTCAAGAAGAAGGTATGTTCCCTAATCTTGTAGTCAATGGAATAGGGACCCATCCATAAGGCATCAAACTTGCCATGTTTACCTTTCTCCTCATGCCTATTATCCCAAAGTAGAACTAGATCACCTAATTAGAAATTTCTTAGAGTGACCTTTCTATCAAATATTTTCTTCAATTTCTCCTTGAACTTGAGGTGTCTTTCATGATCTTGTCTTTGAATTTCATCAAGTTCAATAATATGGTTAACCCTACTTTCATATTGGTTTATTTGTTTATCATCTTCTCATTGTTACATGAATTGATAGGTTGACAACTACAAATTTATAGGAAAAATTACTTGAGCTCCATAAACAAGATCAAAAAGGATTTTGCCTATATCTCTCTTAGGCATAATCTTATCAGGCCATAAGGCAAACTTAAGCTATCACCATACCTCTTCTTATTTTCTTCCAAAGTTCATCTAATAATCTTGAGCAAGTTCTTATTACTTGATTTAGCTTGCCCATTCCCTTAGGGATTGTAGTTGGAAGCATAAGTCAGTTTAATCCCATAGTCTTTATACAATGATACCAAAGGTTTGGATTTGAATCTCATGGAATTATCAGTAATTATATTAATAGACACACTAAATCTACAAATAATATTATTTATCAAAAAAATCCATGACTACTTGGTGTGTCACTTTTCTTGTAGGGATTAATTTAACCCATTTGGTGAAGTACTCAGTTGCAACTAGTATCCATATATGACCATCACTTGATGAATCAATGATTTATCCAATGAAATCCATTCCCCATTGTTTGAATGGGCCTTTAATCATCATAAGCTACAAAGTAAGAGAACCTAAATCTTTCATCCTCCTAGTAAAGTTCTAACATTTCTCACACTTTTTGATTATTTGAGCAACATCCTTAAACAATGATGGCCACCAATAACTAGCTCTTATAATTTTATGAGTTTAACTTTAGGTGCAAAATGACCTCCACACACTCGACTATGGATGTCTTCAATCAAGACAATAGTATGTTCTTCTAGAATGCATCTTAGGAGAACCCCATCTGTATTCTTCCATGCAAGTCCATTTTCAATCAAGAGGTATTTTTGGGAGATAAGTTTGAGAGTTCTCTTTTGATTCTTATCTGAATTAGGGAGATAATTTAGATTTTTCAAGTAGTAAACAATATCCTTATATCATGTAAATGCATTAGATTGACTCAAGTAATCATCAACATTAAAAATAGTAGTGTTTAACTCAATAGCATGAAAATTAGTCTCAACCATAAGCTTGGATAGACCCATCCCTCTTGCTAACTTGGTGGTCTAGATATCAATATCATACTCTTGTAAATTATTGACCCACCTACACCTCTTGCTAGATACTTGAGTCTGAGTCAAAATGTCCATCACCATGGTGTGTGGGTTGTAGGCAATAATCTTTGAACTCAAAATATATGGCCTGAACATTTTAACAACCTTTAAAATAATGAAAGATCGTTTCTCTATAATAGTGTATTTTAGTTCAGGACCTTGCATAGATTTTCTAAAGAAAGATATGGGATGCTCATGATTGTCTTCATTATTTTGCAATAGGATGGCAACAACAATATTATATGGTACAAAAGAGAATACTTGGAATGACTTTGTGTAATCAGGACTAGCCAAGATAGGAGCAGACATCAAAGCTCCTTTGATGTCATTAAATACTTGCACAACCTTATCCTCCCATTTGATGCCTTGGTCCTTCTTCAACATGGAAGTAATAGGCAAAGTAATCTCTATAAAATTAGACACAAACCTCCTTACAAAGTTAATTTGTCCAAAGAAAAACTGAATTCCTTTCTTAGACTGTGGGATAGGCACTTCCTCAATGGCTTTGACCCTTTCAAGATCAATCATGACACCATCCTTGGAAACTATATGCCCCAACAACTTGCCCTTATATACTCCAAAATGGCACTTCTTAGGATTAAGAACAATTTTAAACTCCCTACACCTGTTTAGCACCTTTTTCAAATGTTTCAAATGTTCTTCCCTTATTTTTGGTGTACACAATAATGTCATCCAGATACACAATAATAAATTGGTTAATTATCCCTGCAAAGGCAATGTCTGTAGCTCATTGGAATGTCACACCATCATTCATCAACCTGAAAGGCATCCTCATATATATGTATGTGCCCCATGATGTGGTGAATGTAGTCTTGGACCTCTCAGATTCTTTGAGCATAACCTAGTTATAACTTGAGAAGCCATCTAATGTGGACAACATTTCTAAACTAGTGACACTTTGTAATATGTTATCCATATTGGGAAAGGGATAATTATCATTTAAATAAGCTTTGTTTATATTCTTGAAATCCACACACAAGCAGATATCAACATTCTTCTTTTCCACAGGAACTAGATTTACAACACATGATGAATGCTTGATGGGTTGAATGATACCACCATCCCTCAACTTCTTCAATTCATCTGACATCTTGGTGGCCAAGATGGGTTTAATGGGTCTATGTTTCTACCTAAAAGGTTTTATATCAGGCTACATTGGGTTGATTTGCTGAAACAAGTCTTCTTGATACACTTTCAGCTCAGAATAAGACCATACTAATCAATCTTGGTACTTCCTTATCAGTTGCATGTAAACTTTCTTCTTAGCTACACTTAAGTGAGTACCCAATCAAACCTTCCTTGTATTCTCATGAGAATGCAAGTTGCAATCAATTACATCTTTTGAAATGGATGAGTCTCTCAACTTGATTCTAACAGTTCCATCAAAATATGCTTCTAAACTAACTAGTCCTCTTGAGATAGTGTTTGTCTTCAACTGAATGACGTCTTTTCCAAACAAGGTCTCCTTCCCATCACTAACCTAAACCATAGATTCCAAGTCTATGATTTTATCATAAAACTTAGCCTCATAGATTATAAACCTCTTAATTTGTTCATCATCATCATCATCAGAGACCTACCAATGATGAACATTGTCTAGGATTGAAGGCCTCACAAGCACTTCCACTTGATACTAATACTGATAATGAGGGCTCATATTTTCAATGTCAAATTGAGTGCCTAGACCTACAAGTCTATTAGTTTCTTGGTTGAAACTCCTATCATGATAACAAATATTAAATGCATCAAAGAACTCTGGTCCCAAAAAAAATTATGATATTGTTTCAACCTTTTATTTTTTGTGGAAAATGCACTATGGACTTGATTACCACCAACTCATAATTTCCCTTAACAATAAAACATTTTATTCCATATTCATGGGCAATCTTTATACCAAACAAGAGTTCCTTATACTCAACAATATTGTTAGTGCACTCAAAATTAAGATGATAAGAAAACATAAAACATTTACCATTACAGCCAGAGAAGACAACCCCAGGTCTTTTTCCAATATTGGAGTAAGACCCATCAAAGCACATCTTCCAAACTACATTTTTTTTGTTAGGCTCAACATCAATAATAGTAGATTATTCACTAATATCAACATTCCCAACAAAGTTTCTAAGGTCAACATCTATGTACAACACTTCATTGAGAGCATGCTTTGGATCTTCAATCACATGCATCATCTTTGGCTCTCTATAAAATTTGACCATCTTACCCTCCAAAAGAATGGTGGCATAGGAAAAGTCCATTTTCGCACTTCCACCCAAGTTGGCAGCCCACTTACATGACAGCAGCATCCCCCATTTAGGTGGGCAATCCACAACCACCATGTCCATGTTCAAGTACTTTCCAAGATGAACTACCAGTTGTAGCACCAGTCCCTTAACTTGTCCAACAACTGGGACCTCTTTTCAGTCCATGTCATAACAATTTCCAAACACTGACTTAATCTTCACTTCAAGCTCATTGAGGACACCAAGGGCATGACGTTGCAAGAAGTACTAGAGTCAAACATATATTTATGAATAATTAGACCATTTATCAATAGATTCATATAAAATGGATCCACATTTAGCTGACTCTCTACCAATGCCATCCCTAAATAAACCTCCAAATTAGGCTCAATAACCTCTTATGATTCTTCATCTTCTTCCAAGGGTGTTTGGGGTAACTCAACTTCATTCACATCTGACTTCTTACCAAATTCTAAATATTTAAAGGTCATCTTCTTATGTTTAGGTATTCTCAATAAATCAACAAGTGGCACAGTGATTTTTATTTGACTCAACACTTGAGCCATATCACACACACTATACTAAGGAAGAGGCATGTTTGGTGGAAGGTTAATAACACCTTTAGCTGGGATATTATCACTTAAAATATGAAGTGGAAAAGGTGGGATGGTTCTATAACTTTATAGCAACCTTCTAAGGTGGATTTTTCTTAAGCTCATTTATACCCCTAAAGATACTAGAAAATATAGGTGTTATATTGCTCTTATCAGGAGCACCTATAGGCTTAGCATCTTGGGTTATAGGTGCTATTTTGGAATATTTTTGGACTACTATAGCTTTATTTACTTCCTTTATTGCAATTCCCTACCTTTGGATTTACAAGGGCAGTGTCTTGAGGAGAAATACTCAGTTGCCTAATTCTCAAGTTGTTTTCATTCTTTTGGATAGCTATTGCATTAATCAACAGATTTTTATCCTTAACTGATGGATTACCCCTAGGATATTTATTGATCATCATAGAGAAAAAGAGATCAAAATCATGGATAAGCAATTCATATGCTTGTGCCACATTAACATCATAAGTGAAGTCAAGATTTGGGACACTCTCCGTTTCAATAGCACTCCAAAACTGATCAAACATAGCATCAATCAGTAATTCTATGGAGTTAGTCAATTCATCTTGAGGGTTTTTGACAATCAAAAATGAAAATCTCATTATTAGATGATGCATATTTAGGTTCATCTAGCTCTTCATCAGCTTGTTCAGAAGTATCACATGGAGGGTGTGGAAGGAAGCACTTATCACACCAATCAATATCCAAATCAGAGTTTAAAACATTTACCTTGGCATTTAAAGGATCAGGCACTTCCTTTCTAGTCCCTTTGTTATAAAGTTTTTCCATTCTATCTTCACATGGAGGCCTCTTCCCTATATCATTATCTTGATTATGGAAAGCAGGCCTCCTTTATGCTTGATTTGGATTTAGATCCTATTAATAATTGGTAGACACTTGAGATACCCCTTTTTTAGCTCTATCCAACTTGTATGACCTTTCTTTAGTAGTAGAGGCCAAAGTTTTAACAGATTCTTCCAAGTTGGTTATCTTCATGGGTTGTGTATTTTCTAGATTGATCACCTTTACATCAGCCTATTTGTTCAAGGGATTTCTCACAGCCTTGATATTGTTCTCAATCTAGATGTTCATATTGAATTCCAATTGCAGGCTAGTGGAAGCCTTGTCCCTCAATAAATACATAGCCTTCTTATCAAAGGCATCACAATACTTTATTAAGAATGTTGTATCATTGGGCCTGATATTTTTGGGTAGTTGAATCATTGATTTTTTGAACCATGTGTTAAATTCCTATACACACTCATTAGGATTCTTCTTGATATTCTCAAATTCAACCAAGAGAAACCTTAGATCAATTCTAGCACCTTACTAAATTCTAAAAACATTTTTTCATTTCTTCTCATGAATAAATGCATCTAGTGGGAAGGGAATTAAACCATTCATGACTATCCTCCTCTAGTGTGTGCACAAACAACTTTATACACATCCTTATACTCAATCTCATAATCTTTAATGATGTTTTGAAAACACCTTAGGTGTTGATCATCACAAACTGCATTATTCCCTTAGAATTTTGGGAGGCATTTCATAACTTCATTTGGGATCTCATTAGGATTGCCTTCCATCTCATCAAAATGTATAGGCCAAAATTTGGGAATGTAGAATGTAGGATGTGCATTCTCCTCTTGGTCTTTATGCCTCATGATTAGTTTAATAGTAGGTTTAAGAACAAATGACAAAGGGATATGAGGAGGTGAATGAGGTGGACTTATTGGTTCAGACTTGGAAGGGGATTCAATTTGTTGAGATGGAGATGGAAAATAAATAAGACTATGTGTTTCAAAATTAGTAAAAGAGTTGTGATAGTCCTCAACAGTGGGGAGTTCAACAAAAATATCAAGACTGTCAAAAACTTGGCAGTTTGAAGAATCTTTAGTAGTTGAACCTTGCCCTTCAACAGGCCTCCAAACTTGTCTTCCTCTTTTTTGGTGAAAACTTAGGGGTGGGACAAACCTTTTGCATGAGTCACCTTTGAAGGATGATCCCAATCCTTCCATATTTTCAAACAAGAAAGAACACTCAATGCTGAAATGAAGATATTCAAAATAGGCACTGATCTTCCTTGAAACTAGATGATAAAAATAGAGTCACCACTATAACCAAAATTTTAGAATATAGAAATTAATAAAATAGTTGTGATACATGCTAAAATCATACTTTTTTGAGTTTAATGATGAGATAATAGTACAAACACATTTAAATTTATAGAATTATGTTCAAAATGGAAAAGACACCTTCCAACATGAAATATTAACAGCGCTTTGTAGTAAACCTAGTAGAACTCAAAATGTCAAACCTCAAATCCTGGCACATTCCCAAGTAGAGGATTGTGATGTTGATGACCAAGATAGGCCAAATGGTATAATAGGTAGAAAGCTTTAAAATGACAACATATCTCTACAAGAGTTTCTAACAACACAAGTGACCTAGAATTCAATTTAATCCCTGACAACAACTCTCCACAAGAGTCCCTGACAACACAGACTCCAAGGCTCTCTCTTTTCCCCAGAAATGGTGACATTAAATTGTTGGTTCCCAATTATACACCTCATACACTCGGCCTTAAACACTTGAGAGAAATGGTAAGCAATGATGGAAAACCTACTAATATTTCATTTTAGTTAGGGGAGGGTTTAGTTTCATAAGATCAAACTGAATGAAAAAAATTACTGAGAGGCACCTACGGAGGGTATGGTTAGCTCCCTGCTACTTTTGGCTCTACCTAAACCAAGGTGAGAGAACTTATGGGGTATCTTGCTCACATGGAGGGATTTTACACTTCAATCTTTATAGGGATTCTTGGCAGAAGGGGTAAATATGATCAAAGCATAACCAAGTTTGCACACTTCACCCATGAAGGTTTGTGACATAAAATGCACAAATTATTTATGTCATACACAAGCTACTAAAGACAAATGAATGGATGACTGTAATCTTCATTTTTATAAAATATTCAACAACAGGGGCTAAATGGAAAACTATAGCACTAGGATTTCAAGCATAAAACTACAAACACATTTCAAATATGCAAGATTTTATGCATTTGTAAGGCAAGTAACACTTATAGTATATAAAGGGTGTGTTAAATGTAGGGTAGGACAATTATATAGTTATAGAAAAGAGGTTGATGTGCTGGTAGTTTTCAAACAGTAGGGTTTCTTTCAACATACATGACATCACTCATTACAAAGATGCATTAAAATGACATCCAAGCTAGTGGAAACTACTACGAGTGATTTGCATCCATTAGTGCCAATACAATGCAAACACCCAAATTATTCTTGAAACCCTTGAGCATACACTACAACAAAGATTTCAAATACCTTTTCCTATTGAATCCACAAACCCAGGGTGCCCTTAGAAGGTATTCAACAACATGTTTTCAAATTACTCACAGAAAAGGATTTATAACCTAGAGCTAAGCCCAAAATGACAACCAGTAGTGATAATAAAGTAAGATATCCAATCATCTAAACTAGCAAAACATATCATTGTGTTTCATCAATAGAAGAGAGTAAGAAACACTAGTATTTTTCATTAACTTGAAAGAAAATCTTACATACATCAATGTTTCAAAATGTTGTCATGCGGACAAGCATGGTGGATTTGCTCTATGTTGGATAGGGGAAACATATAGAAATGCTCTCAGAGCTTGTTAATGGCTATAAAATCTACAACCACCTAATCAAGAGAAGAAAAATGAACACACAACAATGATCTTGAAGTTTGAAAAAGCCTATACTGGGGAAAAACCAAAGTTAACAACACCCAACAACCAACCCTTGAATAGAAGACAAGGCTTCTATTTATACATTTTTCAAAACCTTCAAATCTAAGAATGAGAGTTGTTATTTGTAAAGGTGTAAAACACCCCCTTAAGTTCCACCAAGATGCTCCTAGATGGAAAAAAATACTTTGGCACACCTGGAATCTTCATGTATTTGTAAAGAAAAACATTCTTCTAACTACCTCTACAAGAAATGATGGAGATTTACAACAAACTTCCTGGTTTAATGGCTAGAGATGCTTCCAAACGAGATGAAAAGAGAATCTTCATGGTGTAAATCCAAACAAACCATTTGTCCTTTGTTTAACCACCTAGAGATGCCCTTTGACCACTCATTAGCATAGCTGGAACTCCCCGGATAGTTGCCCTCCCTCTTATGCATGCCATGGAACAACCTACTCTTGCAATGATGGCAGGGAAATATTCTAGATCCATGGCTATTTGAGTAATCTTACTTGGAGTGGCCCACTTGGATCTTGCAAACCTACAATATCCTTCCATGGGGGAGCTGGGACAAACAAAGTAAATGAAAATACAACTTAATTTTATTTCACCCTTTTTACTTTTTGGCTCCAAACTTGCGTTTTCACATTTTACAATTTGGACTTTTCAATCTTCATATTTTCTTTTTGAAAAATAGAATTTTTTGTAGTTTCCTCCATATTTATTTTTAATGCATAAATGCATTATTTTCACTTTTCACCTTTTGGGGGAATCTTGGTCCTTTTATGTAAATTTGCACTAAGTGCAAATTCGCACCAAGTGCAAATTCGCACCAAGTGCAATTTGCACCAAGTATATTTTGCACTAAGTGCAATTTGCACCAAGTGTATTTTGTACTAAGTGCAATTTACACCAAGTCCAATTTGCACCACACCAAGTTTAATTTGCACCAAGTGCAATTCAGACCAAGTGTAATTTACACGGTGATTTTCCCGCTCACATCTCCCTTTGTAGCCTACAGGATCTAGATATGGGAATGTACTTTGCACTTTACATATTGTGTTGGTGCAAAGTGCATGTCAACCTCCCATTTCTTCCACACTGCTCTTTATGCCTTTTTTCCAAGGGATCTAGATCTTTTCAAGCATTTTACATGGTGCATTTTGGTGCAATTTAGGAATTTTCATGGTGCACCTCCTATTAAGACACCCGAGGGGATTTGGGGGTCTCATCTGCACCTTTCTTTGCAAACTTGCAATTTTTTAATATTTTTCAATATTCATCCATGCAACCTTACTAAGTAGAGTACGCTGTAGAGATTTTTTTTTTTTTGAAACTCGACTGTTCAACTTGATGCCTCAACACAGTAATTTTTCTCAATTCGCTTTATGCATTTGAACATTGAGGCATTCATTAGTGAAAATCATCATTGCCCAGCATACATGGATATTTATCAAACCCCAAATTTTTAATCAATGAACCAAAAAGGCTATCAATATTATTATCGGATTCTCCTTGGGTTTAAATAGTGTTTCTTCTGGCATCAAATTGCTTTGAATAATATTATTGCCATAGGCCTGATCGAAAGGCATCTCGGATTTGATATGAACCCCTTACGTTTGTGGGTTTGAACTATCAGCCTCTTAACACCATCCCTTTTGCCAAACAAGGTTATTATGCATTCTGCAAGCCAAACAAACTGCTTTTCATAGAAATATTGGGTTCAATGGGCTTTTTGTATTGTAGATTCACATGCTTCACCGATACACCCAACTCACCCACTGTTACTTGCTCCCATAGGTGCTTGAAAATGCATTCTTGCCTGTAACCTTTCACCATCTCATTTAACACTGCTTTTTTTCCTCAATGTTGAGGAAAGCCATTTTGCTTTTGACTGGCTACGAACTTTAAACTAACCTAAAATTGAATAGCAAGTTTGACCAAAGAAATCTGACTGAACTCCTGTAATTTTTCCTTGATTTATTTAGCCACAAAGTCCCAGTATCTAAGAACACGACCCCATTGCCATCGGTCAGCCTACTAAGGGTACATAGCTTGTAAACGAGGCTGGTAAATTTGCCGCTAGCATGAGTATTGTTATTGGAGGGATGACGTAGAAAAGAGTGATAGAATAAAAAGAAATAACGAGCTTCCATTTACAAAACCAAAACCATGATCTCTGCATATAACCATGTTGTACAAGAGTCAAAGGCACACTTCTCAATTTTTCAAACATTGTGAATCTTTTTTTGAAATCCGCAGGCATTTTACCTTTTCCTGCTCATTGCTTGGTCTTTTTACCTCGTGGGATGTGGAAGTGGGGGAGAATGTTGCATGTTGAACGTTGTTAAGTGAAAAGTGTAAATCTATCCCCCATCTCCGCCAAGTCTCTCTCTCGTCTCCTTCTCCGCGGGACGTAGAACTGCATGGGCATTTTTCAATTTTCATATTGCACTTTTACTTCGTTCAAAGTGCACATATAGCTCCCATCTCTGCCAACATTCTCACGTGGTATTCCTCCAGTTAAAGTGCAATCGCTACCTTCTACTTCCTCTGTGTCATTTCCCTTTGGAGTTTCATCCTCTGCAGACTTTGTTAACATTTTTTCACCCTGTTTTCCTGACCACTGACTTCTGGTAGAACTCCACCAATCATTTGCACTGGTTTTTTTTATTTCGTTGTCATAAGTTCCACGGGCCTGGTGGTGTGTTTTATTTTTGGCAGAACCCAGAAACTTGTGAGCACTTTGCACCTTTGCACCGTACAGACAACCTATTGACTCTTCGCCATGTCTTCCTGTAGCCACGTGCCTCCCTTTACAACAAGACTTCAAACCTTATTTTATTCATTGACTTCTCTTCACATGGTAGACCCTTATTGTGACGTGGCTAAAAATGTTGTTGCGTGTCCTTTTTACCTCCACGTAGGTCCACGTGGCTTTCCAAACCAAATTGTATTCTGCATTCCTTTTCAGCAAGCATAATTGATTTCATGGTGCAGAAATAAGCACCAACAAGTCTATCTTTGAAACAAAAATTCTCAACCATTTTAGTGTGACCGTTGACTCTTTACCTTGTTTCATCAATTTACCACAATGCATAGAGAAACTAATGAGACAACTAGTGTGTTCAACCATAGATTACATCATCTATATATTAGGCTGAATGATCTTTTATTGCAAATAGAGGATGAATCAATTAGAGTATATTTCAATGCCTTGGATCCTGTAACTACCATGTTTATTCGAAGGACTCCATCTTCTCTCACATCCTTATCATTGGTCTACCAAGAGGCTATTAGTGTTGAACAATAGTCAATGACTCGAGAATTTGGTGCCTATCCCTTCTATTCTTTGGAACAATAGGGCATTTATGTCCCCAAAGTCCTTAAATTTGAATGCCTACAAGTTAGGCCATGGATTAATATGTGTCTCACAATGAATCATTGCCCCAAGCCTTCAGCAACCAAACCTCTCTATGATAATGAGAGCCCTTCTTACTCTTCTAATACATATAACTTAGTTACTTTTGTGTATACTCAGTAGCTTAATTCACATCATTTTAGTATTTTAGTATCTTTAGGTGTTATTACTAATAAAATACTATTGATTATAGAAGACATTCCGAAGGTAATACACAATCCAAGATATAAAGTTGAATATCCTACTCCACCATTTAGAGTATATGAATATGGGTACATTGTGATTACTAAATTGATTATACACACTGAGAATGTCCCATTTCACGAGTGTGATCCATTCTTTGAAGGATAAAGTGATGGTACTGATGAATTCAAAATGAAGAAGCAATATTTATTTAAGGCAAATCAGTAGTTGAAAATCAAATTGATGAAGAGATACCCACACATAATGAATAAATGTAGCTTAGAGAACCTTGAACCTATCTAGAAGAACAATCTAAGGAGGTGGATCAGTTAGAGGAGGAAGATTCATATTGTACATCTGAAGAATCCTTCTCATATGTTCATTCTTGTGTATTTCAAAATTTGATCCAATATAATCAATAACTCTATGGCGGTGATATGACTTCCACTGCATCATCAGAAGGGGATGAAATAGAAGAAGAAAACCAAGAATGGGGGTACCCATTTGAGGAAAATGAGTTGGATGAAATCAAAGTATATGGTCTCTCTCCTCATCTCATCTCTAATCTCAAATGAAGTGACTATAGCCAAGCATTATTCTCAGTAGTAGAGGTAGTCAAAGGTTAAGAACAACAACATCATGGCTCGAATAGAGAAGTGAAACCAATGGAGATGAAAGTTGAGAGTGATTTTAATCATCCCATCTCTCTACATACTTTGGCCACTAATGAAAAATTTGGGAGGTCTCTGGTACAGGAAGAACTTGAACCACTCCCATGCTTTATAGATGATGAAGAAAATAAATAGAACATTATGCAGGAATCCATTTAAATCAAAGATCAGCCACCAATAAATTCATCTGATGGCTACAATGAAGAAGAAGTATGTACCTAGTTGGATGATTAACATACTTTGGTAAGTATTGATACTCGACCCTATTCTTCATCTAAATTCCAAGTTTGGGCAGATGTATTTCTCACCCCATATCCCTCATTATTTCTACAATATAAATATAAACATAATGTAGAATTTTATAGTCTTAGTTTACTTGAATTATGTGAAAGTAACATAGACAAATCATTATGGGATAGTATATTCTATCAAAGAGTATAACATAGACATGAATATATGTATCCTCTTCTTTGGTAGGATCTCTACCAATATTATCAAAATCCTAAAAAAAAACAGGGAGCTAACTAATTTCAAACATGTATTTAATTGAAAACCTTTGTAAATACTTTTCTCTTTGCCTTTCTTGCTCATCCATTTTTGCTTCTACATCCCTATTTTTTATTGTTAGTTTAATTTTCCTTTCTTGTTTTGTTTTGTTTAGTTCATCTGTTTTACCTTGTTGGTTCCCTTGGTGAAATAATGAAGAACAAAAAGCTTATAGGTAAGTGATACAAATGACATTCTAGTGTATAAGTACTCTAAATAGTTTGTAATGTTAGATTTTGTTTCGAATTAGTTTTATAAGTTTAGGCTATTGTGTGTGTTCTGAATTTGTTTGTGTTGGGTCAAGTTTGGGTAAAATATTTAGTAAATTAATACATTCTCTCAAAACCAAGCGCAAGAAACAATCTTAATGGTTTTTAGAATTGTTTGGATGAACCTGCTATGGTGAAAATCTAAGGTGAAAAATCTATAGTTCTACCTTTTCATTTTCTATAGTGGTTCCCAACCCAAAATGAGACACTACATAGGAAAAGAAAAGTGAAAACAAGAAAAGAAAAGAACATAAATTTATTTAAAACCTAATTCTTAGGTGATTTAGGTAACCTCTACTAGGGATATGGACCATTGGTTGGTAGTATAGAAAGGCCTAGAGTGAGATTAGATATAATTATGTCAAGGCTATAAATGTTTGGCTAGTAATAGAGCAATATCTAGACAAGTGTTCTCAAGATAAGATTCACAAGTCCGATGATTAGATATGTGGTAATTAATCCTTTTGGGTTTTAATAAATGATTATGAAATCATTTTCACACACCAAGTCAATGAGAATGTAAAATTTGGTTTCTTAATTATTCGCATCTTCTCCTCCCTCAAATTTTTTCACATTGCATGTGTAGTCTCGACTTGAGATTCTAGATTTGTACATACATTTATTTCATTCCAAAATAGTCATGAGTATTTTTTAGTATATTTATAATTTGTTATTGCTTGCACAACATGCCCTAATTTATTTTTAATGAAACTTTTTTTTTTACTTTTTGTACTTGTTCCATCTTATATTCATAACTCATTGGTCTCAAAGTTCCCAAAATTACTTTGGTGGTTTGTCTCAGTTTGCATGTCAAACTAGGACCTATATACACCTCCATTAGAAATACCAAATCCATGTGATAAAATTTCACATTAATCACTTGTCACTAAAACGGAGCCTTGCTCCCTTAATCTACATTTCAATGCCTTGTTTGCTTGTTGTCAACCCTTGCATTCCCCCTTCACCTAGGTGTATTTTGGTTTGTGTGTATTTTGAAGCCTTAAAATTGCCTTAGATGGAAAGACAAAGTCCATCTAAGGTAATTTTGAGTCTCACATTTACCACTTCACATGAAAATGTCATCTTGACCCTTTATTTTCTTAGTGAAGTGACCTATTTTAGGGATCCTAGAACTTTGATCAAAAATCAATAATGTCATAACTCATTTGTCTCAAAGTTCCCAAAATTACTTTGGTGGTTTGTCTCAGTTTGCATGTCAAAATGGGACCTATATACACTTCTATTAAAAGAACAAATCCATGTGATAAAATTTCACATTAATCACTTATCACTAAAATGGAGCCTTGCTCCCCTAATCTGCATTTCAATGCCTTGTTTGCTTGTTGTCAACCTTTGCATTCACCTTTCACCTAGGTATATATTGGTTTGTGTGTATTTTGAAGCCTCAAAATTGCCTTAGATGGAAAGACAAAGTCCATTTAAGGTATTTTTTAGTCTCATGTTTACCACTTCACATGAAAATGTCATCTTGACCCTCTATTTTCCTAGTGAAGTGACCTATCATAGGGATCCTAGAACTTTGATCAAAAATCAATCATGTCAAAAAAACCATTCATTTTCAAAAGGTCAAAAATTAAAATAATGATTTTAAAATAGATTTTTAAATACCCATTATTGTATGTGCTAAAAAAAACTTCAAAGTTTTATGGTTTTTTAGAAACCATGGTTTTATGAAAACCACCATGAGAGATCCTCCTCCCACTAGGGAAAAAAAACTAAAAACCACTTATTTTAAAGATAAAATTCCAAAGTTATTTTTTTGGTTTTTTGGTTGTGTCAGGTTAAGTCTTAGTGGTCAAGAGATCATCGATGTAGAAAACTATAACCTAGTTGATTTGAAAATAAAATTCCAAAGGTAACTTTTTGTTTTTTATTTTTGTTGGGTTATGTCCTAACCCCATGAAGGTGCACAACCATGTGGGAGGAGGCCATCCATCTGGGCTCTTATGGGAATGTGGATGCACTAGGCAACCCCTCACGACTATGTGGATGTGACAATGGAGGTTGGCCATTTGAGCCCTCATGGGCATGCAAACATGTTGGGTGGCCCCTTATGGTTGCACGAACACATTGACAGAGGTCAACCATCCAAGCCCTCATGGGTGGATGGATGGGGGGTCATTTGGCACATCTTCAGAGCCCATGAAAGTGCATCCCCATGCGATTTAAGTTTATTATTTTTTTTAGTAAAATTAATATGAAATTTGAAAAATCTCCCGCCTAGTGACTTAAATTACCCTAGGAGATATATTTGCCTATATATTGGAAACTGAGAGTCTCTTTTTTAAACCATTTATAGTGTTAGAAAGTTGATTCTAACATGGTCTACATGGCATAATCAATTTCATGATAAAATTTCTCATTAAAAACCTATTCATATTTCTATGACTAAGTTTATAAAAGTACATTCTAGTTAATTTGAAAGTCATGTTTATTCACATATGCCAAAAAGTAACTTATTTTATTTGTTTTGTAAGTGTGGATGGAAATGAAGTGAAAAGATTTTGCTTTTTAGGGGAAAAGTACAACTCAAGTTCAAATTAAATTAAATTACTTTTTATTTTTGGGAGAAAATTCTTTCCTTTCATTTACTAAATTTATTATAAATAGCTAGCCCATGGTCATTTCAAAGGGTCAGCTCTTGTTGATTCTAAGTGAGGAAACATTCGATTAGACATTTTTATTGATTTGTAGTGTAATCTTTTTCTTATTTTTGCTTTTGTACTATTATTATACAGCCAAAATTTGTAATTGATTGGTGATTTTATATACCAAACATTATGCTATTGAAATGAATATCATTATTAATCAAAGCCATGAAAGTTTATATGTATTTACCCATGTGTGGATATGGTAGATGTGTTATTTATCTTCATATCTTATTATTCCTTAGAGTCTTGCATCATTATTGTTGGTGATTATGCATTCATTTTCCAAGTAGGGAATCATTTTTGTCAATGGCATTTGTTAAAATAAATTAGATTTAGTCGCATTTCAGCTCTTTTATTTTTTCCCTTTTCATTTTCTCTTTTTTATGAATTTGGTTAGGCTAGGGTTTCTTTTAAATGCAGTTTGTTTCTCATTTTATTATGATTGTTAAATTCATTTATTGTTGATAATGCATTGTTGAGTGAATATGTATGCAATAAATGTTTAAAAATTTGTATTTATTCTATTTAAATTGAAAACACTAATTTATTTGGGCAAAATTTGTGTGTGTGTTTCATTTTTCTCCAAAATAGGATAATAACCCAGAAAAATGAGATAACAAAACTTATACATCCATCTCACCTATCAAATGTTAAAATAAAGTTTAAAATTTGAGAACTAGCAAAGATCCCTTATATGAAAATATTTTACAATGAACCAACTAAGTGAGATCTATTTCACCAAGACCATGTAGATATAGACCTTAGAGATATTTTTGGATCTCTTTTTAAGAGAGGTTGGATGGTACCTATCTCTCCTAAGTTGGTGTGCTAAATAACCCATCAAAATATCTAACATGTAGTACTGCTAGACCATTACACAACATTCAAGGTTTTGCATGTAAAATGTATAATTTAATTTTTGGTGTGTATTATATAAATGTATTGACCAAGACACCCTTTATAACTCCACTTTGAGTTTTAGCATTTCACAAAGAAAATTGCCATTATAATTAAATATTGACAAAAGGGTTCTTATTGTATGTGTTTTAATTCTAAGTATTTAGTAGTTTTAGGTTTTGATTAAAATAAAAACACTTAAATAATAACCTCCCAAAATCCCACATTTGGAACTTAACACTTGATAAATAACATTAAATCACAAAGCTACCAAAATAATGATATGTTTAAATGAAACAAGTGCTTAAAAAACATGTCATAAGCACAAACAATTATAATACTATTACTATATATAAAAATAATGATAATGATAAAAACATAATTATTTATTATCATATATAATTATTTAATTTTATTTGTAACCTTGAATTTATTAGATTCTCTTTTATCATGCAAAACACATTTGCATGCATAATGCAAGAAACACTGGAGTGATAAAGTTGACGACATTTAACAAATATTATTGAATAAAGAGAGCTCATTTTTATGAGCTCACATGTATTTATATATTCCACATGAAAATAGGAGTATCAAGAATGAATGCAATTAAATATTATAACATTACCTAATTATAATATGTAATAAGTAACGGATTCATCTTCACCTATGGATTAACTCATTCATTCATTCGAAAAATAATTCAATCTTGAGAATCATTTGACTAAAGGCCAAAATCGTATTAAGGCATTAGAATATTGAATTGGTGCATTCTTAGTATTCTTGTGATAAAAAAATTCATCCACACTACATTTTTTGTTCGCCTCCATAAAAAGTGAACTAAAAATTCTACCGAGTTTGAGGAAATGCTTTGATAATAAAAACTGATTTGAAAGTGAAGAAGAAATAATAAAATACTAATTATTTTATTATATATATAATACTAAATCTTATTTAATAACAATCTATAAAATAAACTTTATCAAAATATATATATATATATATATAGCCAATGAGATGTAGAAGGATTGGTGAAGTGGTTTGGTTGTGTCCAGCACCACCCAAGTTTGAATCTCATAAAGTATTTATAAATTGGATGTGGTCATTTACTTGGTGATTTCAAAATGTGATCAAAGTGATAATCGTTTATATTGGTTTTATAGTTCTCTTGGGGAATGGGCCCTTGATTTATGCTCCATAACTAATTATAGCTCTAATCAAAAGCTAATATCGATCATATATATATTATTAATTATAATATATTTATATTGATTATTACTTTTGCTAGATAAGGAGGGTTGGAGTGTCTCCCACCCATTTTATTAAACGAAGAAACCAGAATATAAAATGTCTCAAACGATGAGGAAAAACCAAATTGTCCTACAAGGGCCCAAGAGATAAAATATAACCTATACGAATCCAACAAAAACACAACAATGAACCAAGAGCAGAAAAAATCATACATGGGACAATAGACAAAACACTTTTGAATTAAAACACAAACACCGCCACCACCCACATCCAACAAAATGTCGCTAACCATCATCGCATCACCACCACCTTTGATGTTTGCACCTATGGAAGGCCCTTCAGTATCGACATATTTCCCAAAAACATTATAATGGTCTTTCTTAACATCCATTTCATCCACATCAGTGCCTCATGGTACCAAAAAATTCCACCTTTGCCTTGACTTACTTTCCTGATTTACGCTGAAATACCCCTAAATCAGGTGTTGCTCTTATAATATCCAAACGCACTCGTATGTGAGTGAAGGTTGTCTATCACTTGGTAAAGGTATAACCCCCACACACATTAGAACTTATTGTGGGAGTGGGTGTGTGCTCCAAAGAACTACGAAAGTAACTTAACCACTAATGCTAGAGCTAGAGATTTCTAACCACAGAGAGCTACTACAATCAAAATAGATTGGGAATGAAAGGCCCCAAGGTTTAACAAATGCACACGATAGCGAGAGGTGCCAGGGTTAGCTGGTATTGTAGACCTTTCAAATGAAGCAATAGATTATCAAACCTGTCAAACAAATCCTTAAAATATCTAAAAGGAACGAGACTAGTGTTTCCTAAACCATGGAAAGCTCAGATTTATTTGTCTTCCAAGGTGAATTCCTCCATAGCTACCTCAGTATTATACAAAATCACTCTAAAACAAGCTACGTAGCCACTACCATAGTTAGTTCCTTGTCCATTGAGACTCGAAGGAATTTTCCCACGAAAGCTAACACCACCAAATAATTAACTTTGACCCTACCATTCATCTTTAGGAAAACTAGAACCACAACTTCCTTAATGGCACGTGGGAAATTTCCAGTGTAGATAATGAATATGCATTTCATCCTAGCATCTGATACTCACCCCTCAAAGGCCATCTCATGCTTGTTTGACATGATGTGGAGAGGGAGTTCGCTGAGAACCAATTGTGCCATTTTTATAATTTTTTAGTCTAGTCACTCACCAGCTCCTATAGAAATGCCGAATAAATCAGACCCTGCCACAATAAAAACAATGGCCATTGCCTCGACAAAGGATAAAGAATGTTGTTATGATTGAGAAATAGAGGAGAGACAATTCCCACACTTCGGCTGCCACCCATAATTAATGCCTCATAATCCTGAGATGCCCTACCACAATATGATCATGAGGGAGTATTTACGTCCCATAATTTCCAATCATTATCGCAAACTAATTCCTCAGATTGGTCCACACCTATATTGGCTAAAGCATCTACCACTTGATTCACGTCACGAAAATAATGATGATCTTCCCACCTGTTTAAAGAGGCTAAACATCTATATGCCCGGATCATAATATTTTCAAGGTTCTACGATCCTACTTTTCCATTCCTTGGGGGCATGGATAATAATCATGAAATCTCCTTCAATGATGATTCTATTAACCCCACACTGATGCATGAGCTCAAATCCCAGAACTAGGACTTGGGCATTAGCGTCATTGTTGGATCGATCCACTAGTTTTTTTAAGCCTCTCTAATGAATAAACATATGCTGTCCCAAATGACACACCCAACTCCTGATTAGGGTTGCCCCTTCCAGCGCCATCAGGAGGCAACCTCCAATATTTCCTTCTTGCATGCTTAGCAGCTTTTGACAATGAATCCAATTCATTAATGAGAATATATTGATTATTATTATAATATATATAAAGTTGAATATAGTTTCATATATCATGTTCTATATTATTATTATTATTATTATTTATATATTTTAATATATAGAATATAAATATAATTAATATATATAATTTAAATAATAATATATACCATTATTATATATATTAATAAAAACATTTATATATATATATAGAGAGAGAATACAATATTTAATATATTATGTAATGTCATTAATATATAATTACTTAATAAATATAAAATAACTATTATTCATAATATTGTATATTACATTAAATATAATATGTTATATTATTAAAATAATATTTTATATTATATAATAATATGTTATTAAATTAATATATTATAATATTATTATTTTTGGTGGTCTTTTATAACATATGTATTTTAAAATTATTTAGAACAAATAAAATATAATGCTACAGTAACAATAAGATATTAAATCAGTGATGGAGAGTTCTGGGTTTATTCCAAAAGTTCACAACTTGAAATGTTTGAGTTCTCTGTGTCCTCCATTTACTTTTTTGTCCTCCTCTCTGGGATCCCACGACACTTATTTCACCTCTATATCACTTTCTTTTGGTATGTCCAATCCTCCACTCTCGTTTCTCATTGTTCTTGATCGATGCATTTTAGTAGCTAGGGCTGGTAAAATTATTCCATCGGTTACTGATGGGAGGCATGACAAGCCTATTTTAGGGTTTATTCAAAATTAAGGTTTTATTTATGATAAGCTACCCTTGACTGGCATCTACTCTGATGGTGTAACCTTGGATGAACATGATATGATGAAGCCTAATTCTTTTGCTCATATAGTTTCCAATGGGCAATATGTGGATTCACATAGTGGTATGCCCATTCCTGTGGATAAAAATACTTCGGTGGTGTCTTTTGAGGATGACAATCTAGTTGAAATTCTTAAAAATGAGGAATGGTTTGCTTCCTAGGGTGTTATTTGCATGTTCAATAATTTTTGGCTGAGCCTCCTAGATTTTCATTAATGGATATTTAAAGTGTGGCAACCTCTCTTGGAAGAAACTCTAGAGCTTTATCCTTGTGGCAGGGGCTTCTTTATTATTATTTATTTTAATTTCTTGGCAAATCAGAATAAGGTGGCTCTTGCTAACTCATGGTCATGGGATCAACATCTTTTTCTTAAACCTTGAAACCCTTTTTCAACCCCTTGATTGAAAATTTTGAAGTCTGAACTATTTAGGTGTTATTGCCTTATATTTAGTTATAATTTTGGGTGATCTCTAACCTTACATCCATTAGAATCTCTCTTAGTAATTTTTTGGAAATAAATGCCTCTAATTCTAGATTTTGCCACACCACTTATTCACAAATTATGGTTTGCTTAGACTCCTCTCAAGTTCTCCCAACATCTATTGAATTGTGATTTAATGATCATTGTTAGACTATGAAGGCTTAACATTTAGACCATGAAGGCTTACCATTTAGACACTGCAGGTAATTTTTACAAGGGCATTTGGTAGCTTCATGTTATTCTATGAATCAAAAAGAGGCTTCTTCTTGGTAAGAAGATGATAGTTCTGATCTCCTTTCAGTCTCACATCTTTTCCCTTCTCCTTCACTGGTTGCTTGTGATGATAATATTCCAAGGTTGGATCCTTTGAGCCTTAACTCAGGAATTAGCTCTGTTGAAAATTCTAGTGGGGGACTTCAAGATGTTGGTTTGAAGGTGGAAATTTTGTTTGGGTAAAGTAATGAGGAGATCAATAGAACTAAGGAATCCAATGTTCATGGATTTTTAGATAAATAAAACAAGGATGGCCATGGATTTATTGCTTCTCCTTGTGAGGATTCAAGTAGATTAGGTACTTTAGATTAGTGGACTGTAGTTTAGAAGAATAAAAAAGTGAGGTAATCTTTGGCTTGTCCTACTAGCCTACTTTGTTCTCACCTAAAAAGAGGAAATCTGAAGCCTTGAAGGGCACTCTTGGGTTCACCTTGGGGATCACTTCTCTCTCCTAGGCAATTTAGGGCTTGTTTAGCTAGTTTTTGACTTTGGTGTTCCCTCGTATATTTTCACCCAAGGCAAACATTTGATATTTTTATTCAATTTTTTTGTGGGTGAGGGACCCTCCAACACTCGAGTATCTATCCAAAAAAATATTAAGTGTTAGGCAAGAGTATGTAGAACTTGGTGGGGATTTCAACCCAACTCAACCATAGAAATTAAAATTGGCAGTTATTGTACTCCTTGTGGTAGTTTTACCTCTCCTCCATTCACCAAATAAAGAGAAATGTTCACTATTATTATAAATACAATCATTGTTATTAGTGTTATTAAGAGATATAATGGAAAAATATTAAAAATACTTGTATCCATATCTATTTTTATATTTTAGTTTAAGCTCACCTTGAATTCTTTCACAACATTCATGTTTTATATGGTCTTACCCTTGTCTACCACTTATTCATTTGTTAAGGTCATTGTGAAACATGGCATCACATCCATGCAAAACTTAGTGCCACACTATATAAAGGAACAAACTACCTCCTTTTCCACCATCACCTCCATTAGAAATACCAAATTATTGTTACTTAACATTTCATGCATAAAAGGGGAAACAATTTTATCACTCATTGGTTTCATATGTAATACTCCTAGTGATTTACACTCTTTCACTTACAAAACACCACTTTATTAGATCATCAAGTCACATTGCTCAACCCACCTTGTAATCATCACTTTCATGTTTTTTATGGCTTTTCCCTTTTACATGACTTCACCATTACTCAAGCTCACTATGAAAAGTGATGTATCCTCCCCACATATCTCATTGCCAAGCCATATGAAGTAAAACACCACCTCCTTTTCCACCATCACCTCAACTAGAAAATAAGTTTTGTGTTTCGTGTAAAAAAAGTGAGATGAGTTCAATAGTTAAAGGTTTTATGTGGGGTATGACTTGATTTTTTCTCCCTCACTTTACTAAACTTGTCTTTATTGAAAAAATGGCATGTCCCTTATGACATAACTTTCACCTTTGGGGAAACTACTAGTATTACATCAAAGGTGTTTTCCTTGGTAGACCAATGCTTGTTTATTGTCTAAACATGTATTAAGATATTCTATTTACTAATAATAAATAAACATTGTTTATGATCTATACACAAAAAATAATTGAGTCAACCATTAATTATGAATGTAATGGAAAACAAAATTGATTTTCCTTGACCTGCTACAACTTCAACAAAGGCCATGTTTCTATAGAGACTTCTACAACAATAATAGATGGAGGCGCTTCATCAAATAATTCAAAATCCAGGAATAAGAATATGTGGTGCATTTGGGATTATTAATGACCTGATCAATGATATAGCAATATGTTTTTCAGAAAAGGAAACTCCCTTCAAGAATATGGTCATATATATTATATATGATAATTATACATATTATAATAATATAACTATTATTATATATTTTATGAGTAATATATATATATATATATATATATATATATATATTATTAAATAAATTATATTATATAAAATTATTATACATATTATAATCATTCATATATATAACTAGTATACATATCATAGATAAATTTATGTAAGAGACGTTGAGATATATCATTCTATAGATCACTTGACAATTCAACTATAGAGTGGGCAAAATATCACTGATTCTTCCAATTTCAATTTTGTTGTTTCCTAAAATTTATAGGACAAGTCTAAATTTATTTTATTTTAGGTCAAGCATACTCATTATCAAGCATTTTGATAAATATTCTATCTATATTAATATAGTTTCAAAATCACGGATGACACACTCACCCTATGAAGGAGAACTATATCAGCTTGAGTCTTATTTGGGTTATCTAAGCAACAATCAATTTACACCATTTTTTTTAGAATAGCTCGACTATGCTCTTTACCAAATTTCACATTTTGCATTTGATATGTATTGTGTTTATTATTTAGAATCAAGGGTTTATGTTTTGTATATCCTCTACACACCAAATTGACACACATAATTTATCAATAAACACTCATAGATAGTCGCACATACTCATATCAAAAAATCAAGTTTACAGACAACCAATACTTGACTGTAGTGTGACCATGTCCTCCTTTTGTGCAATTATCCCAATGAATTTTAAATTCTTACATTTGATCATGACATAATAAATATGTTTCATCAAGTAATTTTTAGTCATAGTCAGCATAAGATAAATTTTAGGGAAGTTTGCATATTTTTAGACCTTTTTACTATTTTTATGTCATTTCCAAATCTATATATTATGTATTTTATTATATTTTGTTTTATATTCATGTATATCAATTTTAATAGTTAAGATCTATTAGTTTATTGCATTCAATTTAAAATAGATTAAACATTATGATTAGCCTATTATTTTTAAAACATTTTTTGTTGTTTGCTTAATTTTTGTCATAGGATTTTATTCAAATTTATGTAAATTCCTGACATTGAAAGAAAACAACCTTCTATCTTGGATATAAGTTTAACAACAATGATTCAATCTTATTCGATCTTGGATTCAATCTGACACTTACGATATTGTCAACTTAAATAAATATGACAGTAAAACTCTTTCTTTTGACTTAGGGTTTAAGTTTATTGATATTTATACATAAAAATATTTTATCTTTATTTTATATTTTCTTGTGTTTGTTTTTGGAAACTATGTTTTGGTAGTTTTTAAACTACTTAGTGACTATCATGAAGAGATATGGGGTGATATGTTTTACATATATCATGGCATGAGGAGTTAACCCCAATACTAGCCATTGTATAATATTAAACATAAGAAGCCTACTTTCACCATTTGATTTATGATGTACTTGAGAGGAACACATTACACAGAGATGTTATTCTCATTGTACCTTCAAAAATAGGGTTAGTGGGCTACAAGCCTGGTTTTTCCTTTGTAATTATTGTTATGAAAAATTGGGATGACACTATTCAATGAATGAACAAGTATCTTTTAGATCCCACTTGATCATTCAAATTCTTTCCTAGATCACCCTCATACCTTACTTTTTTCTTGTATTGTATTCATATATGTCGATGCTTTTATCATTCTAGATTAATTGATAGCATTAAGTGTTCTCTTTGTTGCATTTATTGTATTAAATTTTATTATATATATCATGGATAGTAAATTTTCATTGTTCTTTACTCATGATGTGCCTTTTTCTTATGATAATGAATGGAAAAATTACAATAAACAAAAACTTATGGAAGAAGTATATATAGATAATTTTTATTTTGATGATATAACAATGAATTGATGATTTGATTCTGATCAAACTTGGAAACATGACTCCTCTTCAAATTCTCCTTAAATCCTCATTCATGTTCTTTATTGAATAATAATTTAGATCAAAAAGAGGAAATAAAGAAACATTCAAAGATAATGCTATCAAATCAATATCAAAGTATTTTTAATAAAGGAATTTCAAAACAAGATTCAATTTTTAAAGTTACTCATTTATAAATATTTGATATTGATCCTACATGTCATAACTCTTCCCCCTTATCAACTAATGATGATAAACTTCATTCAATTTCCCTTAGTACATCACAAGCTATAATTGAAATCAATAGAATTCCTCACCACACATCTTAGGAAGTTGCTTCTATTCCATCCTCATTCTTATCTTCATATGGTGCTACTCTTGCACCACAATATCATAATCTTGGGTCGATGCACAAAGTTGAGGGATAAAAAGTATGACATTTTCTGAAATTTAAAAAAAAAATACAAAAGGCATACACACTATTTTTAAATTTTTAAGGCTCAGGCTTGTGCCCAAGATTCAAAGGAATATTTATTTTTTAAAGGGCATACACCCTTTATAATTTACAAAGGGTGTTTGCCTTTTGTAAAGGATGTACACCCTTTGTAAAGCATAAAGGGTATATGTCTTATTTCAATTATCTTTTTCTTACTTCAAAAAAAACCCATAACCTAGCTGCATTTTTTTTCTCTCTCATTATTTTCCAATTTTAGATTGACGCACATGCTTTATAATTTCATCCTACCAACAATATTTAAAATTTGGATTGCTATAGGTCAGGTATGTTGATTTTTATATTTTCATTTTTTCATTTCTATTTATATTTATTTTTTCATGTAGGGTTTTTTATTTTTGCATTATATTTCTTAAATTTCCTTAAAAAGTTCCTATATTTTTATTTAAATCTAGATACACAAGTTCGATGGACCCATTGCATTAAAAAATTGTTAGACAAAACTCTAAACATTTTGATTTTGTATAAGATGAAGCTCAATTGTATGAATAATATAAATCCAAATGCCAATAATTACAAATAATCATCAATGGTTTGAGTCACTCTTTAGTTGGTACTGCACATATTCCTCTTGTCAATACATTAAAGTCTATTTTTAATGAAGTGGGAAATGTGACTTCACAACTTGATGCAATGTTGTATCAAAGAGAGGCAATGAAACAATTTTATTTTGATAAATTTTCATATAAATATGTGAAGAAAAAAATAAAAAAAGAAGTTGTGTGTACTTTATTTATTAAGACTGGAACCAACCAACCTCCACTAAAAAATTGTCAACACATTAGTATTGATTATTGTATTCATGAGAAGATTAAAAATAACTTTTGAAATAGGTGGTGGATGGTTTTTGATGAGCCTCTATCAAACAATAATGATGTTTCATTATATTTTTTGAGAAAATTATATTGTGAGTTTGTGTTGTAAGAAATTCTAAATTATTTTGACATGAAGACCTCCCAAGATAAGGGAGATGGGTCTTTATTGGATAAACCCAGTGCTAGGCAAGACCAAAACTGTCATAACTGATCTTAGATAAATAGAAGGACAATATCACATGCCTCTATTTCTAAAAAGTTGCATCATAACATACATATGGAAACCCTTGAGGCAGTTACTACTTTGACACAAATTATGATTTAGTATGGTATGAATACTTTGAAGAATTCTGCTTAGCCTATAGGAGGTGCTAGTGGTATTGATGGTGTTGGTGGTAGTGGTATTGGTATAGGTTCTAGTGTCTCTCATTCCACTCATGTTATATTTCCTATGCATCATTACACATCATGTGGGAGGAAGTGTACAAGACCTCATATTCAGATGTCGTCTATATATGCTTCATTAGTGCATAACACTAGCATGCCATAGTATATGCCACATGTTTATACCTCAGCAACACATGACACTAGCATGTCAAACACTATGTGAGATGTACTAGCTTCATTGACTCCTATCGGGATATGCTAGGCTCCTATTATAGAGAAGTTATTGACTTCACCATCTATATTTGATACATATTTTTGATTTTAATTATAGTTTATTTATGTTTATAAAATAATATTAAGTTTATTTTCTAGTATGTGTTTACTTAATTGATAATTTATTTGACTGAACTTGTTATTTGTTGCTTGTATAGATGATTGGTGATATTTTAGGTAGCTCAGCAGACCTTGACTCTATTTTAGAGGCCACAATTGGTATGAGTGTACCTTATACATAGGTTTGAAAAATTTTAAATTACATATTTATTCATGTACATGTTTAGTATCCTTTGAACAAAAAACTATGTTTTAAGATATATATTATAGTCATAGCTTTTTATCATGATCATTGGATTCACACATTATTCATTTATTGGTTTTATAGATGATGATGGATGCTATGGGCACCCCTGATGGATGAGAATAAAATTTAGTAGATGTTGTTGTTACATCAAATAATCCACTATTTCTATAACAAATCATGATTCAGGGATGAAGACTATTAAGAACACATAGTACAATTGTTTTTATCTTTAAGCAATCATATTTTATGTCATATTTACATAATTGTATGCATATATAAATCTAATGATATATATGTATGCTCCATATGATTCCCAATCATAGGTGTATGTGCAGTCTCATGGCCCTAGAAAACCATTTAGATGGAATATGGTGAGCATAGAATCAATTTACAAAATTTTAAATTCTTGAAAAAATTATCAAATTCTGAATACAACTTTAATGCATTAATTTTTATATTTCATATATTGTGCAGACACATTAATTTTTACCAGTTGTCAATGAAATAATGAATGAATCACATGCTGAGAGGAGAGTATCTCCTAGTATTGAGGCATACAACACCCCTAACTCTACGTCTATGCCAACAAATCACAATTTATTTAAAGGAAATGATGAAAAAGAGAGCTAGTTATTATGCTAGGGGTCTAGTTTTAGGCAAAATCAATTTTGTATGCCGATATGGCCTGCATTGTATACCTATACGACACATTTTATCTATGTACATGTTATGGTCTACATTTTTCCTTGATATATGTTATATTATTTATGTTAAATTATGACCTAGAACTTTGCATGTATCACATATATATTATTCAATAATATGATTCATTTACCTATGTGTATAGTCTATTTTGATCATTTAATGTTCACATATATTATTGGTTAATGATCATTATTGCTTCATATGGGGTTGAAAAATTCACATTATTCTCTAAGTTAGGTGCTTTAAATCATTATGTATAATTTAAATTTACATGTGATATTTACTATTTACTCGATTCACTTACATTTAATTACATAGCAATTTTCAATTGTGATGTTTAAGTGGACTTGGGATCAATTTCATGGACATGTAAATATTATAAATTTTACTTGATCATAAATATTAGGAGGTCTAGTGATTCACTTGCATATGTCAATAAAATATTATTTAAATTCAAAACATATCATGTTGTCTACACTTTTGTGCCTCATGTGGGCTTTTAAGTCTTCTGGCTTTAGATGATATGTCATCATTGTAAGTATTCTTTGTTTGTTGCTCGATATTTATCCTATGCAAGACCTTTGTAAAAGATTCAAGGATTCAAATATTATTTATTTATTATATGAGATCTAGCCTATGTAAGGGATTAGATGATATATCATGTTGTCTACTAATTATAAATGTGTTGTTGCTTCAACGATTCAAGGAATTTTAATCCATCTCCTATCATACTTTAATTACTATGGTGTAGACATTTTCTTGGTATTTTTTCCACTATTTTTTACAGGAATGACATACATGTTTTTTCTCCCCCTAATCCTTTCTTTAGAAAAGTCACTACACATTGCTATTTTATAATTGAAAGTCCAACTGTAGTAATCAAATGGTTTGTTCATCTCTTAATATAGTTTAATGAAAAATACAACTTTATTTGATTGATTTTGCATGTTTATAATTTTATGGGAAATGAATATCAATATTTTTTTATACAATTTTGTCAATATCTAATCACACTTTACATTGAAATGGAAATCACACTTTGCGTTGAAATGGAAGTCACACTTGAAATAAAAATAAATATACCTATATCAAAAGAAATACACTTTTAAACTATAAACTAGAAATACCCATTGTCTTGTTCTTCAAAGATAAGTGGGCCCTTGCTCCTTTCGCAGAATAGGATCACCTTTAACTTAGTAGTGGAATAGAATGATGTACTTTATTATTAATTCATTATCAAAAAGAACATATACAGATGCTATGAATTCTACTACAAAATTACACTTGAATGTTTACTGATTTTCTTTACTCTCTATTATTATGGAATGAGAAGGAGACATGTACTTAAAGAACATCTCAATGACCATTCTCATAATAAAAAATCTAGTGATCTAAACAAAAAAATGCACTTATTCTAAATAGAATATCTAAGAATCAGATCCCACAATTATAGGATGCATTAGAACTGATTCAACTAACAATAGACTAGGTATAACTAACATATATGTGAAGAGATTATGTTTGGATTTACAAAATAGAAATAAATTTATATTCAAATCATTTTAAACTATTATTATGAATAGTAATATTTGAAATAAGATATCTAAATAGGGAAAATATATATGTGTACATTAGATATCTTTAGATTTGATATATTAATCTTTAGAGTACATTTAGGAAACTTTAGAGCATGGCTAGGCATATTCAGAGTATAGATGGATAGGGCTTCAGAGTTCTATCAGAACCTCTTCAAAGCTTTGTCAGAATGTATTTAGAGATGCCTAGGTGGATCTTTGAAGCTTTGAAGAAATGTCTTAAGAGCTAGCTAGTAGATCTTCAAAGCTTTAATAGAACATCTTTGTAGCTTGATGAATCATCTTTGGAGCTACTTACGTAGATCTTCAGATCTCGACTAAGAATCTTTGTAACTCACTGTGTTATATGCTAATTCTTAAAAAATATTTCCAAAAAGGTGTTACCAAAACCATTGATAAATTCTCAAAACAATCATGCCATAGAGATTTATCTTTGTATGTAAAATTATACTCATTTCATCCAAGTTAAACACAAATAATAAGATAGAAAATCAACAATGTATCACATACAAACAAAAGACAATTACACTCAATTCCCACTTAAATGAGACCTTAACTATTAAATGTAATGCAATATATAACAAAGAGGAAACACTTATGGATAATTTATATGAGATATAATGAGCTATATAAAATGCTCATCATGGTGCAAGTCATGGCTCAAGCCACTTTTCAAAAAAAAAATCCATATCTATGATTTGAGGGACTGAGAAATTTCACACACCAAGACACTCAATTTCTCTCAACTCTCTAATTTCATAAGTGTTAGAAATTTTTCACATGGTGGCACATACACAACTATGTTTTTAGTGTGTTTTTAGTAATAAATAGCCTATCATGTACTCTAGTTGTTTGTAATACCTATACACCTTACCTTTCATGTTTCAGGTTGTTAAAAGCTTTAGATGAGCCATCATATCCTCTTTTAACTTTGGCCTTGCATTGTAGGATAACCATTAGGTTTAGGGACAATCCATCATATTCTACATGTGCATGGATGAGTCTTTAAATAAATATCAATAGGATTTTATCTAACTCGAGATAGACTAAATGTAGTAAAGAGGTTTCTCTCATAGCCAATCTCTTAGAATGGGATAAAAGTTGGTTAGCGGGGGTCGTATATTCTGACTCATCAGCCTAATCATTTAATTATCTACATGGACATGTCTAGATAGGAATTTTTAGGCTATAAAACCTTTATCTAATCTTTGTTGGGCCTCTAGAGAGAAGTTGTCATTGGTCAGAGGCATCCCTTAAGAGAATTCACTTGTCCCTCAATGTGCAAAATGAGTGAATTTTCATCATACATTGTAAGATAATCATGAGGGCTAGATATGAGTCATCAATTCCTACACATGCATGAATGAGTCCTATAATATAACTCAGGATTATTTTATCTAAATTGATATAGATGAGACATAGCAACAAGGTTTTTGTCATAGTCGTTAGTTAGTGGGGTCGTATATTTTGATTCATCAACCTAATCGATGAACCATATACATAAACACATCCAAATAGGTGATTTTAGGTGATAATGACATTTTTCTAGTCTTGGTTATGCCTTGAGAGAAAAATTTGTAGTTGGTCGGAGGCATCCCTTAAGAGAATTCACTTATCCCTAAGTGTGTAAAAAGAGTGAACTTACATCACATGTTTCAAAACAATCATGAGGGATAAAGATGAAATGTCAACTCTTACACATGCATATATAAGTCCTATATGAAATTTCAAGATAATTTTGACTAACTTGAGATGGATGAGATGCGGCAATAAGGTTTCTCTCATGATCAAATCTCTTAGAATGGGCCTAAAGTTGGTTAGTGAGGACCGCATATTTTGACTCATTAGCCTTATAAACAAACCATCTATGAAAACACATATAAATAGGTGTTTTAGGCTATTAAAACATTTTTTAGTCTTGATTGGGCCCTAGGAGTGAAATTTTTAGTTGGTTAGAGGCATCCTTTAAGAGAATTCACTTATCCTTGAGTGTGCAATAAGAGTGAACTTCTGTCATGCATTGTAGGAGAACCTTGAGGGCTAGAGAACAACTATCAAATCCTACACATACATAAACAAGTCCTCTTAGAAATACCAAGAGTATTTTATTTAACTCAAGATAGAAGAGATACAATAATGAGGTTTCTATCATGGCTAAATCCCTCTGAAAAAGCCAAAAGTTGGTTAACAGGGGTCGTATATTCTAACTCATCAGCGCAATCGATGAACCATCTATACAAAAATGTTTGGATAGGCATTTTTATCCTAGAAAAACCTTTTTACAGTATTGATTTATCCTTGAGAGTGAAAATTGTAGTTGGTCAGAGGCATCCCTTAAGAGAATTCACTTATCCCTGATTGTGCAAAAAGAGCAAACTTCCATCATGCATTGCAAGAGAATCATGAGGGCTAAATATGAACCGTTAAATCATACACATGCATGGATAAGTCTTCTGATAAATATAATTATTATTTTATATAACTTGAGATATATGAGACATGGAAATTAGGTTTCTCTCATGGCTAAAACTCTTAAAATGCGACAAAAGTTGGTCAGTGATGACCGTATATTATGATTCATCATCCCTATCAATGAACTATCTACACAAACACATTCAAATAGAATTTTTTAGGCTATAATTACCTTTTTCAAATCTTGGGTGGGACCCATGATTAAAATTTGTAGTTGGTCAGAGGCATCTCTTAAGAGAATTCACTTGTCCCTAAGTGTGCAAAAAGAATAAACTTTTGTCACACATTACAGGAGAACTGTGAGGGATAAAGATGAAATGTAAACTCTTACACATGCATGGAAAAGTCCTCTAAAAAATATCAGGAGTATTTTATTTAACTTGAGATATATGAGATGTGGCAATGAGGTTTCTCTCGTAGTCAAATCTCTCAGAATGGTCTAAAATTTGGTTAGCAAGGGCTGTATATTCTGACTCATCATCATAATCAACAAACCATCTATGTAGACACATCCAAATAAGAATTTTTATGATAGAAAAACATTTTTCCAATCTCATTCAAGATCTAGGGGTAAAATTTGTAGTTGGTTGGAGGCATCCCTTATAAGAATTCACTTATCCCTAAGTGTGCAAAAAGAGTGAACTTTTGTCATGCACTACATGAGAACCATGAGCATTAAAGATGAACCACCAACTCCTACACATGCATAGACAAGTCCTCTAAGAAATTTTGGGAGGATTTTATCTAACTAAAAATAGATGAGACATGGAAATAATATTTTTATCATGAACAAATCTCTTAGAGTAGGCCAAAACTTGGTCGGTGGAGGTCATGTATTCTGACTCATCAACCCAATCGATGAACCATATATGTAGACACATATGAATAGTTTTTTATGTTAAAAATACCTTTTTTAGTCTTTATCAAGCCTTAAGATTTAAATTTATAGTTAATTGGAGGTATCCATTAAGAGAATCCACTCATCCCTAAGTGTGTAAAATAAGCAAACTTCTATTGCACATTGTAAGAGATACATGAGGGCTAAAGACAAGATGTCAACCCTTAAACATGTATGGATGAGTTATCTGATAGATCCAAAGATTATTTTATCTAAGTTGAGATGGAATAGATGTGGAAATAAGGTTTCTTCTCTCACAGTCAAATGTCTCAAAATGGGCTAAAAGTTGGTTAACAAAGGTCGTATATTCTGACTCATCAACCCAATTGATGAACCATCTATGTAGACACATCATGATTGACATTTTTAGGATATAATTATATTTGTATAGTCTTGGTCAGACCTCAAGAGTGAAAATTTTAATTTCTTAGAGGCATCCCTTGAGAGAATCCACTCGTCCTCAAGTCTATAAAATTAGCAAACTTCCATCATACATTATAGGATAACCATGATGGATAGAGACAAACCGTCAACTCCTACATGTTTATGAATGAGTATCTAAGAGGGACCAAGAGTATTTTATCTAATTTGATATGGATAATACATGACACCAAGATTTATGTCATAGTTAAATCTCTCAAAACATGCCAAAAGTTGGTCAGAAGGGGTCGTATATTATGACTTATCAACCCAATTGACAAATTATCTATGTGGACACATCTAGATAAGAATTTTTAGGCTATAAATACCTTTGTCTAGTCTTGATTTTTCTCTAAGAGTGAAATTTTTAGTTGATCAAAGGAATCCCTTAAGACAATCCACTCATTTATAAGTGTGTAAAATGAGTGAACTTCTATCATTCATTGCAGGAGAACCGTGAGGGTAGAGATGAACTATTAGCTCCTACATGTGAATGGATGAGACCTATAAGATATCTCAAAAGTATTGTATCTAACTAGATATGGAGGAGATACACCATCAAAGTTTCTTTCATTGTTAAATCTCTCAAAACATGCCAAAATTAGTCAATAGGGGCTATATATTCTAACTCATTAGCCCAATCGATGAACCATCTATGTGAACACATCAAGATAGGTGTTTTAAGGTTATAAAAAACATTTTTTGGTCTTGGTTTTCCCCCATAAATGAAGTTTGAAATCAATTGGAGGCATCCTTTAAGATAATCCACTCATCCTTGAGTTTGCAAAATGAGTAAACTTCTATCGTGCATTGCAAGAGAACCATGAGGACTAAAGATGAACCGTCAAATATTACACATGCATGGATGAGTCATAAGAGATCCAGGGATGATTTTATCAAAATATATATGGAGGAGATGTGATAATAAGGTTTTTCTCATAGTAAAATCTCTTAAAATATGTCAAATATTTATTAGTAAGGGTCGTATATTTTGACTCGTTAACCCAATCAATGAACTATCAACATGGACATGTTGAGATGGGTATTTGAATGTTATAACAACCATTTTCTAGTATCAATAAGCCCTTGGAAATGAAGGTTTCAATTGATCATATTCATCCCTTAAGAGAATCCACTCAACCTTGAGAGTTAAAAATGAGTGAACTTATGTCACGTGTTGCAAGAGAATCGTGAGGGATAAAGATGAACTGCCAACTCCTGAGCATGTATAGATCAGTCCTCTAAGAGAGCATAGATAAAACTATTTTCATGTTTTTTTGAAAATGCAAACAAAGAGAAGGTGAAAAATTGTTTGCTTAAGGTAGATGAAATTAATATGAATTATTTGTTGGCTTCTCTTCATTTAAAGAAGATAATCTTCTCTACTCACAACACCAACCACATGAAGGTAGAAGCTCATCTGGTACCACTAACCTATATTAAAATTGTTAGAAAATTTTTAAATAGAAATAAACACATAATGATAAATTAGTTAAAAATTAAAATACATTAAATCAAATAACTTGACTATATTAATTTAAAACACTAGATAAACTTATTAATTCAATTTAACATACCTTTAGGATCATCTCTATTTGCAAGTGTTTCAATAAACTCTTTGTGGTCAAATTCACACACTTTCCACCAAGATCTATTGTGAGGATTTCTATGATATTTGATCATTTGATTATTTATAGTAATAACTAGGTTTGAATAATGAATTGCCACCCTACATGTTTCAAAGGTATTCAATAACAATTATTTTATTTTTTTATGATAGTACTTAGAGCTAGGTCTCAATAACCATTACTGATCCAGTGGGATAAATTAGCTCTTCTCTATCCATAACATTTGTGGTTAATATTTTTCCTCTACACAATGACACAAGTATTAATTTTATCCCTCATCATTGTCCTCAGGTACAATGACTACAAAAACATGCTCTACATTTAAAGTATAATCAAATTGTAAGCACATCTATCACTAATATCTAAATAAGGTTATATATTTAATTAAAGAATAAATTATACTT
Source organism: Torreya grandis (assembly GCA_037957365.1). Lineage (NCBI taxonomy): Eukaryota > Viridiplantae > Streptophyta > Pinopsida > Cupressales > Taxaceae > Torreya > Torreya grandis. The sequence goes on along the minus strand of JARHVA010000743.1, from coordinate 2,663,079 downwards.
TCTTACACAAGATCTGAGATGTGATCAAATTCAACTCATGATGTCATTTCATGATATCTTAAATATTGGAGTGAATGGCTACTCTCTATAGGTGATATGGATCTACAATACTATTTTTCAACCCATTATTTTGACTCGCATTCATTCTAATTAAATTACATACATGAAGAACAAAAACATGCCATATCCATAGTATGAATTCTATATAAAATTGAATTTAAGCTTTAAATGGAGTGAAAAACACTTGATCTAGGTACTATAATGCAATCTTCATAAATTGCGTTATGTTGTTCCTCTATTAACCAAAAGAATCTTTGTACATGATAAAGTTCATTTTATCCATGATATATATTTTTATTATACTAAGTCATAATACTTGTAGTGTTGATAAAATTAGCACCATTCGTATCCTTTGCCTTCTCTCTTTTAAGATCTCTTTTTACACATGTGCCTGCACTATCATGTTCCCCTTTTCCATGCCCAACCTTAAAGAAGATCCAAAAATGTTGAATACCATTCTTCTTATTCATTTTACTTAACCAGTTAAACATTCGATCATTCTTAAACTACCTTGTATAATTATCTGACTAAATGTAGTGTGTATCAAACATGATTTCTCTTGCATTCACATTTATATAAAATATCTAAAAACAACCTTGGACAAACTCTAGAGAATACAATCTATCATCGTTTCTATAAAAGTGGTACTCTCTCAAAATATTTATATTATCATCTATGTTATTAGGTGCATATCTGAATGTAATATGAACAAAATTACAACTTGAATTGAATTATAGTTTTGGATTAAACCTCATTCTATGGTTTTAGTGTGTAATTCTTAGTAAATTCTACAACCAAAATAATGGTGCCAACTGGGAAGTTGTCCTTGCATACCTTAAATTAATTACCTAACCATTTTGATTTGTGTGTGTTTTGCATATTGATAGATAATATTATTCTTGAATTCAAACATGAAATCACACACAAAAACTTTGGTCATAACCAATTCACATCTTGATGACTCTTTTCCATCTTTAGCACATACTTTATAGATTTGTACTTCTTATAATCAACTAGTTTATTTCCAAATTCATGTGAAATATCTTCATATATATAAATCATCAAATTTGATAGGCCACCACAAATTTTACATGTTCTATCTAAAAAGTGTTTGGAAAAAATAAATTGTCCCTTAGGTCTTTGACAAAAAAGACCCTGGATTAATTCTCTTGATGTCTTAGGTGGGGAAGACACCATACATTCCTTCAATATCTTCTCAGTATGTAAATTACAATGTATATGGCAAAAAACATAACAATGCATAGAAAATTTAACATGTACCTTATAATAACATGTGGTGCATGTTTGGTTGATTTTAAGATAGAAAGGCTTACACATCTCAAATGATCTTTGGCTAATTATCAATTGGCCATTAAATTTTTCAATAAACTTTTTATAAAATTTTGTTTGGGTCTTATCTAAGAAATTTTTTACATATGGATCATGATTTTCTAAGCCTTTTTTTCTTTTAACAATATGTTTTACACTATATGATAACCTTGTGTTGTCGTTCCAAAAAAATTTAGTCAAATGTCTTGTTCCTTTAACTAATAATTTATCTTTTCGTGGGAGTATACCAATAAATTCCCAACAATTCATGAGTGAAACGTCATCAAGACTTATTCTTAATTTTACATTATTTATTAGAGTTTTTCTATTTAAGTTTAAATATTTACTTGTTTAAGTAAGAATTTGAGCTTTAGATGTTGACTTACTCACTATAGATTCTATTATTACTCATCTTGCCACATTACTATTTTTATTCTAAATTTTATTGCCTATTGCCTTGAATGCATTAAATAGATTTTTTACTTTTGTACTATCTATTCCCTCCATGTCTAATGTTCTTAACCCCAAATTATGCATCACACGGTGCATTTTTTGCATTTTCATTAACTGAACAAATATTTGACATCATTTTGAATGGGTTTTATTCCTAAATTCATAATCACATACACATTGAGCATGGCATTGAAGCGATTTTATTTAAATTTTAACTTCCATAAGTTATATTATTTTTCATCTATTTCAACCAAATACCTTAGTGTTCATCTTATTATGCTTGGAGGTGTGGGTATAGGATCTATATTTTGTATTAAATTGAGTTGTGTTACCACTTCAACCATAATAGGGATAGTAGAGGGTTGACTATCTACATTAGACCCTACAGGTGAATTAAATTTCTCTTCATTAGGAGACACATAATTCAAGGTCATTACATGATGTTGATTATCATCATACTCAAAATTTCATTAAAAATAGATGTTTCATTATATTATGTTTGTCCATATGTTTCATCACTCATTACAAATTCATTACTTACATGCTCTAAATTTTGAATTTCATCATGCAAAAAAGATTGATTGGGTTCTCTTATCTTATTTTAAGACATATCTAAACTAAATTCTATATAATTGGGCATGTTATTTTCATTTGAAATATTACCTAGTGTAGAGGAAACACCTTCACCCTGCCTAGAAGCCCTTATGTATGCTCTCATATCTACTTATCTTTTTATTTTTTTTATTTTCTCTTCAATTTCCTTAGTTCTTAGCTCTTTGATTGGTATTTTGAGATGACTTCTCGACTTTATTATTTATATCTACCAAAATAAGACAATTGTAGATTTAAATTTGAAGAATTTGTAGTGATTCAAATAAAGTGAATGAATAATTTACCAAATTTACATAATTACAATAGAAAAACTAGTTTTTAATTTGTAAAGAACAAAATAAATGAGTAATTTTTATTGGAAATGTAAGATAAATTCATGAATCATAAAGGGCGTGCGTGATTTTAAAATCATACATGCCCTTTGTGATCTATGAAAAAAGGGTAAAAACATTGATTGAGGAAAAAGTTGGTGTAGAAAGGGCATACAGCCTTTGCAAAGGGCTTATGCCCTTTTCAAGTTTAGAAAAAAAATTGTCACTTTCCCTCCAAATTTTATTTGGATTTAAGCCTGGGGGTCCCAAATCTAGTCCAAACTTTGTCATGGACTAGCCAAGGAGATTTTTAATAAATTTAAAGTTTTTCATCTTTATTGACACATCCGACCATGCAGTTTTTATTATTTTTAAAAAAATATGGGTTTGTAAAGGGGAGAGATTAGTTTTAATTTTAATTTTTTAATGTTAGAATATTATTTATAATTATTAATTAATTTCTATATAACATACCTTGTTATAGACTATAAACATATCATCATAAATTATCTTATAAATTTTTGAATATTAGTCAAACACTTATAAAAATTATATCTCAACAATCTACACATTGTTAACTATGCTTTTAAAAAAATGATTTTTATGAAGTTAAGGTCAACAATTTGTGTTCGTACACTTGTAATTTTAATTTTTTAGCTATCTTAACTTATAAAATTATTTTAAAATTAAATATAATAAAAAAATATTGTCAACAATATTAGACATTTCACCTATCTATATATGAAGTTTCATACAAAAATGTATTTGTTTAATCAAAAAAATTGTGTTTGTACACATGCAATCTCCTTATCTTTTCATAAAAAATGACCAACTAATTATCATAAATGCATCTATTTCTCACACTTTTATCATCTAGGTATTAAAAAGTATTATATGTTTATAAAATACAATCAAAATACCACAATTAATATATTTATGTCATTGAAAAATTCCTTTTTGAAGTGTCTTTAACATTCTCTCCAATCTCAATGATTATTATTTTCAAAAAAAAAAGTGTCACTTTATCCCCCCACCTTTTGTCTTCCATTATCTTGCATCTACCCTCTTAGCATAACATTACCACATGATGACAATGCATAAATTTTTAGTGCCAATTCTTTAGATGTTATCAATCAACAAGAAGCAAGTAACTCATATATAATCAATGAATCTCTCAATTTAAAAGAAGAGCCTATCCCTCCACCTTCTCTTGATGGTGTGCATATTCAATCAGATATACTTAAGGTTTGTGTTTTTTAATCCCTTAACGATCAAATCATCATTATGAAAATTCAATATATGCTTTTGAAAATCAAAATCATTATTTAGTTTAAAAGATCATATCAATTAAAAATAATATCTAATTTATAAATAATCCAGATTATTCTAGTGTCAATCATGTATCTTCATCTAGCTATCATATGTCTCACAATAAACATACATCTATAATTAATGATTCAAAAAGTTAATAAGAGTTCAAATGAGATTTTAAGATAAATAATTTGAAACAAATTGATTACATTACATTTTATGCCTCCTCTTAGAATATCAAAATTCTATTGTTCATATCATAGATTACATGGGCATCATCAATTTTTTTTTTTGGATTCAAAGAACATAATACAAAATATCATTGATAGTGGTGATCCTATAAACATATGAATCTATTGACTCACTTATATTCTATCTCCTAAAAAACAAGTAAAAAAAGAATACAAAGAGAAAATATGGATACCAAAAGATAATTTAGAATAAGAAAATATGCAGAAATCAAAATCAAAGCATGCAAGAATACAAAAAGAACAAGATGAAAAATAAAGATTATAAAGATATCAATTAACAAAATAAAAGTTATAAGAATAAATTTAATATAAGCAATAAAACACTTCCTTGAAAAAATTTCTTAGGAAAACATGTCTAAATTAAAATATTCCTAAAATGTCCAATGATAAAAATATGGTTACTAAAGAATCAAGCATTATATCTATTTCATGCATAGAGAAAAAACATAAATTCAAAGCACAAATTAATTATCTTCACAATATTCAACCAATAATACATGAAAAATATTTAGTTAAGACTATGATGCAATATCCTAATAATAATAAACATATTTTAAAAAAATAACTCCCATCTATGGTGCAATAAGTTTTTCATACACATATACAAAATATAATCAAAAAGACATCACAATTTAAAGGACAATATACGAAGTTAGCTCTTTCCTATGATAATGATTACATTGATTCTCATAATCCTAATAATATATAAGATTAGTATTATCCTAATGATATAAGGCCTATACATAAGCATCCCTTTGATGTCATCCTTGTATTATAGTTTCATATCTCCCTTTCTACATAGATTCTTTTTTTTACTTCGTTGTTACTTTTTCTATATTTATCTAAGCATTATTTTATCCCTTGGATTTGTTTTCAATTTTATCACTCACCTTTTTTATTTTCAATCCAATTCAAGCAATCCAAAACACCTATCTTACAAATGCTTTCAATAATCATTCTTGTTCACTATTGCATCTCCACCATACCATAGCTTTCATTGTACATACATGATCACATATCTCTTACCCATAAAAATCATGTACATTCTTATATATTTCAATCATTCAAGTTACATTTCTATGGCTCATTCACACATGCACTAGGGGGCAGATTACTTACTTTTCCTTTTCACCACATGTTAATTTTTAACCTTGTTAATGATTTTTTGAATCTCTCACACTTCCTCTATTTGTAAATCCTTGTTTATTATCACATTTTTCAAATATTTTTATATTCCAATAGTTTCAAAAGGTTATGAAAAAAATAAAATATTTCAAAAATTCAAAAACATAAAAATATTTCAAAAATTTAATATGTATGTACGTATGTTCAAAAATTCAAAGTCAAGACCTACAAGCATTTTTTAATTGTTGTTAGCTTATTTATTTATATATTTTATTTATTCTATATTAGGTAGATAACATATTTCAATTTTGAATACATATTGATTTTCATGAGGTACATGAGTGTGATAAAGGACATATTTTCATATGGCTCTTTGATAATTGGCTTCCATTATTACCCAACAACCTTGTTAAATTGGGTACATTTATTTGTTCTCTATGAACACTTCCATGTGTATTTATCCACAAAATTTCTATCATGTTGAGATACATATCATTAAAATATTTTGTTAATCACTCATATTATACATGTGTTAAATTAAATATGATATTTGATAACACAAACATTGATACATATGGATAATTTAAAGTAGTATCACTTGCTTTATACTTATCTCTTATTTTACCTCATGATAAGTTAAAACTTGATTGCTCATTGTGTGGGGCACTTGGTCTTGTATGTACAAATTACTATTTGTATAGCATCTTTATGTCATTTTTATTTGGCCCTTGACCTTGTGTATTTATGAGACATTCACATGTCCCTTGTATGTGGCCTTTGGACCCTATGTGTGACATTACATGCAAATTAAGTGACATTTTATGACATTTATTTTACATTCATTACTTTTTATTATGGTTCCATCATTCACATCATGCATTACTCCTACTCTCTACTCTTATTTTACTTCCATGATGCATATCATGCACATCATTTTATATTCTTAAATTATATATCCATCTAACCCATGATTAATATACAAATTCAATGTTAAATTTAAATATTATGATGCAATGCATTCAATGGTTCAAATGCTACTACATTATTCAATATTTCACTCATAGTTTCATTTGATATAAGTGACTTTCAAGATAAGTTTCCAATATCAAAAGGGGGTATCACAATGGTCTTGTCTTGATAAGTTAAATCTTCATGAGCAATTTCAGATTTATGGAACTATCTAGTTTTAAAAATTGCAATATGATTTAGAATTTTCAGATTTTGGGGGCATGTGACATTCATGGGCACTCACTCTTATAGTTAAAAATGAAAATTTTAAAATATTTATAGGTTTAAATTTTTTAAAGCTCAATGTATTTCATATATATTTATTATGGTATATAGGGTATGATACTCACTCATGTTGAAGTTAGTATATGAAAATTTTAAAATTCTCAAGTTCAAAAGTTTCAAAGTTTCAAATAAAATTTAGATCCATATGAAATGGTGTGATTCATATTCATGTTACAATTAAATAATATTAGAGTCTAGTGACACTCAACTTCTATAGTTGCACTTTTTCTATGTAGTGAGCCATAGGTAGTGGTTCTATCCTTCAATTATTTTACATAGTACTATACAAAACTAAATGAGATTTATAGCATACAATATTTCTAACTTAATCATTCAAATATTTTGAAATTAAGACTTTATCACTCTTAATTTTCCACAAATTTAAGATTTCTCTAAAATCCTCGACAAGGGGGTAAACACTTCTACATTTTCAAGTTACAGGGCAATTAGTTTACATACTCTTTCAAGTGTATACTCTCTTTTATCTCTTTTAAAATGTATCAAATTGTAAGTTTAATATTTTCAAATATAGACGGTAACTAATTTCAATGACATTGTTGCAAGATTTGTATTAAGATACTTACATAATCAAGCTTTGCATCAAAATATAAAGTGTGTATACACACTTCTATTTGCATCTACTTAACTCTATCAACTTCACTTTGTTGTATCACTATAATAAAGTGAGGCCAAATTTAAACATATAAAATTAATCATTAAATATTTGAACAGATTTAATCTTGACATCCTTACCTCTCTTAGCATATTTTTCATTTTACTAACTTATAATCTTTATGAAAGCACGCACTAATCTAAAAGTTGTATTATAATTACTCAAAATATATATTATACATCCCTAATCTAATAACAGACACCTATCAGACATTTTATAACAATCTTGGTCCTTTTAGAATGGGAATGCACTGGGTCGAATAGAGTCGCACTATAGTCATGTTCACTAGTGTGCCCTTATCCCCTATGCTCTAATGATAACTTGTTCAATTTCAAATTCTCTATTTTTCATATTTTGCACATTTTTAAAGCTTAGTTAGCTAAAATATTCAAAAAAAAAATCATATATAAATACATCAAGGCTTTTCCAAATATATTGGTCAATCTCTTAACAATTCTACTACACACTGAGCAAAATAGCACTATTTCTTTCAATTTAAATTATGTTGCATTTTAATGATCATAGTATAATTTTGAATACCTTTTATTTAAGATCAAGGGCATCCATTGTCAAGCATTTCAATAAATATTATTTCTATATTCATATAGTTTTACATTTACAGATCACACACTCACCTTAGAATTAAAAACTATATCAGTCTTAGGTTGATTAGGACTATGTAGACAACACTCAGATTATGTGGGTTATTCTAAGAATAACTCACCTATTTTCCTTACCTAATTCCCCCTTTTACATTTTATCTCTATCATGTTTATTATTTATAAGAAAGGGTTTGTGTTTTTTAGGTCTTCCACACATGAAATAAGCACACAAAAATTATCATTAAATTCTTAAAATATTTTCATAGACCAATATCAAAAAATTAGGTGCACAATCAATTAAGATGTGGCTGCAGTCAATATACAAGGTTTTATTGCATCCCTATCCTTATTTTGTGGACTTATCCTAATGTAATTCAAATTCCTACATTTGGTCGTGACACAATACATAGGTCTCCTCAAGCATTTTTTAGTCATAGTCAGCGTAAGATTTTTTTTAGGAAGGATTGCATATATGTGGGCCTATTTACTATTTTTAACTATTTTTAATTGTGTAAATTATGTATTTTATTGTATTCTACTATATATTATTGTATATCAATTTCAATAGTTTAGATTTATTTGTTTGATACAATCAATTCAAATATATATTAAATATATAATTCTTAAAGCTAACATTAATTTTTGGTCTCATTAAAATAAAATATATTTTCTAAGATAGACTTCCAAGGATTAGTTTTCAATGACCCTTTTGGTGTGTATTCTATAATAATGATTATGAATCCCCAAACCACATCCTCCTTCATTGTAAATTTTCTTGTAAATTTTGATCTTGTTTGTTTAATAAAGTGAACAAAGTTTGAGTAGCAACAGTTTCTATTCAGGAAATTTTGATTAATTGGATAGAAGAGGAAGGGGACCAAGTTTGAAGTATTTAAGACATGGCCCCATATATGATCACATAGATCTTATGAAATGAGTGAAATGATAGATTCTTCAAGTAGTTATCAATCTCTTTATAAATCATTACTCTTAAAATTGAGGTGCTCCTATAAGAGGTTTTTAGACCACCTTTGAAAAATAAAATCATTCGGGAAGAATGTCATGTTCTCTTAAAATTAAATTTATTGAAAAAATATTCAACCTCTCTCCTCAAATTAACAAGTTAATGGCTTTTGGCCCAACCCTTCAGTGACAATTGTGTCAAGCTAAATTTTTATAGGGCATCCAAAGGTAACCCAAGTCTTTCTATAGGTGGAGGCATATTTAGAGATAATTTAAGACAATTGATATCATGATATACCTTAAACATTATTTGGTATTTAAAACATTCAGTTGAAGCACTAGATATTCTTAAAGGTTTGATAACTGCTATTGATTCTAATTTTAAGAAATTATTGGTGGAAGGTGATTCTATTTTAATTATCAATGCTATTAAATTGATGAAAATAGAGGAGTGGTAGCTCAATTTAATCATTTAAGATATCCTCCATGTCATTTTTTTTTTTTGGATATTTCTTTCTCCCACAACTATCATGAGACTAAATCTCTGGTGGATTTCTTGGCTAATTTTAGAGCTCTTCGCCTTCATCCTAATGAAGACTAACATTGTGAAGGTACCCCCTCACCCAAGAAGAATGTAGATAAATTATTAGAAAAGAGTTGACCTACTTACAACTTATATTTGATATTTCTGTCATGAAAGGAATATGTGTTCTAGCTTTCAAGCTTGAATGTCATTCAAGAAGATGGAGACCAAGGCTTCTACTGGTGGCACTTTCATACACTCCCCAATTTGTTCCATGTCGTGACACTTCCTTTTTTCAAACTTGGATTGATCTAGGTTGTGATTTACATTATTGGTTTATGGTTTTCTTTGTGTAGCTTTTGGGCTTCTATTCTTTGATCATTTTTCTTATTTCTAGGCACTTGGCTTTGTCGTTGTATGGCTTTATGGCTTTCTATATGTCTCATTTCACTCCCTTGAAGACTTCTTTTATCTTTTTTGATGGATTATGCTAGTTAGATTATTTTTTACCTTGGGATAAAGGTTCATTTTCCATTATTATTTTCTATCAAAAAGATCCATAATAATTATACATTTTGTGATATATAATTATTTTATTATCTATTAATTATAATATTGTGTGTGTATATATAATATTTTAATATAATTATCTTTTTTAATTATATAATCAATATTCTCTCATCTTGAAGATGGTTTATGTAATGTGATCCAAAACTTTGATCCACAAAAATTCGCACAATTTTACTAGAAACATTTATCGGTATAGTAGTAATAGTAGTAGTAGTAGTAGATATTTATATATTATATTATATTATATTATATTATATTATATTATATTATATTATATTATATTATAATAATATATTTTAATATAATATATACATTATTTACCAAAACATGAAGTCACATTCCTTGCTACATAATCATCCACAACCTACACAAAAAGGATTTTGAAATGACTTTATCAAAATCTTTCCCCTCATAAAAACACTCTCAAACATTCACTTGCCATGATAATATATCATTGACAACATACCTCAAAGAGACCCATGTTTCCAATCATGTATTTGGTAATTGAAACAGTGTCGTGAAAACTACAAACTACATTGACATTTTTGACATTTCACTAAACTTTGGACATGTATCTGGTAGGGTTCTTTGAGTCCATCCCCTGAAATACTCTGTCATTTCCCCTCACCATAACCACTCAGCTCACCTTGAAATCTTTTAATACTGTCTTTCATGTTTTGTATAGATTTGTCCTTCCCCACTATTTCGGCATTGTTCAAGTTTACCGTGAAACAAAATGTCTCTCCTCAACACAATATATTACCATATTATATGAATAAACACACCACCTCACTTTTTATTGTCACCTCCAGTATAAATATCATATTATTGTTGTTTTAACGTTACACCCATTACACCCATTCTAGGTAACTTATACCACCTAGTTTTAATTATGTAATAGGAACCTCCACGAAAGCAACGATCCCAGAATGTTTCCCAAAACGTTAACATGGAATATGTTGTCGAATTATTGCACCACTTGTTTGAGCCACTTTAGGCACTTCCGTCAACAAACATGCTATTCAGTCTATACTACTATTTGAAGATAATATTATGTTCTGTGGTAGTCTTATGTTTTTTTCAGTCTATGGTAGTATTTGAAGATAATGTTGTACCAACAAGACAATTTAAGCATGATTGGCATATTTTAGCACATCTCACAAATAAAATAGTGATCACCGTAATGAACAGCACGCCATGTTGCGTGCACCGCTCTCTATCTCCTGACGCCAGTGATGAACTTATATGGATTCTGATGCCGTTTACAGTACGACTGCAACACATGGTGGTGGTGAAACCGCCGCTAAGTTTAAGCCTTATTTTAGCACCGTCCCGTGATGCTTATTTTTTCCTCGGTCGATTAAAAAAAGTCGAGACGTTTTACTACCATGTCGAAGTCAGATAGAGCAGTCGGTTGGGTAACTTACATTATTAAATTGTCCGTCGGGGGTTCAAATTTTTTTGTCGACTGCGACGGCCGACGTACCAGATCTTTAAGGTCAACTATGATGTTGTCCCTGCCAAGAACACCGTTAGCGATCTCAACAAAATGGGCAACCAACTAATCGCCGTTTTTATCCAAAACAAACTATAAACACACCTCATAACCTGCTCCATGCCATATAAGATTAAAACATAAGATTATATTCGTAAGGCCCTCATTTTATTGAAATTTTTTTGGTTAATTTTATAATTTTTTTGAAAAGGAAAATGAAATCCGGAAATTTAGCTAGTGTTATTCCAAAAATTATGTTATTTGTGGTAAATGATGAGGAACAGATTTAATTACATTAACAATAATTTGTAAATACTAAAAATCAGATTTAAGAAGGCTTATAAACAGTGATCAAATTTGAAGGGATGGTCTTAATTTTAAATTGAAAATACTAATAATCAGATTTAAGAAAGCTTATAAACAGTAATCAAATTTGAAGGGATGGTCTTAATTTTAAATTGAAGGGTGTTTAGTCATCCAACCCTTTTATGATAAAAAGTTGTAAATTATAGTTATTCTTCCATTGACAAGAGTAAATTACACCCACACGTCACTACAAAATATATTGTATAAAATATATTTTTGTACATTTTAACAATCTTCTTAGAATTTCTCAACAAGTTTTGAAATATTCTAATGAAGTAAGTTTTTCAAAATTGCTTGGAAGCTCTTACAAAATAACTCAATCTTTCAAACTAAGAGAAAAAGAGCACTCAGAGGTCTGAATCCTATAGTGACTAATTTATCTTAATCTAAGTATTTAAATTCAACACCTATAAATATGAAAGCTCCCCAACCACTTCCAATAACTCCTCTAAAATACTACAATGAAATAATTGTAGCTTCTCTAAATTTTAAAAATTTAAATAAATATAAAATATTTGTAATTTTCAAATAATCGAAAACCAACTATGAATATAGAAAATAAAAGATTCTTAAATTACATATTTCATACGAGACAATATTTTAAAAAAAGTCATCATATTTTACTATTGAAAAACTTTAATAGGTTCATATAGCCATCCAATTTAACCCATACCTCCAATCTTAAAAACACCTCATTTCATCAACTATTGGAGACTACGCCATAATAATAGTGATTATCTGAGAAATTAAATATTGACTATGATCAATAAGCTTCAATTTTTTATAATTCATGTCTTTTCTACTAACTTCGCCATGAGGAAAATGGTAATTATAATTTATTACGGTAGTTCAACTATCAATTTAGAGTGTGTGTGTGTGTGTGTGTGTGTGTGTGTGTGTTATTTTTATCATAATCTTAAAGCATTGAAGTTTTTCTATATGGCGTACTTTTTTAAATTAGAGATCAATGGTGATTAAATTTGGGAAGATAAATGCAAGATAAATTGGGAATAAGAAATACTCGAAGACCCATTATAGGACATAGGACTACTACAATCAAATTTTTACTTAAAAAGAAACACTACTGACTAACATATTTAAGCTACAAAACACAAATAAAAAAAGTAGCACCATCTTGGAGCACTTATCCATATCTTCTTCTAAATGTATCCTATTTAATGTGACAAACATAAAACTTGGAATAAGAATATCTTAAACAACACACTTCAACGATTGTAAAATCACAAAGAAGATTAGATAGGGGTGAAAACTACTAAATTTAGGGATAAATATTAATGACAAATTTTTTTGATAAGTATTAAGTTAGTAAATATTTATCATTCAAATAAAAATTAATATATTTTAAAAATTAATTATACACACACACTTGCATGAATATTTAGCCAAATATAATAAATTTTGAAATAAAAAAATGTAAAACAAAATAGCTAGCCAAAATTTTATATTAATTAATCAATTAAAAATAAAAATTACATATACAAATATCATTTACATTCCTTATCTTATACATTTATTTTCTATTATATTTGTAATAATATGGGCTATAATATTCAAGAAATTATGAAATAAAAACTAATTTGACATGCAGATGAGGCACTATAAGACATTGAGGAAAATGTAGATGTTTATAGTTATATTATGAGTGTAAAAGATAGATGATGGGATTTATGCACTAACTTTTGATGTTGAAGGAGTAGCGTCGGGCTCCCACTTCCAGCCTAACTTCTTGTATCTTTTAAAGACATGATTTGTTTGGTGTAGGCCGACAGGGAGATTGAAGAGATGTGTCTCTTTCCTCTCACTTGTGTATGTGTGTGTGTGTGTGTGTGTGTGTGTGTGTGTGTGTGTGTGTGTGTGTGTGTGTGTGTGTGTGTGTGTGTGTGTAGTGATTTCTCATTGTTAAAGAGATGTAATGAGAAGAATAATCCACAAGGTAGAGAAGACTTCTAAGGAGTAGATCAAGTTATTTCTAGAGCAAATCAAATTTATCAAGTGTGATCTTATTCGTTGTGCTTCAAGAAGTAAAGCCATACCTAGAGGCCTTGGATTTGGCCATTGTAAAGTAGATTGTTGTTATTATCATTCAATATATAAGAGATATCTTATTGTTGGGTTTTTCCCTTCAAGTTGGTGGGTTTTCTCAGGGTATCTTGTGTTCATTATTCATTGTGTTGCATTTTTTGATTGCTTTAATTCTGATCATAAAAATATAACATGGTATCAGAGCGGGTTTGAAGAAGATCGTGATTAGATTTGTCATTGTAGCAATACTATATTTTTCTTTATATCCACTATCTATTCCTATTTTAGTCAAGATGGTGAATGGTCTTAAAATTGAGGATATACTCGAAGGAGCATCCAAATTCACATAATGGAGGTTTAGAATCATGCTCACCTTGGAAGAAAATGACTTGGCCAAGTTTGTGGAAACCAAAGTTCCTGAACCTTCAGAGGAAGAAGAGAAATTGTAGTTGTAAAATAACTAACAACGCAAACCATGGGAAAGATGCAGCCAGCTAAGTTTTGTAGATAAGATGAAATCATTACCAAAAAGAGCAGTTGGAAAATTGTTTAAGTGTCAAGCTATAGTAAAATTAGCAGAATCATCAAAGAAAAAGTAAAGGCTACAACCTGCATAATGGCATTAAAAAATCTAGTCTTATGTGAAGGAGAAATGCAAATCTAAAAATGGGAAGATTTGATCAAAGTAATGTATGTTGTATAGTTGAAGCCACGATCAACCAAAGAAGTGTAGATGAAGTTACATCAACAGTTGGAAGAAAGCTCAGCTAGCACATGGGAAGAGAATGCAAGCAACTAGTAGAAGCTTGCATAGAGAGTTAAAGGAGATCATGAGCAACCAGAGTGCATAAAGAAACTATACCCAGTAAGGAGTGAATGCAGTGACATTGAACCATGGTAAAATTCTAGGTCCAAATGAGAGTAGTTGTGTCCTTGAAAGGAAGCGCCTAGGCTAGAGGTGTAATGAGAGTGTAGGAGTTGAGTAGAAGATAGTGGTCGCTACTATATGTCCAGCTATGTAAGGAGAAGAACTAAACAACTGAATGGTAAGTGAAGTAAATAGAAAGAGAGAAGATAATTTATCATATTTTATATGCTAAAGAATTCAACCTAGTCAAAAGGGTCAAGTTATTTAGAATATCCATGTTGTCGAGCTAGAGAAAGGAGTCGATGATGTACAACTAGTCATGGAAGTGCAGTCTATCTTTCATCAAAACACAGTGAGAAAGAGTAACCTGCATGGAATAGTTTTTCTAGACATATTGATTAGATATAGAGGCGATGATCTCACTCTAATAGATAGAGGATATGTAATTTGTTGAATTATTCATGGTGGGTAATGACATGACTACTACCACAGTAAAATGGGGGACTAAAAAACTTATTCATAACCCTAAGATGATGAAACAATCATGTGCATAGAGAGGAAGCCAAGATAAATGTTAAAGGAGAAGCAGCAGCTGCTGCTGAGTGTTCAAGCTGAAGAGCTACCAGCATTGGAAAGAAGAGCAGCAAAGAGAAGGTAGTCACCAATGTGGCAAAGGAGAAGGAATATAACATTGAAAAAAGTTGAGTAGCTGGAGGAAGATTAGGCATCACAAGAGATGAAGAAGAGGAGATTCCTTCATATTTGAGAATGGTAGTGGTAGTGGTGTTACCATATGGGACACCCTGATTACTAGCATATGCTCAAGCAGTGATGTAGTATATGCTTGCCACCTTGTTGGTAGTAACAAGAACATTTATTGTCTATCTGGGACCTAACATCAGGAACTTCATTTTATAAGGTTTTATATATGAAGCATCCATGCCCATAAAGTTTGTATTGAAGGTAGAGTTGATGACCCTTACAAGGTTGGTTTCCCTGAGCTTCACAGAAATGTAGAATGTATCTGCATCAATATTAGCATTTAGTCCATCTATTACATTTGGTAAATGCTCCAAGTGATTAATAATATTATACCAGATCTTGAGTATGGATAGAGGTCTCCCAATTGACCATTGATAGTAAAAGCATCTGACATGCTATGAATAGCTCATGTATGTGTTGCTTCATTCACAACATCGATGGGATTTTTGTTCCACCATTCTCCTAGCATAATGGGAGTCTCTTGAGCGGGCTTGGTGAAAGGATAAGTTGTTCAAATTTGAGGATAGATAATCAAGGCACCATAAATAGTAGTTCTAAGCCATGAACTATGTGCATGCCACCACAAAGTTCTTTCTTGACCACTAATGATGAATCTATAGGTGTATCTCCCTCTTGGCCAAAATGGGACATTATGTGATGTACTCTGGTCCATCAGATCATCCTGTGCAAAACTGCCTCATCATGCCTATAATTGGAGTTAGACATGAGAGCCTTTATAGGCTAATCACTTGTCTACTTCAGGCATTAGTACATGATTCTTCAAGCTTGTGTGATCTTTGGCATCAAAGATTGGCTCACCTATACTTTCGAGCTCTACGTATCATGGAGAAGACGGTCACGGGTCTTCCAAAATTATACCAAGAGCATGAAGGTACCTACAAAGGTTGTGCCATGAATCTAAAGAAGTAATTGAGAGGTTCAAAGAGTTTAAAGCTCAAGTAGAGAACTTATCTGGGAAAAGAATCAAAGTTATGAGATCTGACAATGGAGGGGAGTACACCTCTGAAGGATTCCATAAATTTTTCATTGAAGCAAGAATTAAGAGAGAGTTTTGTGTCCCTTACAAACCTCATCAGAATGATGTTGTAGAAAGGAAGAACAGATCTATTGTAGAAGCTGCCAAAGCTATGATTGATAATGAGTTCTTCTCTATGAGAGAAGTTTGAGGTGAAATACCTTGATAATGAGTTCTTCTCTGTGAGAGAAGTTCGAGTTGAAATCCCTTGATAATGAGTTCTTCTCTATGAGAGAAGTTCGAGGTGAAATCCCTTGATAACGAGTTCTTCTCTGTGAAATAAGTTCAAGGTGAAATCCCTTGATAATGAGTTCTTCTTTGTGAGAGAAGTTTGAGGTGAAATCCCTTGATAATGAGTTATTCTCTATGAGATAATTTCAAGGTGAAATCCCTTGATAATGAGTTCTTCTCTGTGAGAAAAGTTTGAGGTGAAATCCCTTGATAACAAGTTCTTCTTTGTGAGAGAAGTTTGAGGTGAAATCCCTTGATTCCACTCTAGGAGAGTCATGGTGTATGTCATGTAAGTGATGAACACTTGTACATACTATACATTGTTGTAGCCATTGTGGTTGATATCATGATGAGATGATATGTCTTATGCAGTTGGAAGTATCCTCCCTAGCTTATAAGGAGTGTTGATGTTGAAGGAGTAGCATCAGGCTACCACTTCCAACCCAACTTCTTGTATCTTTTAAGACATGATTTGTTTGGTGTAGGCCGACAGGGAGATTGAAGAGATGCATCTCTTTCCTCTCACTTGTATATATATAGTGATTTCTCATTGTTAAAGAGATTCAATGAGAAGCATAATTCACAAGGTAGAGTAGACTTCTAAGGAGCATATCAAGTTATTTCTAGAGTAAATCAAATTTATCAAGTGTGATCTTATTCATTGTGCTTCAAGAAGTGAAGCCATACTTGGAGGCCTTAGATTTGGCCATTGTAAAGCAAATTGTTGTTCTTATCATTCAATATATAAGAGATATATTGTTGTTGGGTTTTTCCCTTCAAGTTGGAGGGTTTTCCTAAGGTATCTTTTTGTGTTCATTGTTCATTGTGTTGCATTTTGTGATTGCTTCAATTCTGATCATAAAAATTTAACACTAAAAACTAACAAGGTTTATTACCTAAACACAAAAACATAAATATTCTGACATGTGCCAACCATACTCCTTTAAAATTCCTTCTCTTACACCACAATTCTAAAAAAAAAATGAAATTATGGCCCTTTTCTATGTTCTCTTCTAATATGTTGGGTTATGTGGGAAAAAAACACCAAAATTGAGTGGAGATAGTTTAAAATAAAATCTTAATGAATGGGATTATTAAAAAATTCTCCAACACATTTATAAGCATGCCATGCTATAATAGTAATTAAATTTTTTAAAAAAATAAGAATGAGAAAAATAAATTTTAAGAGTATATACTTATTATTTTGGATGTCATATGTAGAAAAGGGTTTGCAGACTGAGAACTAATCTTGATTTTTGACAATTTTACAAGTACTAAAAAAATTAAGGGAAGTAAAATAATTAAGGTTTCTTCAACCATGGCATTAGACAACTCATATGGCTATGAAAATAAACATAAATGATATTAATTTTATTCTTGGTTGATCGACATGGCATAGTTTTGGATTTATGGATACTTAACTCACTCCATGTGTTAAAATAGAGGGTTTTGTAATGACATGGAAATGAAAAAAAAACACCAAAAAGTGGAATAAGGTGCAAAATTAATAAAATTCCATGTAGCATGATATTTAAAGTCATGATATGAAAGTGTTTACAAGAATATATTATAGTCATGATCTTATCTTGATGATACAGACATATAAGTTCAGCTTTAGAGTGTATTATGGTGCATACATGAGAAAATAGATTTGATAATTCCTTTAAAATATAAATGCAAGTAAAATAAAACTGATTATAATTTCTCTAGTGTGGTGTCTCTGAGTCTTGAGTTCCTTTCTTACCCACCATCATAATAAATTTATTTAATTTTGATATACATGTCTACCAATATTATTTTCACACTTTTTATTCATATTTATATTAGTCAGGGTTTATCCTATAAAATAGTTTCAGTTTTCAAGAATCATGCCCTATACTAACAATGATGTGGTGTTGATGAGCATTTTTTATATAGCCCTTCTTTTGTAATTTTTAATATGCATTTATACTTCTTCATTGTCAAGCATTTTGTAATCATTGATTATTTTTTTGACATCTTATTTTTGAATTACACTTCTTTGAAGGGTTTGAATCCCTTGGAATGGTTATGAAGGGCTCAATTTTGATCACTAATTATAAATTAAGTTACCGATTTGGGATCAGGGTCAAATAATTGGGTTTACAAAGGTTAAAAAATTATATATAAAAAAATAAAACATAAATAAATTCTAGTCTAATAAATATGAAATTAGAAAGATTATCATTAACCACATAGTATGCATATTGATATTAAAAATCAAAGATGTAAATAATCACAAAATACTAACCGAATGCCAAATTTTATGATAATCATTAATAAAAAAATATCAATAATAATTAATTATATCAAACTTAATATTCATTGTCATGTTTATCTTCATCAAGAGCATCAACATCATGATGTGGTTCATTAAAACTACAAGGAATAATACTCTCACCATTCCTGCTAGCTAAGTTATGTGTCATTGAAGGAGTGTCAATGTCAACTAATGAGTGGTGGGAAATGGAAGTATCCAAATCAACTTCCTCTAGATCTATATTCTAATGCTTTGACATCCCCTCCTTGTACTCTAGTTTCTTGTACAATATAAAACACAAATTGGAGTGTATGTACACCAATTCCTCATCCATTTTTGTTGCAATCTTGTTGGGATTTTATGAGGGGATGAAGCTATATGTGCTCCAATTCTAATCACAAGAAGATGAAATTATAACCTACATTCAAATTCATTAAAATAAAAAGTTAAAATTCAAGTATTAAACATAAATTTTTAATTTTTAAAATAAAAAAAGAATTAAAAGTTAAAAAACAGAAAACCTACATGTCACAATACCTTAATTGTAAGAGGTTGTAGGTTCAATGATCTTTGGCCATGTAGTTACCGCCAGATATGAATATATTTCTTGTATTTATCTTGAAGAACACTAAGACTATGACATTAGGAGGTAATGAAACCCCCAAACTCTTTCATAACCATGTATTCTATCTCATAATCAAATAATATCATATAGAATATTGATTTATACCCTTTATCCACTTAAATATCCATGTATAGTGGTACGCTCATCTTCAAAGAAAGGATTTCATACTATAGAACCAAAGATTCAATGCAAAGGCAATGAGTTGTAGCAGGATGGTCATTTTATTCCACCGCTTAACAAGGATTGAATGCCCCTATTTGAAAATTTTCTCCATGAGATCTTACTCTTTTACATCAATGATGGCCTTCATCTTCTCAATCATTGAGTTGATATCATAGTATATATCTCCCAAACATGACTGATCCATGTCAATGTATGGGCTCAATGGACTTCAACAAATAATCTACATAGGCCCACTGATAATCACATTTGATAATAGTTTTCCTGGTTTGGGCCTTTTAATTATTTGAATCCTTCCATGCATTCCACATGTGGTTATTGACCATGTTAATGAATGTATTTTTCACTTACACAAGTCATCTCAATATAATTATGTGAGAGGCAAATCTAGTCTCAACAACTTATTGCAAATTTATAATTAAAAATATTTTGAAAATTAGGAAAATATACTAGTACCAGATTCAAAAAGTTAAAATTTTGAAACAAAAATAAAATTAAAATCTATAAACACCTTTAGTAGCTCCAATGTTGAGAAGGATATGAAAATGGCTTGATAATAGTGATGGTTGGTGACAAACATTTAAATCTTCTCAGCCTCAACATACACTTGCTTGATAAACTCAATTTTTCTACCCATTTTTTACAGCATGAGGTTAAGCAAATGGATAACACAAGGTGTCCAAAAAATATTCCAATACCTAACCTCCATCTACATTCCCATGGCCTTGGAATTTTTTGCATTATCTATTAAAACTTGGATAATATTTTGAGACCCCACCACCTCAATGGATTTGAAAAGGATGTTAGAAATAAATTTGATATCCCTTATAATCAATGACCTTCAAAAACATTCCCCCTATAGGTTATACTACAACCACATTGATTAGATGCATATTTTTTTTCATCTTTCCATCAATTGGAAATGATGGAGTCCCCTTTTTCAACACATGAATTCCTTATTGGCTCTAAATAATCTTCAACATGTTTTTTTTTCCTTTATCAATAAGGTGGTTATATGTTTCTCAAATATAGGACCTTTATAACCTTTTGGGGCCTCCTTGATCTCTCTTACTATTTCTAACCAATATGGTGATCAAACTACATTGAAACACCATCCATTTGCATACACCCATTATGCGATTTGACCATTTGTGATATCTCTACTCTCATTTTAAAATTATATTTCCAATGGTCCTTTTGTTTTTTTTTAAAAGAGGAGAAACCTTTTCATTCATGGAGAGTGTTGTAAAAAATTAATGTAGTACAATCACAACTAGAAAAGTACCATGTGGAGTTGGGAAAATGGGTGGGTTCCTTGATCCTTTAGCTTTATTTAAAAAAGGGGCGACCTGATCTCATGGCATGGGTGGCATCTATTTCTTCTTGATCCTTGATGTATTCAAAGATTTTTTATTTTGTCAATGGACTATCATCCTTCCCCATGCTACCTTTGATGTCAACACTAGCTATAAGACATATTTTTATCTACTTTAGGCACTTCTACCAAAAAAACACACTATTCAGTCTATAGTAGTATTTGATGATAATATTATGTTATGTTGTAGTCTTAATTTTGTTTTAATATGTAGTAGTATTTGAAGATAATTTTGTACCAACAAGACCATTTAATAATGAGAGATATATGTTATTACAAATCAAAAATAAAATATTGTAATGTTAGTGACCACCATAATGAATAACATGCCATGTTATGTACACCACACTCTATTTCTATCTCTTGATACTAGTGATGAACTTATATGGATTCTGATGGTATTTACAATATGACTAAAACTCATGGTGTTGGTGGCACATCAATTAATATTAATCCTTATTTTGGCACCATCCCATGATTTTTTTATTTCTAATAACTTTGTTAGCAATCTCAATAACATGGGAAACCAACTAATCACCCATTTTTCCAAATTAAACTATAAATAATCATTAGGACCTGACCCATACCATAAAAAATTTAAACATGGGTTCTACAATGTAGTATAAGAATATATTCCTAAACCCTTGATTTTATTTAAATTCTTTGGATTAATTCTATACTTTTATTTAAAAATAGAAATTAAATGTGAAAATTTATCTAATGTTGCTAAAAAAGTTATGTTATTATTGAAAATGATGAATATCGTATTTAATTACATTACTAATAACTTGTAAACACTATAAATAAGAAGACTTATAAACCAAGTTACCAAATTGGGATAGGGTTTGAAGAATAGGGTTCATTAGTACAATGATTATTTTTGGCCTTATGTATGGCTTGTGTTTGGCCATACAAAAAATATAAATTATAGCCTAATAAAAATTAAATTAGGGTAAATGTCGTGAACTACGTAATATGCATATTGATATAAAAAAATAAAATATGAAAATAATCATAAAATACTAACTGAATCTCAATTGTCATGATAGTCATTAATTATAAATATCAATAATAATTAATTACATCAAACTTAATATTTATTATCATCTTTCTCTTCATCTATAACATCAACATTAATATCATGATGTAGTTCATTAGAACCACAAGGACTAACACTTCTAACACTCCCACTAGTTAAGTTATGTGTCATTGAAAGAGTGCCAATTTTGTCAACATCCAAGCCAAGTTAGAGATCACTACCTCTAGGGCCTTGTGGCTGAAAAATAGTATCTCCACCATGTTGAGGGTGGAAATTAATGTCTAGGAATGTATTCTTAGCCTCAGAGTATAACCAGTTAGGAGATGGATCACCCATTCTAGCCTCAACTAACATCGACAAAAAATGTTGTCAACTGAAAATCAGACCTACAAGAAACAAAATCTTCTCTTAGCTTCAATAATATGGAGTTATCTACTAACGGTGCCAACCATGAGAAGGTGGAAGATAATTTTTCACCACTAACTTACAAAAAAGTTGTTAATATCTAGTTAAATTAGAATTTACATGTAAAACCTAAGAAATAAATAATATTTGATAAAAGTAAATACATTTACATTTGAGAATTTGACATACCCTCGGGGTTGAATCTATGGAACCTCTAGGATTGGATCAATTATTTATAGTATCAAGAATTGTTTCATGGTCATATTCATGAACCTTCCATATAGTCCTTTTCAATAGCTTACCATGATATTTGTACAGTTGAACATTTATTATGATAACCAGATTTGAATAGTAGAGTATTTTCCTATATACTTCAAAGTCTTCAAACAAACATACATTAAAAAATTTCAAAACATAGCATAAAATCCAAGTTCTAGTAACTACAATAGACCCAATGGGATAGTGATGTTTCTCCCATCTATGACTATAAACATCAATTTCTATTTTTCCTTTACACACTAACATAATTAGTAGTATATCCCCTCCTTGTTATACTCATCTACAATAACTGCATAAACATGCCATGCATTTCAAAATAAAACATGATTTACTAACATGATCTACTAATATAAATTTAGTACATGAAACACGTGTCAAATATAACATCAAACCTACTTTCACTAGATCAAACCCATGATCAAAGTCACTTGATGATGTCAGTGTTGTAAGTTATAATACTGGTGGAACCTGATAACTTTAAATTAGAACTAAAGGCCTATAAATCCATTCATCCACCCATTTTTTTGACTCACACTCATTCCAAACAAAGTTAATACATGCATAATAAAAGTATGCCATGTGCCTCATATGAACCATTTAAGAACCTATGTTTGATCTATGAAATGATTATAACTCACTCAATCCTATAACTACCATAGATTCTTGATAGCTTGCCAATTGTTCATCCTTTATGAGCCAAAATATCTATGTATACTGGAATTTTACTAAGCAACATGGCCCATATATTAATTCCACTATTCAACTATGTTGTTTTCATCTAATAAATCAACCTCTTCAAACTTTAACTCCTCTCTTGCAAGCACTCTTTTGACACACACTCCTATACCATCATGCTCCCCTTTTTCATAGCCTATTTTAGTGAAACTCCAAATATGTTCTACATGACTGCTCACATGCATCCTACTTAGCCAGTATAACATCTATTAATTATTGAATTGTGATGTGTAGTTATCTGACCATATATAATGTTAATTGAAATTAATTTTTATTTCACTCAACTTTCCATAAAATAACTAAAAAAAACCTTAAACATACTTTAAATAATGTGTCTAATCATTCCTGACATAAAAGTGGTACTCCCTTAATATTTTTTGATCATTTTCTATACTATCAGGTGAATGCATGAATGATATATGCATAAAAAGTGAAACTTGTACTAAATTGTGCTATTGTGACTAAACCTCTCTTTGTGGTTGAAATGTGTAATTCTATGCAAAGTCAACTAGTAAAAAAATAGTACCAATTGGTAATATCTCCTTAATTAACTTTAATTGATCTTCTATCTATCAAGCTTTATGTGTGTGCTATACATATGCATATACAATTTCATCCCTAAATTTATCCATAAATTTGAAAACAATTATTTGTTCTATAACAAGCTCACATCTTTTAGATTCCTTTCCATCTTTCATTTGATATACCACATATTTATATTTACTAAAACCAACCAATTCTTGTATAATTACTTGTGTACTCTCCGTATGGATACAATATTTCAATTTTGGCAATCCATCACAAATGTTGCAACTTCCATGTAAATATGCATTGTTATAAAATAATTGACCATCTAGTCTTTCACAAAAAAATGTTGGAATGAATTTTCTTGTTAATTTTGGTGGAGCATCTACTCCACACTCCTAAAACATGTTGTTAGTATGAAAAATACAATGAACATGATATAAAATATCATAATGCATAGAAAATTCAATATGTTATCGATAACAACAAGTAATGCATGTGTGATTGATTATCACATAAAATGGCTTGGCTATTTCAAAATACCATTGACTAATATAAATTTTTTGATATTTTTCAACAAATTTAGAGTACACTTGTGTTTGAATCATATCCAAAAAATATTTAGGATATGGTTCACAATTACAAGAACCAACTCTTCTTTTCACTACATATCTAATATATAGGCGATGCCCTTGTGTTATCTTTCCAAAATTATACAATTAAATATTTTAGGGCATAGACTATAGCCTTATATTTTTATGGGATTCCACCAGATAATGCCCATAAGTCATTTTTACCATAAATATCAAGTCTTTTATGTCTCTCAATTGCTTTCATATGAGTTTTTTCTATTTATGTCCAAAGCTCAGTGTGTTTTTCTAATCAATCATTTATTATTTTTTTCCACTTACAAAATAAGTTGTAATAACATGTCAAGCAATGTTACCATCTTTGGGGTGTTTCTTCACACCTTACTTAATGGTATGCATTATGAAAATTTTCAACAATTGCCTTGTTTACACCATCAATATTAGATGTTCTTAGTCCTAAGGTATTTATTATTATGTAATTTCATCAATATAACAAATAATTGGCATCTTTGAGCTTCACTTTAATCTGTAGAGTGCCACTCCCAAATTCTTTCAATCTTTTTTTGGATATGGGAATTGGACATTTTTTTAGGTATTGGTTTAAAAATGGATTCATCAATCTCAATTAAATTCATTGGTTTTCTTCTATAAATCCTAGGAGGTGTTTTTAATGGTATATTTTATTGACTTGGTGTTTCCATATTATTTTCTTCATTAGTAGGTTCTTCACTCAATGATGTTCCCATATTATTTTATTAATTGTAACTTTCTCCAATATGATTAGTTTCATCAACAATAGTTTCTCTAATGCATGTTTCCATGCAATTCACATCATCATGTATATTATCATCATCATCATCATCATCAAAATTAAAAATAGTAAACTTTAAATTTGGGTTTGCATTATATTGGGTATACTATGAACATCGATAATTGGAATTTCATAATTTGGTAGAGTATCATCATTCATTTCATCATTATTTATGACAGTTAATTCATTAGGGATAGTATACTTACTTGCATAAAAAAAAAAATCATTTGTTGCCTTTGTTTTTCTCTCACCACTTCTAATTCATTCAGTATTTTATGCTTTGACTTATTATTCCTACTATTAAAAAAGTCTTCACCCATGATTGCATAAATTTTTCAACTATTGAAGGTGGAGACAACAATCCAATTATTCAAAAATAGACCTACTTCATGTGAAGTGCCAAGTGGGGACAATAATCCCATTATTCCAAAATAATTAATTATAGTCCTATGAAATATTTATTCAAACATGTGAATAGACAATGATATATGCTTTTGAGGGTGTGGACAACATTTTAATCATTTGTAATAAAACTCAATAGATCAAGGGATTGATAGCATATGGTATACAATCAAGCAGTGGCAATACTCTCGAACTAAAAAAATGACTATTGGTGTTTTTGTTTTTTATTACTACTACAAGAACCATGTATATGGTAATACCATGTATGCATTAATACCATGTATGTGTTAATACCACATACATG
Organism: Torreya grandis; assembly: GCA_037957365.1. Lineage (NCBI taxonomy): Eukaryota > Viridiplantae > Streptophyta > Pinopsida > Cupressales > Taxaceae > Torreya > Torreya grandis. The sequence goes on along the minus strand of JARHVA010000743.1, from coordinate 2,636,654 downwards.
ATATTTAGTGTATGAAAAATACACCTTGAACACTAAACACTATAACCTAAGCCCTAATCACTATATCATATAGGTCTTACACCCTATACCCTAAACCTTAACCCCTTAACCCTTACCCTAAGACCTATACCCTATAACGTAAACCTTAAACCCTAATCCTTAAATCTTAAGCCTTAGAAACCCTAAGTTACATTAATAATAAGCTCTTAAACCCCTAAACCAATCATTTGAGTAAGCCAATTAACATCATTTAGACTCAAAATTATAAACCCTAAACCTTGAACCTAAAACCCTAAGATGTAAACCATAAAATCTAAAATTTATACCCTAAATTATAGACCCTAATCCCTAAACCCTATGCCATAAACCCTAAACCCTATGTATCATAAACCATAAACCATATACCTTAAACTTTAATGCTAAATCCTAAGACCTAGGGACCCTAAACCATATATGGTAAACTCTTCAAGATCTAAACCAATCATTTGAGCCCTAATTAACATCATTTAGACTAAGAATTTGGTTCTAAGGGCTCAATTTATCTCAAATCACACCATTAATTGCCCTAATTGACTAATTCCCTCAATATGTGATGACATGGGAGCTAATCAAACCCAAAAACATAATGTAAGCTCATAAATAGGTTCAATAAACTCAAATTATCCTCAATTACCTTCACAATTGAACCCTATACCCTAAATTATAAACTATAAGCCCTTAACTCTAAGCACTTTCAACCCTAATCCCCAAACCCTACTCCTTATACCCATATATACACCTTACACCCTAAGCCCTAAAAACCCTAAACCACAAATCATAAACTAAACTAAAACTCTAAAATAATTTATTTATCCATAAATAACATAATTTACAATATATATTAGGTCCACAAGGCTCAATTTTTCCCAAATCACATCATTCATTACCCCAATTGACTAATTAACTCAATCTATGGTGACCTGAGGGCTAATTTATCCCAAAATCACATCTTATAATCACAAATAGGTTTAATTGGCCCCAATTACCTTTAATATTAGACCAATTATGCACCTTAAATTATAAAAAATATCCCCAAAAACACATTTTGGTCACAAATAAGTTCAATCAGCTTAAATTTTCCTCAATTACCTTCACGATTAGATTCTAAACCCTAAACCCTATCTCGCATATACCTGAAACTCTAATCCATAAACCCTAAATTATATATCATAAACTAAATTATTTACCCATGAAATTAACATCCTTTATAATAAAAATTAGGATCATAGGGCTCAATTTAGCCTAAATTGCATCACTAATTACCCCAATTCACTAATTTACTCAATCTATGGTGACTTGGGGGCTAATTAAGCCTAAAATCATAATTTATAGTTAGCAATATGTTCAAGGAGCTTAAATTGGCCTCAATTAATTTAAAATTAGACCTTATTCACCATAAAACATAAACCTTTTACCCAAAAACACATTGTGGTCATAAATAGGTTCAATCAACTCAAATTGTCCTCAAATACCTTCATAATTAAACCCTAAACCCTATATCATATATACCTAAAACCATAAGCCTTAAACCCTAAAAACTCAATTGTAAACCCTAAAAACCAAATTATTTATCCCTAATTAACATATTTTACAATATAATTAGGTTCACAAGGATAATTTTGACCTAAATCACATCATGCATTCCCCTAATTGACTAATTTGCTCAATATGTGGTGACCTCATGGCTAATTGAGCCCAAAATAATATTTTGTGTTTACAAATAGGTTCAAGGAGATCAATTTGGCCCAAATTACCTTTTTTATTAGACCTAATTCATCCTAAAACATAAACCCTATTCCCAAAAACACATTATGGTCACAAATCTAGGTTTAATCAGCTCAAATTACCTACATTTGCCTTTGTGATTGGAATCTAAACCCTATATCATATTATCCTCGATTACCATGGTGGTAATTACATGTACATGGTTATTTAGCTTTCTATTTAAAACACATGTATTAAGTCTTGATAATTTCTTGGATTCTTGAGCCTCAAGCATAGACCTGCAACACACACAGTCGAATGCATGTTTTCTGCCAACAATAAAAAATACAACTTTGTCCATGCTAGACACGATCCATTTTATCGAATGTTTCCTTAAAAATAGTAATGTGACATCGACTAAGTCTCCTCTTTCTATATAAATGATTTTTTAATATTTTGATTGCTTTAAGGTTATTATTTAAATATTTATATACTAAATATGTTTTTGTAGTGTTATATTCCATGATTGTTCATGTTCATAGTTGTTTATGTATTTTTAATTCATTGATCCAAACCAAAAAAAAATCATATGGTTGAGAATTAGACCTAATTCTATACACATTACAAAAAGAAAATTCTAATTTTCAATATTTTTTGAGGTAGTTGTGGGGTGCACGATCAACTTTACATTTTTTTATCATATTTTAGGATACACTGACTTGTGAAATTAGTAAAAATATCATTGACTAATTTTAAAAATATATAGGTTGCAATCTAGATGTTACCTAACATTCTACCAAGGGGTTTAAATAAAAATCAAATGATTCTAAAAAAATGGTGGGTTGCACAAACAACTACCTAGTATGATTTTTTATAAAAAGCAATACCATTTCTTTTATTTTACAATGATTCACCTAGTTATACTTAACCATTTCAAAAAAATAGTAGTTTAGAAACTACACTATAAATTCTATAATTCATTTGTAGCTTGTAGGGTGGTGACGTCTTTGATTGGTTATTTTCTATTGTCAAGTTTGGATGAGGACGTCATGACACCGATTTGATTGTGACATGGTTCCATGTTTGATGTGTGGTGTGATTCAATGCTACACTACCTTTGATACAGGGACACAACATTCAAGTCTTAAACTTCATATTATAGCTTACATTCATCCATGCTAACAATATATGGACACCTAAGATAAATTAACATCATAATTAATAACATATGAAAATGCCATACTCAAACCCCTAGAAAAAGATGACCTTTGTCATATTGTTAGAAACTATAAGATTAAGCTATTAGAGACCAACATTCTTAAATATGGGACTGATACCCATGTACTTAAATTCAAGACAATGATTACACAAATGACTTAACGATTCCCTGATAGTGGGTTACATAGTAGATTTTCTCCAAGATTACTTTTACCAATAAAGGATAAAGTTGTCTTCAATTCTGATCCATATTTTGATGATATTTATCATATAGTTAGAATCCATGAGATCAAGTTTATAGAGGCCAACATTCTTAAATATGGGTCTAATTCCCCCTACCTCTAGTGGAGTGAAATTCTAAGGTAAATCAAACTTCAAGGCTTGGAGTAGTGACAATGCTTTTCAACCTAAGAATGAGGCTAATAAACATGTAAGTAGTGAAAGATTAAAAGGTGAGTTATGTAATGATGATGAAGGGTAATGACAATAAATTTCAAGTGATGTTGTACACAGGAGGAATATAAATATATAATATAATAATACAATATAATATTAGCATCAATGAACATCTTACCATTTGGAAGACAAACATCCTTTTATACAATGACATATGGATAGCACTTATCCAATATAATTTATACCTACATAGGCAACTATATGATTTTTTAAATTTACACATTAATGTAACAACAATGTAAAATTATGTACATGTCATTAATATCAAATCAATGTGATTGGATATTTGAAAGATCATTTTTTATTGTTAAGGGTCAATGAGGATGTCATAAGAGCCAATTTTATTCTGATAGGGTTCCATGTCTGATCTGTAACTCAAATCAATGATGAAATGTTACATATTGCATTGAGAGATGTGACCAATCAACTGGTGAATTTGGTCAATATGTAAGCAAGCAATTCTTGAATCTTAAGAAGGATTTCATTGAATCTGGAGGAAAAATGACAAGATGATCACATGCACAAAGCCTTTGAAGGATCATTTGAGATATATGGAGTCACTTAGCACCCAAGATGCTAATTGGGAGAATTATCCATCTAGGATTTGAGACTGATGCCCTAGTTTGGATGATCTATTTTCTAACACTAGTGAAGAGCATGAAGGTCACAAATACTTTGTCTAGATTGACCTCTCATGTTCCACATTGTCTAAGGAGATTAGTGGTTATCCTCTTGTGCATTAATTATAAAATTTGTGTGCTCTAGATGCATCCATTCTGAGATATAAAATTGGTGCATCAACTTTTAGGGGAGGAGTACCAAGTTGTGTTTTCTTCCTAGGGGATTCTTTGTGGTAATATTTGATCAAGGAGAGACTAAGTGATGTAGTAGCATCATCAAAGACAATGTAAATTTGATTTGATAAATCAAAATTGGTCTTAGAATATCTTCATAGGTCATGTTGGAGGTGTTCTAATAGTTATATTTTCAAAAATCTATCAATTAGTCCCCATTCCTAATTTCCCACCAAAATAGCATATTTAAAAATTCAAACTTGTTAATGCATTTGGAGGGAACTTTTCATGTACTAAGACAAGTTGTTGGTCATGGTCTTATTTTTAAGGATTATTTAAATATAAATAAGTGATTTTTTAAGTATTATCCATCTTGGCTCATTATAAATCTTGTTTAAAGTTAGTCATTATGTTAGTTGTACATAGGAGAAGGACAAATTTAACATGTTTTGTATGTGTCTTAAGTTGTCGAGAGACTTTACGTTCATGAAACAAAAATAAGCTAAGATTAGATATTAGTCTAGATATGATAATGATTAAACCATGTAAAAAGGAGCCCGATGAGGGATGAAGACAAGAATATATAAGTTTGTGTATAGAAGGTAGAGAGTCAGTGGTGATGGATGATAGTTGGCAGGGGGTCTGCAAGTCTGTATGTAAGTTTTTGAAGATACATAAATAAAAGAATGCCTCTATCATGTTTTTTGTGGAATCATAGACTTTGAAAATGTATCAATTTATTCTTTTGATGGCTCTTAATCTTGAATTATGTTGTTGGTTATGATTCTTAAGTAAATGCAAATTTTTACATAAAATTATGTGTAACATAGTTTAGAAAATGGTATGTTTCCTACATATTTTTGTGAATCTTAGACCTGGAGAATAACTTTCAAAGTAAAAATAGCCTATAAGGGCCTTAATCAAGTTTAAAATAATCCTTGATGGTCATCAAAAGTTAGAATTTTGTGAAATTCCCTCTCTCGCGCCACCTACAGTCCTAAAACCCTAGGGTAGGGTTTTAACCCATTAAATCTTTATTATCCCTTAAATTATACACTCAAATACTCTAAAATCTTTCAAATAGTTGTTTGAAGAGGAATTCAAAGTGATTAAAGTGGTTTTAAATGTTAAAAGCTCCTAGAAAAAGAGATATTCATTATTGTGTGTATGTAGACCTACAAACAAGATTAAAATTGGTCTAATTGATAGTTGTATGAATTTTATTGAAAAATCAAGGCATAGAAAGGTGTAAATTTGGTTTCTTGTCTTGTGTGGCCTGTGAATTATGTATAAGGTGCAAAAGACTATAGTAATACAAGTTTGCAAAGTTATGTATAAGGTCTTAAAATTAGTATTATTGAGTTTCTTACAAATAACTATCATTTTAAAGGTTCAAGGAATGTTTGGTGGTTTGGATATAACATCTCTAGGAGTCTTTAAATCCTTTAAAAAGCCTAGTGAAGGCAATTGACAGCCAAACAAGTTGTTGGTCTCTGTGTAAAGGCTAGTGAAGTTGTTTCTTATTTTCAGACCCTTATAGAGAAATGTGACAGAGAGGGCTAAATATAGAAAAATTATGAGTAACTAAGATATAGTAAAAAATAACGCAAGAAAGATTATAGATATAATAGAAAGGGCTACAAGCCTAATAATGTCAAGATCCTAGAAACCCCTGTTGAAGATAAAAAAAGAAATTAAAGTTGAAAGTTTATGTTTGATCTAAAACAAAAAATGATAAAACCATGACGAAACACTTAAAACTCTCAGCTAGATTCAGATGTAGTTTAAGAATGGTAAAAATAAGATAACCTAGTCATAGAAAAAGCATACTTAGTGGGAAAAATACCTAAATAAACCCCCTATTTATATCATATTGTCCACAAAGACATATAAGACTTAATTGAGGCCTACTTACATCAATAATCAAGAAACTTTGAGTAATTACTCAATTTGGTTGGATTCCCACAACCTTTATCTTCAATCCTCGGTGCCTAACTTTGATGTCAAATCTATAAAAGTGGATTATCCATGCAAATGTATCCTCCTTTATTCCCTCCCAATAGATATCTGGGAAGAAATATTGTTGGCAAAAATTGGATGTTTTTATAGAATTTTAAATAAAATTAAATCATAGCCAAATATATGCAATATTCATAATACAAAAGAGATAAGAGTTGCAAAAATAAAAATTACTTCTTCAAAAAATTAGAATCATTCTCCTTCTTCTTCTTGAAAATAAAGATCAATTACAATGTATTAATAGAATTACATGCGAACATGCTTTTCTAATTATTAAATAAAATATTTAAATTTATCTAAATAATAATTTGCATGTAATAGCAACTAAAACTAACTCTAGCCTTTCTAAGGCTTTATTTTTTCTAAAAAATATATTAACTAAAAATTAACTAACTATCTAAATTTAGCTCCACAAAAACTGTTCATGCAAACTAAATTTACACTAATGGTCTAAATATAGAACTGAGTGAACTACACTTCAGCAGCACTTTTCAACAAACTCCCCCTTGATGCTGAGTGGGCTCACAATTTGATCTCTGAGTGTCAAAAACTGATCTATTGCAACTACTTTCATGAAGATATCTGCCAACTATTCTTTAGTGTTGATGTATTTCAATTTTACTACCTTCATCTGTACTAAATCTTAGATAAAATGATGCTTTAAATCAAAATGTTTTGTCCTGCTATGATGGATTGGGTTCTTGGCCAATTTTAATAGCACTAATGTTATCACAAAAAATAACTGTGGGCTGAACTTGAATTTGTCCAATTTTTTCAAGAAGTTTTCTAAGCCATAATGCTTGTGTACCTGTTGAAGTGACTGCAACATACTCTAATTCTATAGAAGAAAGGGCAACTATACTTTGCTTCTTTGAGCTCCAAGTAATCAAACCAGAACCAAAAAAAAAAATTCCCAGTTGTTTACTTTTGATCATCCAAACTACCTCTCCAATCAGAATCACTAAAACCAGCAAGATTGAACATTTTAGAAGTGTAGTAATGAATACCAAAATCTAGAGTGCCTTTCACATACCTCAAAATTCTCTTGGCTGCCTTCATATGTATTTATGATGGCTCTGTCATGTACCTCGAAACAAGTGAAACTAAATAAGCAATATTAGGTCTTGTATGAGTTAGAAACATTAAGCTTCCAACAATACTTCTATATGTTGTTTCATCAACTCTTTCAGCACCATCATCTCTACACAACACAACTCCATGAGCAACTGGAGTGGAGACTGGTTTACAATCAACCATATCAAATTTATTCAACATATCTTTAGCATACTTTGTTTAACAAATAAAAATTTTATTCTCCCTTTGATAAACCTCCATTCCTAAAAAATATTTCATGAGACCTAAATCTTTCATCTCAAATTCATTCATCATGGAAACTTTGAATTCATCTTTCATCATAGAACTGCTACCCATATACAACAAGTCATCAACATACAAACTTACAATTAGAATATCATTACCTTCTTATTTGTATTAAAGGGTAGGTTCACTCTTACTTCTTTGAAAGCCATTCTCTTGAAAATATCGATCAATCCTAGCATACCATTCTCTTGGTGCTTGTTTGAGGCCATACAAAGCCTTCTTTAACTTGTAGACATGATTTTATTTTCCTTGCACTTCAAAACCTTGTGGTTGTTCCACATATACTTCTTCTAAGTACCCATTCAAGAAGGCACTTTTCACATCCATATGATGGATGCTCCAATTCTTTTGAGCTGCTAATGAAATCAGCATTCTAATGGTCTCTTGTCTTGCTACTGGTGCAAATGTCTCTTCATAATCAATGCCATACTTCTATGTGAAGCCTTTAGCAACTAATCTCGCCTTATGCCTTTCAACACTTCCATCACTGTTACACTTAGTCTTGTAGACCCATTTGGTTCCAATCTTCTTCTTGTCATGTGGAAGCTTTGTAAGCTCCCAAGTGTCATTCTTGTGAATAGAATCCATCTCTTCTTGCATTGCTTGCATCCAAAATTTATTAGTATATGCATCTTCAAAACATGATGGTTCAAAATCAGCCTTGGTAAGTAAAGTAAATTTTAGTGTCTCACCTCTTGGATTTTCTTCATGTGCTTGATTTGAACTCCTTTGATAAATGTCACTCAATCTTCTTACCTTCCTTGTAGAACTAGGACTTGAATCTAGACTTACACTTGGAATTGAACAACTAGATGAGGGGTTACCTGGTGGATTTTTAACACTTGGAACAAAAATATTAGTGGGCTGCCCATGATCAATATCATCCATAATAACTTCATTTAAAATAGATTTTGACTTCTCCATATGGCCTTTTTGATGACCATAAACTCCCCCTTCATCAAAAATCACATCTTTTGACACAATAAGCCTATTAGTGAGAGGATTATATAACATGTAAGCCTTACTTTCCTCACTATATCCAACAAAAATACATGACTCACTTTTGGGATCTAACTTTTGCCTCTTTTGATCAGGAACATGAACATAGGCTAAGCAACCAAAAACTTTGAAATAATTAACATTTACCTTTTTCTCATACCAGGCTTCATATGGAGTCAACTTGTCAAGTGCACTAGTGGGACTCTAATTGAGAATATATATTACTGTAGCAACTGCATCTCCCCAAAAAGAATTGCTTAATCCCTTTGTTTGTAGCATGCTTCATGCCATCTCCACCACTGTACGATTCTTACTTTCAGCTACACTATTTTGTTGAGGTGTGTATTCAGTGGTGAGTTATCTTCTAATGCCATGCATATCACAATAACCTTGAAAGGCTTTTGAATAAAATTATCCTCCAAGATCAGTCCTTAAGCATTTAATTTTTCACCCTTTATCATTTTCTACAAGGGATCTAAACCTCTTGAATGTCTCAAGAGCTTCACCTTTGGTCTTCCAAAAATAAACCCAACACTATCGTGAGTAATCATCAATAAAAGTAATGAAATATGATGACTTACCCATACTCTTTGTCTGCATAGGATAACAAATATCTGAATAAACAAACTAGAGTGGATAATGAGCCCTCCATACATTGCCTTTTGGAAATTTCTCTCTTGCATGTTTTCCTTTAACACATCCTTCACAAACTTCCTTGTGCTCTTCAACCTTAGGCAAACCAAAAACTAATGTTTTTAATGTTAGAATCTTCAAACTATGAAAATTTAAATGCCCATACCTGAGATGCCACAACCAACTTGTATCTTCATATGCCATATTGACAAGGTTCTTGTTATGTTCACCAAACTTCAATGGAAACATCATATTCTTTGTCATAGGCACAATTGTTACCACCCTGTTTCCTTGATTCTTATCATAAATTATACATTGTTGATTTCAAATATAACTTTATAATTCTTCTCACATAATTGTCCAACACTTAACAAATTATGCTTTAACTTTGGAGTGTAATAAATGTCATTAACACTCTTCATACCTTCTTTTGTATGGACTTGCATAGCTCCTTTTGTAGCAACCTCCAATGATTTGTCATCACCAAGCTTGATCTTGGATTTAAAACTTTCATCCATTATAGAAAAAGTTTTTTCATTCCCTGACATGTGGTTAGAACATCCCGAATCTAAATACCAAACATTTTTAGAAACATTTTCAGCTTTATCATAAGATAAAAATAAACTATCTGGAGGATTCTCATCACCTTCTTGAGCATAATAAACACTTTTATCATTATTACCTTCCTTTAATATACACTCATAATTAAAGTGGCCATACCTATTACAATGATAACATTGGATATTTCTTTTATCAAATCGGCCTCTACCTCTTCCTCGAAAACCACCTTTGCCTCTATTTCCTCTTGAGTAATTCTAAGTTTGGCCTCTACCTTGGCCTTGATTAATTTTGATGCTACTATTGGCATCTTCATTCTTTGTGATTTGTAATTTGGAGAAAAAATCTTTCTCATCACTTTTCCCAAATGAATCTCTCAATGTTTCTTTATGAGACATCAAAGATCCAACTAGATGATCAAATTGAAGGGTATACAGATTCTTGCTTTCTTCTATGATTATGGCAACATGGTTCCACCTTGGTGTGAGAGTCCTCAACACCTTTTTGATCACAACCTCATTGTTCACAATTTCACCAAGTGTAGCCATCTTATTGACCACATCTTTTACTCTGACACAATAGGTACTCACACTTTCAGCTTCTTGCATCTTCAAATTCTTGAATTCTCTCTTCAATGTATGTAACTTGACAACTTTGACTTGATCACTACTTTGGTAAGCTTCTTTTAGAGTCTTCCAAGCATCCTCTGTTGTCTTTACTCTTGCAATTCGTGGAGATAGTCTATTATCTAGAGCTATTTGAATATGAAATAAGGCTTAAGCATTCTTCTTCGTAGCCTTCTTCTTAGCTATTTTATCATTTGTTGTGAGGGCATTCCAATCAGCTGGCTTTGCATAACCTAATTCAATAATCTCCTGCAAATCTTTTCCTATCAAAAAAGTCATCATTTTGATACACCAATACTCATACTTATTTCCATCAAATTCTGGAATGGGCAAGGAGTTAGAATTTGACATGATAATTTTTTGGCAAAATTTCAACTACTAAATCTTTAACCCAAAAGAAAAATACCTGCTCTGATACCAGATGTAGAATTTTAAATAAAATTAAATCACAGCCAAATATATGCAATATTCATAATACAGAAGAGATAAGAGTTGCAAAAATAAAAATTACTTCTTCTTCAAAAAATTGGAATCATTCTCCTTCTTCTTCTTGAAAATAAAGATCAATTACAAAGTATTAATAGAATTGCATGTGAACATATTTTTCTAATTATTAAATAAAATATTTAAATTTATCTAAATAATAATTTGCATGTAATAGCAACTAAAACTAATTCTAGCCTTTCTAAGGCTTTATTTTTTCTAAAAATATATATTAACTAAAAATTAACTAACTGTCAAAATTTAGCTCTACAAAAAAATGTTCATGCAAACTAAATTAACACTAATAATCTAAAAAATAGAACTGAGTGAACTGCAATTCAACATCACTTTTCAACAGTTTTATTGGTAGGGTAATTCAAATCAGTTTGATATCCAAATCTAGGACTATGGCTTCCTACACTCGAATATGCATTTTTATGAACCCAGATTATTTTATTTCCCAATTCATCCTATGTCAAACTCTTGGTGGAACTTGGAGACAACCGGTGAAGGTAGAAAACTAGGTTTTAACGTCTTTCCATTGTCATCAGCCTTGCCACTTTATGGATTATTTCCCTTTGTGAAGTAATGTGGTGAAGGCCAAGGTTCGGCGTCCAAAACCTGGGCATCCTTCTGAAGCCTTTCTTCAAAGAAATAACTTATGTTTTAAAGCAATATCAACTATATCCTTTGAATAGTTGTCTCCCTGATCCTTGCTCAATGAAACTAAGTTTTTGGCCAAGTATTCTTCAGAATTAGCTTCACTTACGAGGGAATTTGTGAATAATGATTCTTCAAATGGCTTCAAATAAATTAAAGATTAATTGGATCAGAAGGACGAGGTCCATTATGAGAATGACAATGTTATTAAGAGTACACCATTGGTTTCAATTCAATCCACCCCTAGCCTTTTGAAATAATCCAAATGCGCAAGAAAATCTAAGAGAGGCCGCAAGTGCAAAAATGAAAAGGCTTTGGTTGTAGTCGAGGCCAGAACACAAGAAGTTTTGAATTCTTTTTTCACATTTAAGAAGTGCGCAGGGGTTGAAATCCCCCACTGTCTCAATGCGATGTATATCATGGAATGTTATGTCCCTGTATGCCCTTAATAAGTAACACCTCATACGATTATATATATAACAAGTAACTACTCCTATGACTATAATATTAGACCTTGAAGGGAATCCCAATTACAAATACATTTTCAAATAAAAAATGCAAGGTTTCAACGACATAAAAATGAAGGCATGGAGGTGGAATGTTATAACATGGGCATTGAAATTATTCCAAGATTGGTGGTGGCTATCATTAGTGGTAGTTATGGAACAGGAAAACTAATTATAATTTATTTGATATGTATTGAGTGATGGTCGGCTGTTCAGTTAGTCAAAGCTTAAATAGTTTTGCATATTTTGCACTTTGTGGTAGGGTTATAATGTTTAGGAGACAATCGATTAAAATAGTTTGCATGTATAACCTTTTGTTATATAATTTTATAGAAAATAGTGGACAGTAAATGAAAATATGACATTCGATTCAGCAAATAAGGACGCTCTTTAGTGTTGACTTTTCAATGATTATCATGGTTTTAGGATGGGCCCAGTATCACGGTAAAATATTTTCTTTTGTATCAGATTTTGTTCAATCAATTAATTTTAAGTATTATTATTATTTTATTTTTTTTGTGTAGATGATTTTATCATTCAAATTATCATTTGCTTTGATTCCATTATTGAAGTTCACTAGTAGCAAGATAAATATGGGACCTCTCATTATCTCAATTAAATTAACAACATATTTTGAAAAGTATAATCAGAATTTAAGTGGAATATGGTTTGTAAAATCTAAATGTTTGACTTTTTGCAGGTTGCATTTTCTTGGCTTATTGGATTAATATTAAGTGATTAACATATACTAATTTAGCACATGATTCATGGATTAGATATTTTATAACCAAGTGTCAAAGATGGCTTCAATTTTCATAGAATTACTGGGGTTTCTACAGGTTACATTTTCTTGGCTCATTGGATTAATATTGAGTGATTAACATATACTAATTTAACACATGATTCATGAATTGGATATTTTATAACCAAGTGTCAAAAGTGGCTTCAGTTCTCATAGAATTACTGGGGTTTCTACAAGTTACATTTTTTTGGCTCATTGGATTAATATTGAATGATTTACATATACTAATTTAGCACATGATTCATGGATTGGATATTTTATAACCAAGTGTCAAAGGTGGCTTCAGTTTTCATAGAATTACTAGGGTTTCTGACCATGTTAATGTATGTGATTGGGATTCTATTTTTGACAATTTTATGAGACAAAAAATGATGATGATGATGATGATGATGATGATGATGATGATGATGATGATGATGATGATGATGATGATGATGATGATGAAGTATTTGGTCATTTATAAAGACAAATAACCTTTACTACTTTGTTTAATGATAAAGATGAGGAGTGTCTATTTGAGGCTTAACTCTTAGGGTGTCAGATCTTTATAATTAACAAGAATTGATTCTAAATAGGTTTTTTTGTGAGGCAAACAACTTCATAAATGAACCCACAACTTTTCTACATATAGTTTACTTTTGATATATGTTGTATTTAATTTTATGATAGTAATGATAAATTAAAAAATATTACGACGATATAATTTATAAATATGCAAAGATGTTTCTTTTTTTCTTTTTTCTTTTTTTACTTTTTTTTATTTATTTATCCTCATTACATTTATATTCTATATTTCTTGTTTCTCATAACATAATTTGAATGTAGCTTCTAATAATAATTGTTGGTGTAGGATATTCATTATTCCATTTACTTATTAAATGAATAATGACTACACTTTTAGCTTTAGCTTACTTAGGTGTGATAAGAGGTTAAGTAGGTGAGAGGTTGAGTTCCACCTGGAGTTGAACTAAAAGCCACTGTGAATTCTCCTATGAGTTCCACAGTGAGTTACACTTAGTCTAACTATGAGTTCTCCAATGAGCTAACTTTTACTACTCTTTCTTTATATTCCTCTTCACCATGCTATTGTAACTAAAGCATTGCAAAGCAGATAATTGGTAAGAAAGGCATTTAATATAGAAGACAATTATTCCACATCTTCTTGTTCATTTCTTAATACAAGCAAGGTCATCATTAATTTGCAAAATACTTGTGTGTTCACTCTACTACAAGATCACCTACTGACCTATTCTGACATAGTATCAGAGACAGGTTCTGGTAATAAACATCAAGTTATCTAATTGATTTCTATTATGTATTCTTTTGAATTAATTAAGAAGAATTTGCATATTGTTCGTATTGGCATTTGCATGCTTTTGTATTGGTCGTTTAAATGGTTTGTTGTAGATCTTGTTGACGGGTTAAGAGGAAGGCTTGATTGTTTTCTTCATTGGCCTGGTTTCTTATAACAATTTGTTATTTTGAACCTATTTGGATAGCACGCGGCCTGGTTTCTCAATTCTATGGCCTGGTTGGTGGTGCATGCAAGACACACGGCGTGCCCTATTTGGAGCCCTTAGAGGACATTAAGTATCTACCCTCCTCTAATCTGAGGCATTGACAGCAGGGTTCACGCTCCCTCTCCAGCCTAGTGTTCTTTTGTTCAACATTCTGGGTATTCCAACTCTCCAGTGATGGAAGGCATGAAAATATATTTGGAAGAAAAATAACAATGACTTCTCTGTGATTTGGAATGATATCGTTACCTAATCTATCATAGTGCACTTCAATAAAATGATTCCAACACTTGCAACTTGTCAGATCAACTTGGGTGGCTACCTTGAAGCATCTTATAACCGTCTGAATCAAAGCAGATTTATCATTAGCTGGATCCCCACCATCCACAATATAGTCCCACGATCTATGCTTGATCAATGGGTGATTTAAATCTATAGTAGGTAATTTTCCTGTTTTCTCTGCGGAGGATCTTTGTCATGTGTCCAACGGCTCCGAGACGAGCGATCAAAAGAATGTTCTGCTTCACCATATAAAGGTTGTGAAGACAGCACAACAACACTTCGATCCAAATTCTGAATACAGTCTGTTGCTCCCAAATTTCCCTTACAGCAAGGTAGACATGCAAAGTCTGCCCTTGTTGACCTTTGCACTTTGTGTGAGGAAAGAAGCTTTTACAGTCGACTCATTGGAGACAATAATTTGATCCCCATAATATTTGCGCTCACATCCTCTAATCTGGAGTCTGTGCCATTCTTTTGATCTCCAATCCATGCATGTATAGTGAAATTCATTTGTTGATAGCTTGGAAGAATCAGCGTAAAAATAGCGTAGACTTGTACATGCAGATCTAACTGTGCATGCATAGCAACATTGTACAATCATCTCTTCTCCTTCCTACAATTCAAAATTGTAAATTAAAGCATGCTTTTAGTTTTTATTTAAATAACTTTTTATATTTTAAATTAGATCCCCTTCAAAGAGGCTTTTTTAGAAAAGTACACGTAGGGGTGTATGGGCAATGTATTTGTTTGATTTTTGTTGATGTGAGGAGGTTTGAGATTTTTTGTTGATTCCAACAAGTGGTTACACGACATACTTGGTATTTGATCTTGACGAGCATTTAAATTTTAAGTACAATTTAATCAAATAGACTTTTAATGATGGAAAATGTATTTTGCTATGACTTTTGATTGGTAACTCATAATTGAGTGCCACTTTTTTTTTAAAGTACATATTTTTTCATCGTCTTTTCATTGGTTTACTTTGTTTTGTAAAATACACTTAAGTTATAAAGTGTCATATTTAGGAGGGGTATGGGCCCTACTACTTTCTACAACATACATCATGCACTGTTTGCTTTCATCTGTATGCATTCATTTTTAGCCTAGTATGAAGTCCATCTCTAGAGCATGCACAATTATTTTCCCTTACTCTAGCACTGATTACTCATTTGGTGCATTCTCAGTTGTGCCCAACATCCCTTTCATGAGCGTGCTTTAGGAGTTCAATGCAGAGTATTTTGTGTGGTTGTGCACTTCTTTGGTGTTTTCTCTTGGTCATTTAGACCCCATTTGAGAGACTCCATATGAGGAGAGTTATTTAATCTCTAGTGATCCTTCTTGGGAAGGATAATTATGCATTATGGCATGCTTATATAAAACACTTGCTCACACACAAGAAGTGTATTCCATTTCTATATGGATAGATTCATATACCCACTGATCATGTTCAGTTCGATAAGTGAGATAACACTTGTGACAAGGTTTTTGCTACTATGTTACTACATGTTTCCATGGATCTTCATTGCCATGTGGAATATATAGAGTGTCCATGCACTGTATGGAACATACTACAGAGTCATTTCAGTGATCCTACTGAGATTTGTCACACCTCCTCCTTCACTTCATATAGTCTCTTCTGAGATTGTTGTACTCTCTCATTCTTTTATTTCTTGTGATGATACATATATGGTGGACAATGATTTTCTTTCTATCGAGCCCCCACAATAGGATGAGTTTCTACCAGACCTTAATTATCTCATTATAGATTCTATATTTGTTCTTGTGCAGATTATTGCTCTTTCAGAGCCTTCATAGACTTGCATTTTAAAGGATTTTACTAATTTTAGTGAGAATATACACATTAAGGGTATTGACAACTCACGTGTTCCTGTGGACATTCATTTTACAGACTAGTCTTCAATTTTGATAGTTTTTGAGTCTTGCTTTCCTCTTTCCATGGACATTTTTTTAGCAAATGTTTCAGGTCTATCTTCTTCTTTGGCTATTCTCTCCTCTTCATTGTATGCTACTTCATTTCCATCTTCTACAGTTAGTCCTGTGATATTTGATCAAACTTTGGCACATTTGAGCATTAATAGGGAGATATTTGAGCATTTTCCTGAGATACACATTGTGATTCTTACATTCATTCCACTTGAGTGGGAATTTAGTAGTTTAACATCTCATGGTTTCTTTCTTTTGAAAGGAAAAGATAGTATTTATTATAGAGGGACCTACTAAAACATTCACCATATTACATTATTCTCATACATTCTCTCTCTTCTATGTGGAGGCACATATCATTCACATTTTTTAGGATACTGGGATCATCACTATGTACTAGGTACCTCATCAGGGCTTATTGTCAGGGTCTAATTTAATAGCCCACCTAAGATATGCTTAAGGGGGGGTGTTGGTGTGGAGATTTCTATTCCGACCTTCTTTTCTTGTCTCTCTTTTGGAGGGGATATTTTTCCACTGGGTTTTCTCTTTTTACTCCTCTTTTGAGAGTTACATTGTACATGGGTACTGTTGATCAAATTTGATTTTTAAGTCAAATTAGGGAACTTTTAAATAAAAACTTATTTTTTAAGCCTATAATGAGGGTATAAAACATTTTCATGAGGTGTTTTATAGGTCATTTGATGTCAATTAATGTTGTATTAGCTTTAGTCAATTAATTTTTAAGTTCATTTATCATTTTCGATCATTTTAAGGGTCAAAAGGGGTACATTCAACATTTTATACAAGTTTTTTAAGAAATTTTAAAGTATCAAAGGACGATGTCATGCCCCATATGTCATTATAAGTCTTATTTAACTTGCACTACTAAAAATATGGTAGGTTATTTAGAGAAAGGGTAGTTTTCTTAGCAAAAACAGAGAAAAGGGCACTTGTACAGCCTCCTTGGGAAATGATCCACTTGGAAAAGATGGAAATGTGACTCTTCAGTTCCTCCACACTCATATGCATGCTTTAAATGTTCTATAAGTGTCATTTATTACTCAAAACTTTTTTACTCCATTTTCACCCTTTTTAGCAAGCTGAAGTGACCTTCAAGTTTATGCTCGATACAGATAGCTCATGAGGTTTTAGTTCAAACACTTTTAAGAAGTTATATTAAACTTAGGTATATCCTTTTTCATATAAATAATTTTGAGAATGAGCAAATATGCTTTATGAATCATCTGTTTCAAGTTTAACTTCTAAAACTGCATGCTAACCTATGTACCCCATCAGTTTTCCATTGGTTTGAATAGTTCCATATGAACTAGTTGTTCATGTTTATTCCAAATGATTTTGGTATCTTTATCTAACACTTCCCATTTTTGGTTTTAAGTTTCAAGTTTCAAGTTGTTTTGATCAGCTAATAACCTTAAAATTGCAAACTAGCCTCTTTTGAGTGCAATGGGAAATTTCACCATTTTCATGAACTTTGTGATTTTCAAGTGCTTCCATAGGGTTGTGATAGGTCCACTCTTGTTCTTTTTCAACATGATTTACATTTAATTTCATCTTAGTTTCTCTCTTGAAATAAATCTCCATAAGAATACAATTTTTGAGTGCATATATTCATGTAACAAAAAAGTGAGCCTTCAGGGGCTTTCATGGAGGTTTCTCAAATGTTGAAAGGGAAGTGTTGACTTTTGTTTCAAGTATTTTAGGATGTAGAGTGAATTTTAAAATATAAAGAGAATCATATAACTTCCTGAGGGTTAGAAAACATGCCCATTGCCCAAAACTCAGACTTGTTGCTTGTAAAGGAGATGGTCACCTACAGGTGGTGTCAACAGTAGCTCAAAGTGTCATATAGTGAGTTTTAAGCACTTAAGGAAACCCCTTTGTTATCTTGATATGGTGAAAGGAGTGTGGCAGACTTGCTTGTAAAATTAATTTGCCAAATGCAAATTGAAAACACCTCCAAGAGTGATGGCTGAGATTTTGGGACTGTCTTCCCTTAAAAACACTAAACAGAGGCCCAAGAGCATTTTGAAGATGGCATATGACATGGTGGAAAAGATCTTGAGACATCAAATTTGATTAATCATATATCTCTATAATAAGAAAATAACTATGCCAAGAATGGGTTCAAGAAAATTAGTGGATGATGGAGATTGGAAGGCCCAAATATGCTCATAAACACACTAAACCAAGTAGTGAATATCTACAACCCTAAGCCATAATAGGCCTTTTCATCCCAAATTAGTGGTATGAGAGCTTTTTTCATGATGGAATAGCTTAGAATAATTTAGAATCGCATCCATAACTTTAAAGAAACTTAAAGATGATGATATATCATGTTTTGACTCCCAAAGCATATCTTCAATTTATACATAGGTAGGAAACTTTCACCTACAGGTAGAGGAAGAAGAGAAGGTGTATCAGTCAGCTAGGTATGGAGACAGAGTTATGTTTACTTGGGATCTTAGTGATGTTTTAGAAATTTTAAGGTGAATAAAAACATAAGCAAATTTTATGTGGTTTTCAAGCTCTAATAAGGACCTCTAAACACCATGACCAAAGCTAAACTACAAACCATATACACCTACAGTGTGGTGTAGGTGACTGTACGTGAATAGTGACTTGAAAAGTGTGCCTAAGTGGTGACCTAGGGACACTCAAGATATACTAATGGGTAAAATAAATATAAAATGGTCATAAAATCATTAATAAGGTTCCAAAACATGTCTCCAAGGCCTAATTCAAATATACACATCTACAGCATGGTTAAATTGCTAGGAATCTCATGTCAAAGGATAGGGAGGATTATGTTTATGAGTTAAAATTGCATGTGTAATACTTGGAAAGGGTCACATGATGAGCCAATAAACTAATAAACTTCTCCATTATCATAATTATCTTCATGATCTCTAAACCAAATAGTTACACCTATATGGATCACACTAAAGTGCAAAACTCAATCAACTTTCTAAAACTACTCATAGTTTGTGTTTTGAAGGAACCAGTCTTGGAATTTGATGTTTTGAGGGGTCAAAACACCAAAACAAGGACTAAAATTTTGTGTGGATCACCTTTTAAACTTTTATAATACACTAAAAACTTCATTTTTACCTTAAAAATAGGGGAGTTCCCTCTATTATGTCTCAAATAGAGGGTACTCCCTTCAATGCAAACTCTGGCAGATTTTGAGGAAAGTAAGTGATGGGATGAGATAGAAGTTGATAAAGTCCCTAAAGTATGTTTCATAAGTTTAAAAACATCTATAAAAATCATGAATAACTAATAAATAAATGATAAATCTCAACAAAGTACCCCAGACCTTCAGTCATGCAGGCAAATTTACTAGACATGTTTTTAGCCCTATACCTAAATAAGGAGTCATCTTCAATTATATCATGAATTAAGAATATAAATGTATTTTATCATGTCTAAATATATATTTTATATGTTTAGAGACTCCTGGTATGCATATAATTTATCAAAAAGGTCATTATTGGGCTCAAATTGTAGGCATACCTATTAGGTAATTGAGGCCTAGTGCCCAATTGAAGAGTCACTTACACTTATCAAAATAAGCATGGATTATATTTTATTGTATCTTGTTTGGGAGGTAAAAATGGATGTTTATAGACTATTGATATGCAAGTAAATAAAATAGGATAACCTAAAACATAGAATTTACAGGTAGGCCTTTAGAATGAGGCTTAGGCCAGGACCAAATGAATGAGTCACTCACAATCCTAGAAAGATAAGAACATTCCTATGAATTGAAACATGTTATTTGGGTTGATATAGATGTGTAAAGACTATTTTTGTGAAAATAAAACCAAGAAAATTCATTTTAGACTTCAAAACCACTCAAACTTATGCAGAATGGTGAAAACAAGCTCGAATAGGCAAGTTTGATCACTCATATCTCACTTGAGGTTTTGCATCGAAGTCCAAGGAATTTGTAGATGTTATTAGGGTCCTTAGACACCAATTTTGTGTAATTTTTTGGCAGATTTGATGTCTAAACTTTATGAACAATCCTTAAGACCAAAAATAGGTCTAAAACCCTTGCAAACCCTTGCCTAAGACCATTCTGGAGAAATGGAGTTGTATAGATAATATAATGATATATTTTGGCCAAGATGGTGATTGAAAAATTGTGTAGGACTCCTTCAATATGATACCCATACTTTTGGGTTGTACACTTGTATGGATGGGGGTAGAAACAAGGTTTTTCTCACCATTTTCTGTGTTTTGTAGGTTCTATAAGGAGTCAAGAGATGAAACCAAATTTAGATGAAATATTAGGATTTAATATAACTTCCCATATTCATTTCATTCCTTGAATAAACTCATAATGGCCCCAACTAGGTGATTCATTTTAGCTAGTCAAAACTGGCCTATTGAACAAGCTAGTGAAGAAGATGGAAAACTTCAAGTGAGCTAAATTTAAGGTATCCCTAATGTTTTTAATTCCATTTAGGCCCTTGAAACTTTTAATTTTCTCCCTTACATCAATTTTCATGGTTAAATAAAGGCATTTTGGATGACAACTATGTAAAGTGCATGAAAAGAGTTCTTGTTGGACTACAAACAATGATGGAACACTTTCAGATGTTTCCAGAGGACCAAGAATGAAACCAATGTATGGAGAGGCATTTTTTATGTTCCTAACATAAATTATAATCATTAAACCTAATATTCATCAGTTATGGGATGTTCAAATAGGCCTAATCATAAAGGCAATTTTTCTATGCAAATTGAGGAGTTTTATGCCACTTTCTATTAAGATTGTGACTTAGATTAACACTTGTAGCTCTTGAAATTGCATGGTTCAGCCCATGCCCTTCTCACATGCATAATTAACTCCTTGAATCAGTTTTAAAAGTGTCCTTATGACCCTTGGACTTCTCTTCTTCTCTCTCTCTCTCTCTCTCTCAAGTTCTATAAGAACTAGCCATTTTAGCATTGTATTGGATGCTCCACCTGAGTATGGTGATTACTTGATTATTTATATACCTTTTGATAAATAAAATGGATAAGTGTTACCTCTTACATGACTATTCATAGTGTACTTTACTTGAATGTTGAGTTTTCTTAGTGAAGAGAATGGATTCCTTAGTAAGTTGTCACATTCTCTCACCTATTTGCAGCTACTTCTTATAGGGAATGTGAAGTGTTCCAGGAGATGTCCATGTTTAAGTGATTTTATATTTTCATCATTTCCATTCACAGCCTCTTATCTATTCCTCCTATCCTAAGACATTCTTCCATAACCTCATAATGTAACATTAATACAAGAATATTTAGATTGGAGAAGTGTATATTTTGGTTAGTTTCTTGGTCTCAAGTGTAGCATACATATGGTTGGAAGTCATAAATAAATTTGTTGTATTAACTCCCTTATATTATTTTTTCTTCAATTATATTTTCCCCTTTTCATCCCCCAAGTTTAGTTGTAGGTTCAATCCTAAGTGGTCAATCAAGGGAGCTAGCCCTATCTAGAGACTCACCTCATTCCTTAGGCTAACCACAAGCCTAGAGGTGATTCCATTGTGCCCCTTAGATGAGGATAGCTTTGAATCTCCTCAAACGGTGAAAATATAAGTGACAACATTTTTTATCATGGTCAATGGGAATCTTGGTCCAAGAAGTTGAGATATTTTTGGTGTTATCTCTCAACAATGAGCCTTTGGACGCATCTATTCAAGCATAAATGGTGACTCCAAAGCTATATCATATGGTCAAGCAGCCCAGGTGATCCTTTTTATATCATTGGTAAAATGTTATTTTGTGTTATTTTTTCCTAATGAAGTTTTATGGCTGACCTTGGTGTTGAGTACAATTTTACACTAGTTGATGAGACCTTCCAAGCTTGTGGCATTCCCTATCAATATGAGCAAGTTATTAACCAACCCTATCGTGAAGTGTATCAGCCCCAATATGGTTATTTTCAACCTCAATATGATCATATATAGCTGATACATGTTTCTTATTAGTCATATATCCAACCTTCTCCATGTCTTGCTCCTAGTTAACCTAGCCACTCCTCAAGCCAACCCATTTCCACCTTCAAGAAGACACTCTTGGAATATGAGAGATATATGTTGGAGCTTGATACTCTTATGGGATGTGGCCAAAATATTCCTATTCATTCCATCCATCAAGTGAGAAATGCATTAGAGTTAGTCAAGACGAAGTGGACACCTATTGAGCAAGTCAATAGGTAAAGGCTCACAAGTGAGATGCAAAATGTGAGTGGTTTAGTCTCTTAATTAGAGGATAGGCTAGAAGTTCATGAAAGGCAGCCTCACCAAACATATCAGCCTTATTTTCCAATTCTACAAAGTTTTTATCAGTCCTACATGGTTTCCACTCATGAACCCAATCAACCTTATCAAGGCTATCCTTTTCCAAATTAAGTGGAGGAAAGAGTTGAGAAGAATAACCTTATGTTTAAAGCAAACCTTGATAGGCAAATTAAGTTGACAAATATGAATATGAAATAGTCCATGTTGGTATCAAAATAAGTGGATTTCAAACACTCATTTCCCTCTCACATTGTATCCCCACTACCTCAAAAAGAGACCTCTAATCCTAATATCCCAAGTTGGAATAAGATTGTGGAGTCATGGGGAAAGAAAGAGGGAAAAAATCTTGACAAAGAATATGAGATTTAAGAGAAGATTGGTCTTATACAAACACTTCCCACCCTTCCCTAAGAGGATAACTCAAATCCTAAGATCCTAAGTTGGAGCAAAATAGTAGAGTCATGGGGCAAGAAAGAATATAGAATCATTTTCAAAGAGTGTGAAGTAGAGAATAGAGTTTATCCTTTGCAAGTCCCTTCCATACTTCCTCAAAAAGCTTCTTGTATTCTATGGCAGACCTCATGTACACCTTAGCTTCATGATGATTCATATGATCTTTAAGAAAGACTTTTCCAAGAGGATCTAGTTAAGAAAATTGAAGAGTTAGAGTCAAAAATGAAGTTGCTAAGTCAAGGTGTGATGGAAGGTTTAGACCCACAAGAAGAATTTATGCCTAAACACACCCCATTTTACCTTCTTCAAGAGAGTTCCCAAGTTGAGTAAAATGTGAATGAAGTATATGTCAAGTAGAAGGAAGAAAGTCAAGTTTTCTCAACCCAAGATCTGTCTTCCCTTCCTCAAGAGCTCCTAAAAGAATCTCTTACTTTTCATTCTCAGTAAGATATTGAACTCTATCTTCCACCTCCACAAACTAGTTATTTTTTTCCTCATTCCATCACCCTTTACCTTGATGAACCTATGGTGTGGGAACCAAAAGAAGATATGTTGGTTGAGAAAAATTCAAAACTCTTGCTTGAAGAAAATGCAACTCTTTGGCAGCCTCATTAGGCTAGGTCACCGGATTTCAAGATGCCTAGTCTTGGCATCACCATGAAGGAAGTTGAAGATCTTGCAGACCTTGACAAACAAGATCAGATTATGATAGCTTAGTTTCAATTTGAAATCCCTCAAGAGGTTTTAAGTGATGAATAAGAGGTAGGTTCTTATGTTGAATCTCCTTGTTTAGTTGGTAATGAAGAATGCTTTCTTTGTGACAAAGAGGAATTCTTAGAAGAAGAGCCTATCTTGATAAGATATAGTGAAGATGAACTAGCTCAATTAATGGCTGATCAAAATGACCTCATGATCAATTATGAGGAAGAGATAACCATATGGACTCCCCTTGGTGAATAAAAAGATAATTCATAAGCTTTTGATTCCATATTTGAGGGGATGTGTATCCATGAGGAAGGTGACCAAGACTTGAAGAAAGCGCTCCATGAAGAAGACTCCATGTTTGATCATGAGGTTGTGAATGATCATTTCAAGATTGAAAAGGTATTAGTTCTAAAGGATGAAGAAGACAAAGATGATTGACAGTTTCAAACAGAGCTATTTCAAGAGCTTGAAGAGTTTTGCCAAGTTGAAGGTCAAGTGCATGGAAAGGTGAATAAAGAATCTTCCTTAGAGGATAATGACCAAGATTGGAAAGAATTTTTAAATATACTTGATGAGATAAAATAACTTTTAGCTAAGAGAAAGCTCAATCTTGTTGAAAGAATTATAGAAGACAAAAAGGTATGACTTGTTGAACTACCATTAGAGGTCATAGTTGAAGGATCACATGACAAAGTTAAGGTTGTTTGGATGCAAGAGGAGTTTATTTTCTTTGTTAACTTTTTGGGATCTACTTGGTTCTCATTGAATATCATGCCAATGAAGTTGGCAAATGTTGTGAAAGAGTTGGAGGCATCAATGCTAGAGTTCAAAAAGGCTACATGCCTCATTCAATCCTCCATGTCATGAAGCAAGAAGAGTCTCAATCTTTCCCTTTTATCTAGGGGGATGTATGCTCATTTTTATTTTTATATAGTAGTTTGGTCTTTGCTTCCTCTAAGTTATTTGATCACATGTTTGTTTGCCTTGTTGTTTGTCTTTTACTTTGTGTGGTTGAGGTAGCCATTGGTTGTCTTATTTTGGTCAAGTTTGTGGTCAATGGTCAAAATTTTATTATTTGTCTTAGTCCTTAGATGATTCATAATCCCAATGGACTAATAAATCTATTGATCTAGTTATAATAGCAGTCATACTACCCCTATGAGTCACCAATTTGTTGATCAAATTTGACTTTTAGGTCAAATTAGGCCACCCCTAGATAAAAAATTGATTTTTAAGCCTATAAGGAGGGTATAATAAATTTTAATGAGGTTTATTATATGCAATTTTATGTTAATTAATGTTGTACTAGCTTTGGTCAATTTTCTTTTAGGTCCATTTATCATTTTGGGTCATTTAAGGGCCAAAAGGGGTACATCCAATGTTTTGTACAAGTTTTTTGGAAAATGTGAAAGTATAAAAACATTATTTCATGCCCTATGTGTCATTATAAGTGTTATATAACTGAAACTACTAAAAATATGGTAGGTTGTTCATAGAAAGGGCAGTTTTCTTGGCAAAAGGGGAGAAAAGGGCACTTGTACAACCTCCTTAGGAAATGTGCCTCTTGGAAAAGATTTAAATGTGAAACCTTAGTTACAAAAAACTCATCTCCATGATTTAATTGGTTTTTAAGTTTTGTTTATTACTCAAAAATTATTTTGCTCCATTTTCACCCTTTTTGGCAAGCTAAAGTGACCTCCAAGTTTATGCTTGGTATGGACTGCCCATGAGGTTTCAGGTTAAAATATTTTGTTAAGTGGTAGTACACTCAAAGAGATAATTTTTCATAGTAAAATTTTTTATAACTATCAACTATGCTTTATGAATCATTTGTTTTAAGTTGACCTTCCAAAATTACCTGCTAACCTGTGTACCCGATCAGTTTTCCCTTGATCTAAATAGATCCATATGAATCAGTTGTTCATGTTTGTTCTAGATAATTTTTATCTCTTTATATAACACTTCCCATGCTTGTTTTCAAGTTTCAAGTTGTTTTGATCAGCTAATAACCTTAAAATTATAAATTGGCCTCTTTTGAGTGCAACGGGTAGTTTCACCATTTTCCTGAACTTTGTGATTTTCAAGTGGATCCAAAGGGTTGTCATAGGTCCACTCTTGTTATTTCCCTACATTATTTAAATTTCATGTCATCTCATTTTATCTCTCCAAATCAATCTCCATGAGAATACAATTTTTGAGTGCTATGTATTCATGTGACAAAAAAGTGAGCTTTCAAGTGCTTTCATGGAGGTTTCTCAAATGTTAAAAGGGATGTGTTGACTTTTTTATCAAGTATTTTAAGATGAAGAGTACATTTTAAAATATTAATAGAAGCCCAAAACTTATTGGGGGTTAGAAAACATGCCCATTGCCCAAAACTCAGACTTGTTACCTATGAAGGAGATGGTCACCTACATGTGGTGTCAACATTATCTTGAAATGTCATATATATAGTTTGAAGTAATTGAGGAAACCCCTTTATTGTCTTGATATGGTGAAAGGAGTATGGTAGACTTGTTTGTAAAATTAATTTTCCAAATGCAAATTGAAAACACCTCTAAGAGTGATGATTGAGATTTTGGGACTATCTGCCCTAAAAAACACTAAACAGAGGCCCAAGATATTTTTGAAGATGGCATATGACATGGTCGCAAAGATCCTTAGACATCCAATTTGATGAATCTTATAGCTCTATCATATGGAAAAAACTATGCTAAGAATGGGGTCAATAAAATTAGTGGATGATGGAGATTAGAAGGCCCAAATATGCTCATAAACACACTAAAACAAGTAGTGAATATCTACAACCCTGAGCCATAATAGGCCTTTTCATCCCAAATTAGTGGTATGAGAGCTTGTTTCATGATGGAATAGGTTGGCATGGTTTAGAATAGCATCCATTACTATAAATCCACCTAAATAGGATGGTATATCATGTTTTGACTCCCAAAGCATATCTTCAATCCATACACAAGCATGAAACTTTCACCTATAGGCAGAGGAAGAAGAGAAGGTGTCTCATTCAGCTATGTATAGAGATAGAGTTATGTTTACTTGTGATCTTAGTGATGTTTTAGACCTTTCAAGTTGAATACAAAAATACATAGATGTTAGGTAGTTTTCAAGCTCTAAGAAGGACCTCTAAACACCATGACCAAAGCTAAACTATAGGCCATATACACCTATAGCCTGTTGTAGGTGATTGCAAGTGAATAGTGATGTGAAAAGTGTGCCTAAGTGGTGACCTAGGGACACTCAAGATGAAATAATGAGTCCAATCAATATCAAATGGTCGAAGACATGTCTCTAAGGCCTAATTCAAATATATACATCTACAACAGGGTTAAATTGCTAGGAATCTCATGTCAAAGGATAGGGAGGATTAGGTTTGTGAGTTCAAATTACATGTGTAATGCTTGGAAAGGGTAACATGATGAGCCAATAAAATAGGAACATTCACCATGAGAATAATGAGCTTCATGAGATCTAAACTAGATAGTTACACCTATAGGCATCACTCTAAAGTGCAAAACTTAGTCACCTTTCTAAAACTCCTCATAGTCTACTTTTTTAAGGAACCAGTCTTGGAATTTGATGTTTTGAGGTGTCAAAACAATAAAACAAGGACTAAAATTTTATGTATAGTGCATTAAAACTTGTATAAGACACTAAAAACTTCATTTTTACTTGATAAAATAGGGGAGTTCCCTCTATTTTGTCTCAAACAGAGGGCACTCCCCTCAATGCAAACTCTGATAGATTTTGGGGAAAGTAAGTGATGGGATGAGAAAAAAGTTGATTAAGTCCTTAAATTAGTTTTTATAAGTTGAAACACATATATATATATATATATATAAGAACTAATAACCAATAAATAAAGGATAAATCTTAATAAAGTACCTCAGACCTTCAATCATGCAAGCAGATTTAATAGACAGGTTTTTAGCCCTATACCTAAATAAGGAGTCATCTTCAATTATATCATAAATTAAGCATATAAATGGATAAGATCATGTGTATAGGTATATTTTGGATGTGTATATACTTATGCTATGTAGATAAGCTATCAAAAAGGTCATTCTTGGGCTCGAATTGCAGGCAGACCTATCAAGCAATTAAGGCCTAATGCCCAATTGAAGAGTCACTTACACTTATAAACCTAAGCATGGTTTCTAATTTATTTTATATTGTTTGTAACATCAAAATGGATGTTTATATACTATTTATATGCAAATAAATCAAATAATATGACCTAAAACATAGAAGTTACAGGCAGGCCTATAGAATGAGGCTTAGCCAAGACCAAATGGAGGAGTCACTCACAATCCTAGCATGATAAAAACATTAATATGAATTATAAAATGTTCTTGGGGTTGATATAAAGGTTTCAAATCTATTTTTGTGAAGAGAAAACCAAGAAAATTCATTTTGAACTTCAAAACCACTCAAACTTGTGAAGAATGGTGAAAACAAGCTCAAATAAACAAGTTTGAACACTCATATCTGACTTGAGGTTTTTCATGGAAGTAAAATGCATTTGGATATTTTATAAGGGTCTTTGGAAACCAATTTTGTGTAATTTTCTAGTAGCTCATACATCCAAACTTTATGAACAATCCTTAAGACCAAAAATAAGTCTAAAACCCTTGCAAACCCTTGCCTAAGACTAATTTGGATAAATATAGTTGTATAGATAATCAAATGAGATATTTTGGCTAGGATGGTGATTGAAAATTTTAGAGGACTCCTTAAATATATTCCCCATACTTTAGGGTTTTATGGACTTGTACGGATGGGGGTATAAATAGGGTTTTTCTCACCATTTTTTATGTATTATAGGTTCTAGAAAGATTCAAGAGATGAAAAAAAAACTTTAAATGAAATATTAAGACTTAAGATAACTCCCCATATTCATTGCATTCCCTGAATCAACTCCTAAAGACCCCAACTAGTGATTCATTTCAGCTAGTCAAAACTAGCCTATTGGACAAGCTAGTGAAGAAGATGGAAAACTTCAAGTGAGCTAAATTTAAGGTGTCCCTAACTTTTATAAGTCCATGGAGGGCCTTGAAAATTTTAATTAACTCCATTCCATGTATTTTCATGGATAACTAAAGGTATTTTGGATGCCAATTGTGTAGAGTGCATGAAAAGAGTTCTTGTTGGACTACAAATAATGATGGAACACTTTCAAAGGTTTCCAGAGGACCAATAATGAAACCAATATATGGAGAGGCATTTTTGATGTCCCTAAAATATATTATAATCACTAAACCTAGTATTCATCAGTTATGGGATGTTTAAATAGGCCTAATCATGAAGGCAATTTTTCTATGCAAAATGAGGAGTTTTATGCCACTTTCTATTAAGTTTGTGACTTAGGTTAACACTTGTAGCTCCTAAAATTACATGGTTTAGCCCATGCCCTTATCACATGCATAATTAACTCCTTGAATCAATTTGACAAGTGTCCTTGTGACCCTTGGACTTCTCTTCTTCTCTCTCTCTCAAATTCTATAAGAACTAGCCATTTTAGCATTATATTGGATGCTCCACTTGATTAATGCAAATACCTAATAATTTGTATACCTTTTGATAAATATAATTACTAAGTTTTACCTCTTTAATAACTATTCATAGTGTGCTTTACTTGAATATTGAGTTTTCTTAGTGAAGACTATGGATTCCTTAGTAAGTTGTCATATTCTCTCACCTATTTGCAGCTTCTTCTTGCAAGGCATGTGAAGTGTTCCTAGAGATGTCCATGTTTAAGTTATTTTTTATTTTCATCATGCCATTCAAGGCCTCTTGTCTAGTCTTCCTAGCCTAAGACATTCTTCCATAACCTCACAATGTAACATTGATGCAAGAAGATTTAGATTGAAAAAGTCTATGTTTTGGTTAGTTTTTTGGTCTCAAGTGTAGCATACATGAAAGGATCCCTCCTGAAAAAATTATCATATAATTTAAAATACACAAAATAAACTATGAAAAATCAAAAATATATTAAATGAAACAAATAGAACTAAATTACAATAGTAGAATTACAGAATCGCTAGCCTCTTCAAGGGGGAAACCTCCTTTAAGCAAGATCAATTCAATACAATTCATGGATGTCTTCATTGGGAATAAACACTAACTTAAATACTAATTATATTATAACAACTATTTCATCTCATGCATGTGGGATAAAACAAATATGCTCCAGGGATGACTTACAAAGCATATGTGTCCAAAGCAACTACTATGCTAATAATGTAAATAGAAGAGCAAAACACGGGTTCCTAACATCCCCTCCCTCATGGATAAATCTTTGTCCTCAAATATTCAATTATGGAAAACTTTGCTGAATATGGAATAATGGTTCCCATGTGGCGTATTCAGGTTGCAGTCCTTTCCACTAAATTAAAACTTCTGTGATGGTGTAAGAGTGAAGTTGGCAAGTGCATCAAGCCAAGACTACTTCTGGTTCGAGAAGGAGGGATCCTTCATTATCAAGTTCTGGTAAGATAATTTTTGCTTGAATGTTGGTTCTAAGAAATTTTTTCAGACATGAGACATGAAATATTAGGTGAATACGAGAGGAAGGTGGAAGGTCCAACTTGTAAGCAATAAACCCAATCTGCTAAAGAACCTTGTATGGACCATAAAACTTAGGGGTAAGCTTTTGACACCCCTTTTGTTTCAGGGATGATTATTTTTATAGTTGCAGGCAAAGAAAAACAATATCACCTACTTGAAAGGTACACCTAGAGTGGTGTTGATCATCATGCTACTTCATGTGATTAGGTGTCAAATTAAGATTGTCCTGCAAGATGTGGATAATTTGATCTTGATGGAAAAGATTAGTGTCAACTACGTAAACTAGTAAACCACCAGGTGTATACAGGAGAAGTGGTGGGGGTTTTTGCCCATAAACTACTTCATATGGGTTCATTTTAGTAGATGTGTGGTAGGATGTATTAAACCACCATTTTGCAAGAGGTAACCATTTGACCCATTGATTTGGTTACTGTATGATAAAACAATGAAGATAGGTTTCCAAACATTTATTGATGATTTTGGTCTAGCCATTGGTCTGTGGATGATATCCTAAACTCAATTTTAATTATGTACCTAGATGCTTAAATATTTCATGCCAAAAATGACTAGTGATGGTGGAATCATGATCTAAATAATAGAAATAGGAATACCATGGAGTCAAAATATGTGATCAATAAATGTCTGAGCAATGGTGTAAGTAGTGTAGGGATGGGCCAAAGTGAAAAAATGAGCATATTTAGAGAGGCGATCCACCATAATAAGAATCACTAATTTACTACCAATTTTTGGGAGGCCTTCAATGAAATCCATGGAAATCTCAATCCAAATATGTGTGGGAATGGAAAGTGGTTGGAGTAGACCAGGGGGGTAACTATTTCACCTTTAGTATGTTGGCAGATATCACATTCAGCAATAATTGTTTTGATATCATTCTTGAGTCTATGCCAAAATAAATTATGATGACCTCTCTCATACATTTTCAAAAACCATAAATGATCAATAGAAGGGGAAGAATGCATCTCATGTAAAAATATTTATTTGAACTTGGAGCCTATTGGTAACATTAGGCGACCTTTATATCATAATGTGTGCCCATCCCAAATATAATGAGATTTAGCAGATGTATCAATAAATAGTTGAAGAATGATTTTTTAAGTTGGGATATCCTTATGCCACTCATTTTAAAGATCACAGAGCCAAGTGGAAATGGGAAGAGAGACTACACAGAGGTGCACTGGCTCATCGAACTAGCGAGAGAGAGCATCAGCCACCAATTTTTTCTTACCTTTTTTGTAGGTAACTTCATAATCATGTCCCATGAGTTTAGAAACCCATTTTTTTTACTTTGGAGAAGATACCCATTGTTCTAGAAAATATTTAAGGCTTTGATGATCAATTTTAATGTAGAAGTATCAGCTAATCAAATAGGGATGTCATTTTTGAACTACATGGAGAATAACCATCATCTTTTTTTCATATGTGGAACATACCAAATTACATCTAGTTATAGCCTTACTAGTGAAGGTGATGAGATGACCCTCTTGCATAAGTACAGTACTAAGCCCTGTTCCACACGCATCACACTCAAGAACAAATGGAGAAATCAGGCATGTCCAAGACTGGCGTGGTGCACATGACATGTTTAAGGTCATCAAATGCTTGAGAAGATGCAGGTGATCATGCAAATACATCTTTTTTAGCATAGTTGTCAATAGAGCTGAAATTATGCCATAATCCTTGACAAATTTTTTGTAGTATCTTATCAGACTAAGATATCCATGTAAGCTTTTGAGGGTCTTTGTTTGGGGCCAATTTGTCATAGCTATAATTTTTGTGGAGTCAACATGAACACCATCAGATGCGATAATATGTCCCAAATAATCCACCTCTATTTTCCTAAAAGAACACTTTGAATGTTTGACACATAGGTGGTTGGCAGTAAGAATGCCCAAGGCATTGTCAAGGTGGTGGATGTGATCCTCCCATGTGGGACTATTGATAATAATGTCATCAAAGAAGACCAAGAGAAACTTCCACAAGAAGGGATGGAATACTTGGTTCATCAAACTTTGGAAGTTGGAGGGGATATTAGTAAGCCCAAATGGCATGACAAGGAACTCATAGTGGCCATCATGTGTGTGAAAGGGTGTCTTAGGAATGTCAGCATCATGAAGATGAATTTGGTGATACCTTGAGCATAGATCCAATTTGAGAAAAATTATGCACCATGGAGTTCATCAAGGATTTCATCAATGATGGGGATTGGAAACTTGTCCTTGATGGTTAGTTTATTTAGATCTAGATAATCAATGTAGAGATGCCAATAACCATCCTTCTTACAAACAAGAAATACTAGTAAATAATATGGACTAGTGCTAGGTCAAATAACCCCATCCTATAGGAGATCATGGATGATATTTTTGATCTCAATATTTTGATGAAATGGGTACTAGTAAGACCAAATGTTGGGAGGTGCACTGCTAGGAAGTAGCAAGATGCGATGGTCCTGAGGCTGGTGAGGTGGCAATCTAGTAGGTTCCACAAAAACTAAGGCATGCTTGACCAAAAGTTTGTGTAAGTTGTAAGGTGGGTGAGAGTCCAGTGGTGAAGTACTACGAATAGAAAAGAGTTGAGCAATGATGTTATGGGATCCCCATTTGAGAAGTTTTTCCATGTGATGAGAGCAAACAATACTGGTAGAGCCTAAAAGAAGGCCTTATAGGGTGTATTTCTATCCATTCTCTAAGAACTACATCTAAAGCTCTAAAAATTCCTAAAGGATGGGTCCAAGTGTTCATAACCATTGGGCACTAAGAATAACATCACATCCTCCAAAAGATAAAGCAAATAGGTCAACTTGAAGGTTATAGTCACCCATTATAATATGAACATTATGACACTTACACTTGCAGGGTAATGTGCCTCCATTGGCAATCATGACCTCAAAAATAGAACATGGATGGATAAAATAATCTACTTTCTTGGTGACCTGAGGGTTGATGAAGTTGTGAGTGCTGTCAAAATCAACAAGGATGGTGAGAGTTTCTTCTTAAAATAACCTTGGATATACATTATTTGGGGGGTAGTGACTCCCACTAAAGCATGCATGGAGATTTCCAGAGGCAAATTTGGGTGTGTAAAATCATCAGCTTCATGTACGATCTCCTTGGTAGTATCCTCATAATCTTCAGTATATGGTGGAGAATCAACATCTAGTAGGTACAATTTTTGCTCAATGCATTTGTGCCCTAGAACCCATTTATCATCACAATTGTAATAAAGCCCTTTCTCATGATGTACACACATTTCAGCTCTTATGAGATGTTTGATGGGGGTTGTCTTGGCAATGGGTTGTTAGAAAGAGGGCTTGGAGGGTGCTTAATTAGAAGTGCAATTCTGAACAATGATTTTGTCTTCAACAAGTTTTGCGAGACCTACGATTGCCATCATGGTTTAAGGTTGAAACATCTTGACCTCAGAGTGAATGGGCTCCTTGAGGCCACTAATAAAACAACTCTTGAAGAAGTCATTTGATAACCTTCAATGTGATTAGCCAATTTTTCAAATTCAATTTGATAATCATGAATAGTTCCTATCTAATGAAGTTTGGTGAGAGCACCCATAAAATCTTTGAATGTTGAGGGATCAAACCTACCCAAAAGTAGGGATGTAAAAAATTTCCAATCAGGTTCATCATTAAATTTGAGATACCAATGATACCATTAGATTGCCTCTAGTTCCAAGTGGAAGCAAGCAATTAGAACTTTGTTGAGATGATAAGTGTTATGAAGGTTGAAGTATTGCTCTACATGATAAATCTAACCTATTAGGTCTATACCATTGAACCATGGAAAGTCCAATTTGGTCCCATGTGGTGGGTAGGTGGATGAAAAAGTATTCTCAAAAGAAGACTCTATCTTCGGTAATCTGTTGAGCAAAAAGCCATTTTGTTCATTCAATCCATGCACCATATCAGCTAAGTTAGTGACCTAGGTTGTCAAAGCTACAATTTATTCCTCCATGACCTTCATACCTGCACATGTGACCACCATAAACTATTTTTATTTTTTTATAATGGGTGGAAAATCTAAAGTTAAGACATGTTTAGTAAAGGAATTTTTTAATGTGGATGAAATCAAGAGGGGTAAAGGTACTTTTACTAAATTTTTCACATAAGAGTATGATTGACGAAGACGAGGGCAGTTTTAAAGAAGAAAATAGAAAAAATGAAAAATTTATCAAAGAGGGATAAAGAAGCAAAAGTGGAGACGAACACTATGTAAAATATTTGAGGAAAATGGACAAAAACTAAAAAAGTTATGATAAAACTCAAAAAAAAAAAAAAAAAAAATGAGATTTACAAGAATTCAGAGTGTAATTGGGATATGGGACCTCAAGGAAGAAAATATGAAAAATTGAATTTTAGGTGTCTTGGTAAATTTTGAGAAGCAACAAGGCTACAACAGGAAGATATTACAAAAAAATGAAAATTTTCAACTTTTTTTTTGGTTTTTTGTTGCTATGCTAATAATCTTCTAAAACTTATATGGTTTTATACATCATGTTGCTTTATGATCTACCTGACAGAAATGGACCCCCGATTTTAATGGTTTCCTAAAGGTTTTTTTAGAAATCACTCTGGTCACTAATGTTGTCTAAGTGAGTACTGCTCTCTAAATTTTTTTTGGCCATGGATTTACCTCTTAGCAAAATATTTTAGTTTTCTTCATGGGTGGGAACTAGTCAATCAAGAAGGGGTTATTACCTATTTCACTGACAGGTCTTCTCAATGAGCAAGCTACTTTGGGGTTCATGTGGTACTCCTCATAATGAATTTTAAGACTTTCACCCAAACACTTCCTACAATTAAGTGGATAGGTTTTAACCTGATCTGAAATAGAAGATAAAATCTAGAGAAAAACACAAACATAATGTAGTTGAACAAAAAATCATGATCTTTAGTGACGTCTTGTTATCAAAATAAAACTAAAAATCTAGACGGTCACACAAAAGGGTTGGGAATGGATCTGTTACCACTTTTCAATCACCAGGGTCCAATTACATCAAGGTGAGATAATACAGTGGGTAGCATAAACAAATATCCTTGAAAAGCACTCTGATACCAGATGAAAGGATCCTTCTTGAACAAATTAGCATATAATTGCAAATACATGAAATAAACTATGAAAAATTAATAATATATTAAATGAAACAAATAGAACTGAATTACAATAGCAAAATTATAGAATAACTAGCCTCTTCGAGGGGGAAACCTCCTTTGAGCAAGCTCATTTCAATACAATTCATGGATGTCTTCATTGGGCCTTAACACTAACTTAAATACTAATTCTATTCTAACAACTATTTCATCTTATGCGTGTGGAATAAAAAAAATATGCTCCAGGGATGACTTACAAAGCATATGCATCCAAAGCAACTACTATGCTAATAATGTAAATAGAAGAGTAGAACACGGGTTCCTAACAACACATATGGTTGGAAGTCATCAGTCATTTTGGTGTATCACCTCCCTTAGATTAGTTTTTTTTCAATTATCTTTCTCCCTTTTCACCTCCCAAGTTTAATTGTAGGTTCAATCCTAAGTGGTACATCAAGGGAGTTAGATCTATCTAGAGACTCACCTCATTCTTTAGGCTGCCCACAAGCCTAGAGGTGATTCCATTGTGCCACTTGGATGAAGAGAGCTTTTCAACTCCTCAAAGGGTGCAAATCTAAGTGACAATAGGTACCTCATCAGGGTTTGTTGTTGGGGCCCATCTTTTCTTTTCTACCCACCTAAACTATGTTTAAGGGGGGTATTGGTGTAGGATATTCATTATTCCATTTACTTATTAAATGGATAATTTATACACTTGTATCTTTATCTTATTTATGTGTGATAAGAGGTTAAGTCGGTGAGAGGGTGAGTTCCACTTAGATTTTCCCCTGGAGTTGAACTGAATGCCACTATGAGTTCCACAGTGAGTTACACTCAATCTAACTATGAGTTCTCCAGTGACCATGCTATTATAACCAAAGCAGTATATCACAAATAATTGATAAGCAAGGCATTTAATACATAAGGTAATTATTGCAAATCTTCTTGATCATTTTTTAATACAAGCAAGGTCATCATTAATTTGTAGAATACTTGTGTGCTTGCTCTATCAGAAGATCACCTACTAACTTGTCATGACAATAATTAATCCAACATAAATATCATTCTTTCATTAATAATAAAATCCTCTATAAATATTATTATGACTTAATATTTTATACACAAAATAAATAAAATCTACAATCATAAATTTCAAATTAAATACAACTATCTATTTACGATATTTCACTTTTAAAAATTGAAAATTACACACCAACATAATTTACATCTTTAAAAGAACTCCTAAATTTAATTATGTCAGAAGCATTTTCACAAGGAAAAGATGAAGATGATTTTTTGTAAACACAATTTTAATACCTAAACACATCTACATTCTCGTTGGGGCTGTTGCCATACTTCACGTCCATCGGCTCATTTTTTTTCACACTCGCTATCCATAGGCCACACCGCTTATTCTTTACTTTCGGATTTTGCTCGTTATCTATCGAGAACTATACAACAAAGGAATGCCCGAGGTGTGAAATGGATTAAAAGATGGTAGCAGAGAGTCCACGCAAAAGATATGTTCGTGTGACTATATTTATATATTTCTTTGTAAAATACAATAGGTTTTTTATTTTTTATTTTTTATTTTTCATTTTTTATTTTTTATTTTTTATATTTTTGGGATGTAAAGTAAAATTTAGGACACAAACATTATAAAAATATTTATAATAAACATATATAGTTCTTTTTTTGTGTGTTTTTTTTTTCTTCTTATCAATTTTTTATATATAAAGGAAAACGTTGAATAGATAAATAATATTCTATATAAATATTTATATTTGTGATTTTTTTAAAAATATATGTTATGTTAGAAGGGATGGTGTAATTTTTACTTTTAATAAATTAGGGTTTTATAAAATGAAAGAGTGTAAATCATTAGTTGTGCTTCACTTAAAACCTATAGATGCTTGCTCTATATCATCTTTTGTAAACGAAATTATAAGCAACAATAATCTTATATTTCTAGTTAAAGAGATGGTGGAAAATGAAGTTGTGCATTCTTTCATATGGTAATGCATGAGTATGAATAATAACGAAACGCTAGAAAAGAACAAAATTATACAAAACATAAAAGCGATTAAATATTTTAAAATACATTAGACGATAATAGTAAAAAATGATGAAAAAATATTTTGAGAGATAAAATAGAACAAACCTACGCAAATATATATACAAACTTTTATAATATGTCACTATATATATATCTTATATAATAAACTATAAAATATAATATATGTTATGTTATATATTTTTGTATAATATTAATATAATAAACCTTGTTAATGGGTTAAGAGTATGCAGTACTCTGATATGTAAGGTTGATAATTTGGTATGGATCCCCTTCCCTCGCCCTTTGCTTTGTGGACTTATTTAAGTTTAATTTTGATAGTGTTCCCTGTGACAAATTTGGGGTCTTAATTGTCGGGTGTATTATTTAGGATTGCACTAGTTTATTAATTTTCACACTTTCCTGAAGCCTCTGGTTGACACCAATAATGAAATGAAAGCACATGCTATTAACCTGATGAAATATCGAGAATCTCTTTATAGAAAAAGATTCCATGATGATCATCCACGGTATTCAATCTCAATCATTTAGAACTTGGAATCTTAGATATATCCTAGATAAAGTTTAGCGCATCCTTCCTTCTTTAACATCTTGATCTGCGATTCATTACTTTTGGGAAGCAAATTACTTGGCATATTACGGTACCACGTGAAGATGGTCTCCTCTCTCACAATATACAGTTCATTTAGCCACGGCTTAATTCTTTGGTTTAACTCGTGGAAAGGTCTTTTCATAGGCAAGGGGTCTTGGGTTGGTGTTTGGAGCTCTTCGACACTCAAATGAGGTGGCATCCATTTCACCTGGTATGGATTTCCCCCTCATCGTTACTCTTTTATGGTTCGATGAGACCTCTTTTAATAATGAGCATAGGTACTTGGTTGATGTCATTCCTTTTAAGATGCTCGATGCTTTTCGCGGTATCTGCTTGAGCTGTCTGTTCCGTGTGCCCACGGAAGCAGCGAGGCCACAAATATTTCCCAAAACATGTACTTGAAATATGTTGCCGAATTATTGCACCACTTTAGGCGCGTCCGTATACAGACTTGCCATCCTCAGCAGGTGGCAGAGGCACCACCACAAACAGATCCACACCGCAATGTCAATTGTCGATAGCATGGACTCATAAGTCCACCGGCATTATCCCAGGCGTTGAAAGAGGTACTATCACGGGTCGGGACAGCCATCAAGCTCCCGAGTCCCGTGTTGTCAAAGATCTTTATTTCCGTTTAAATAAATGAAACACTTAATAATGGACCCGTTTAAATATAAATTATGTAGATTTCTACCTTAAATACGAGTTTAGTCTTTTATATCATATTTTTGTAAATTAAAATGAGCATTTTAAGAAGATAATTGTTCGAAGAAATATTTTTACAAATTAAAAAAAATTTAAGTACAATCAGTAAAACCTGAGCCATTATTATTTGATCATATGATGAAGAGCGGGTTTAATCAAATTTTGTATATAGCATCTGTAAAATACTGTTTCTTATATCTGAAAAACGCGGATAATAATGGCCAATTTCACCTGCATTTTCTTCAAAAGCATTCTCATTGCATCCCACATTTTTCAATTCAACAACTGTCCAAACCCTTTATAGCTTAAATGTCACCCAGGCTTCTCATCTTGTATTTATCCTGCAATCATCACGTCCCATGACGGAATTTTGTGTTTTCTGCTCATGAGGCCGTTGTTTTTTTTGACATTTTTCCAGCAGTTCACGTGCCTTTGGTATTCGACGGTCAAAACTTTTTGTAATGATGGTTGTTGATTAGACATTGCCCTTCCAATGGGAGTATAGTCCATAGAAGAAGATGGAAATATCTAAATGACGGGATATTATATATATATTTCGATTATGGTTCACGGGCCGGATTTAAAATGTTGATTTACAAAAAAAATTATACAATTTTATTTAAAAAAATGGTTAAGTTCATTATAATACGTTCCAGATTTTCACAGCTGCCTAAAATTTCCACCTTGCATCTGATACAGTTTAATTTGTATTTTCTACCAAACGATTGAAGGGATCAGGCTTCAATATGCGTACATCTTTTTGTTGTATTGCTATGTTCTTTAAAGTATACAGTAGTATTTGAAGATAATGTTGTACCAACAAGACCATTTAAGCACGAGAGAGATAGTGCAGCACAACTCACAAATAAAATACTGTAATGTCAGTGACCACCGCAATGAACAGCACGCCATGTTGCGTGCACCGCTCTCTATCTCTATCTCTTGACAAAAAAATATATAAACCTGATACGGTAATTTTATTTTTCCCTTAGATATAATTTGGGTTTCATTGTACCAAAAATATATAAAAATATAGAAATATAAAAAATTTAGCTTAATAAATAAGAAATTAGTGACATTGTCATTAATCATATGGTATACATATTGATATAAAAAATAAAAGATAAAAATAATCACAAAATATTAATTGAATGCCAAATGTTATGATAATCATTAATCATAAATATAAATGATAATTAATTACATCAAATTAGATATTCATTGTCATCTTACTTTTCATCAAGAGCATCAACATCACTGTCATGAGTGGCTCATTAGAATCGCAAGGACTAGTACCCTTGCCTCTCCCGTTAGTTAAGCTATGTGTTGTCAAAGCACTATCAATGTCAACTAATGAGTTGTGAAAAATGGAAGCATCCAAGTTAATGTCCTCCAGATCTATATCCCAATGCTTTGATGTCCCCTCCTTATACTCTGGGCTTATGTGCAATAGAAAATGTAAATTGGAGTGTATGTAGAACAATTCCTCGACCTTTGCTATTGTGAGCTTATTACAATTTTATGAGTGGATGAAGTTATATGTACTCTAATTCCACTCACAATAAGATAAACTTGTAACCTATATTCAAATTTATAAAAATAAAAATTTAAAATTCAAGTATTAAACATTAATTTTTAAAACAAAAAATTAGTTAAAAACTTAAAAAATAAAAATCTTACATGCGACAATACGTTGATTGCAAGAGGTTATAGGTTTGATGATCCTTGGTCATGGAGGTACCACCACATATGAACATTCTTCTTGTATTTGTCTTGAAGAGTACCAAGACTATGACCTTGGGAGATCATGAAACCTCCAAACTCTTTCATAACCATGTCTTTTATCTCATGATCAGATAATATCCTACAGAATGTTAAATTATATCCTTTAGCGACTTCAATATCCCTGTATGGTGGTACCCTCATCATCAAAGAAAGGATCTTCTTGCTATAGAACCGAGGAGTCAATGCAAAGATAAGGAGATGTAGTGGGGTGTTCATTTTATTCCACCACTCAACAAGGATTCAATACACATGTTTGAAAATTTTATCCTCATGATCTTTGTCTTTTGCATTAATGATGGCCTTCATCTTCTCAATCATTGAGTTGATGCCATAGTATTTTTAACCCAAACATGACTGATCCATGTCAATGAAATGGATCATACTCATAATGGGCTCAATTGAACTCAATAAATAATCTACATGGGTCTGTTAATCATCATATATAATCATAGTTTTCACGTTTTAGGACCAATTATTATTTGACTCCCTTCATACATTCTACATGTGGCTGTTGACCATGCTACTCAGTGTCGCTTGCACCTCCATAAATCGTCTCTATACAATTGTGTGAGAGGCAAATCTAGTCTCAACAAACTATTACAAATTTATAATTAAAAATAAATAAAAAATTATGAAAATTTTTAAACACTAGATTTTAAAAATTAAAATTTAAATACAAAAATAAAACTACTAAAATAAAATAGAAATTAAAATTTATAAGTACCTTCAGTAGCTCCAATGTTAAGAAGGATCCAAAAATAGCTTGAGAGCGATGATGCTTAGTAACAAACATTTGAATCTCCTCAGCCTCGACATACACTTGCTTGATCCACTCAATTTTTCTCTGCATTTTTTTACATTAAGGTTGAGCGAGTGGACAACATAAGGTTTAGAAAAAATGTGCCAATACCTCACCTCTACTAACATCCCCATGACCTTGTAATTTTTTATGTTATATGTTACAACTTGGATAACATTTTGAGGTCCCACCACCTCAATGGATTCTAAAAGGATGTTGATGATGAACTAGACATCCTTCACAATAAACAACCTTCAAAAACAATGCCCCTTTAGGGCACACTACAACCATATTGATTAGAGGCATGTTTTTAGCATTTTTCCATCCATCAAAATTGACGGAGACCCTCAATTTAACACATGAATTCCTGACTAGCTTTAAATAATCTTCAGCATGTTTTTTCTCTTTTCTAAATAAGGTGGTTCTAAGTTTCTCAAAACCTGGATGTTTGTAACCTTTTGATGCCTCATTGATCATTCTTATCATTTCTAGCCAATATGGTGATCAAACCACATTGAAATACAATCCATTGGTATACACACATCATGTGATATGATCATTTGTAATATCTCTACTCTCATTTTGAAAATATCTTTCCAATAGAACTTTTTTGGGTGTAAAAGAGGAAAAACATGTTCATGCATGGAGAGTGTTGCCAAAATGGATGTGTTGCAATCACAATCAGAAAACTACCACAAGGACTTGGGAAAATTGGTGGCTTCATTAATCATTTGGCTTTATTTTAAACAAGGGTGGATTGATCTCATGGCATGTGTGGTATCTTCTTCTTCTTGCTCCTTGATGTATTCAAGGAAATTTTACTTTTTACTAGAATACCATTCTTCCCCATGCTACCTTTGATATCAGCACAAGGTATGTGACATAAGTGGGCTTTCATCTAACTATATGAGCTGACATATTGATTATCATAAGAATTTCATCTCTAAATATATATTCCCCAACATTTTGGAACTTATTCTATCATTGTCACATATTTCCAAAGTGTTGATTATGCATCAATTTTGAATTGGGTTTGGTCCACAAAGGTAGAACTCATTGACATTGTAGTATATTTAAATACAAGTTTAAAAACTAACACAAAATTACAAAAATAAAATAAAATACAAACCCTATGGCAAAAACTTGTTAAAAAATGACAAAAAATAGTTAAAATTATACAAGCTAAATATTAGAAATTTAAAATCTTACCTTGGTAGAAAATGGGCTTCTCAATCAACATAGAAAAATGATTAGAATGTTGCTTGGTGAAACTTCAACCGTAGACAAGCAATGGAAGGAAAGTATGTAATGATAAAATGAGAGGAAAATGTTTTTTATTTTTTGTTTTATTTTTATCATTTGTATTCTTTTATCTTATGTTTATGTCTTTCACTTAACTTACAAGGTTTATAATGTTTTTTTTGTTATTTTAAATCATTGGTTTTTGTGAATTTTTTTACAACATTTTAGAAATAAATAAATAAAAATGTGTTTTTTACTATGGGTTTTGCCTGGGTTCATCCTAGGTGACCTGAGTTCTTCTAATAGAAGAACCCGAACAAATCCA
This sequence comes from Torreya grandis, assembly GCA_037957365.1. Taxonomy (NCBI): domain Eukaryota; kingdom Viridiplantae; phylum Streptophyta; class Pinopsida; order Cupressales; family Taxaceae; genus Torreya; species Torreya grandis. The sequence goes on along the minus strand of JARHVA010000743.1, from coordinate 2,593,333 downwards.
AATCACCCAAGATGAGCATAGGGAAAATCTAGATTATACTAGGCCCAAACCCAAATATGGTACATACCCAAATCAGGGTCCCCTATAAATTATCATGAACAAATATCTTAACTTATAAATTGGATTTGTTATAAAGTTGAAGGAATAAAACAATTACCCATAATAATAAATTAAACAATACAAATGTTATAAATTTAGAAATTAATTTCTAGTTTACTTATTTAAAAGATGTTTCTATTTTATTAACTAAAAATATGTTTCTATTTCATTATTACTTCATTGATATGTATTATTACATTTATTAGATTTTTATGATTATAAAATTAATTACAATTAAATTAGAAGTTAGTTTAATATTTTATATTCATATATGTATGAATTACAATTAAATACTGAACATGCAAGTAATTTTGATGTTTAATTTATATTTTCACTCATCAACTATGATGGTCATATTTAAAAAGTGGTTGTATTTTGATGTCTAAAATGAATAACATCTAAATGCCTTATAAATTATAGCATTTCTTGTGACCTTAGAAGATTGTACATGACCTTTTGTACCACACACATACAATAAATGTTAGTTGCTTCTGGTTTTGCCTAAATTATAATATGATCATAAGAAAATTTGGTTAATTACTCATCACCACATCTACAATAGGAGGTGAAAGAGTGTTATTTCAAATTATAGAAGGACACAACCTAGTGTGCATTGTTATAACAGGGTACAAGCTAACTACAACTTAGTTACAGATTAACTACATATTATTTGGGAACAAGTCCTACACTTAATGATAAACATTTTGTGTTATGAATAATGGTTTTGAAATTTTATTTTCATTATGTAATGTGAACCTACATATAAGAAAGAACTAAATATGATGGTTGACCTTACTTGTCATGTAAAATTTTGATGACAATTATCTATTCAACATTACTCTTCATATGCTCATGTTCCTGATAGTAAAAAAATAACATAAAATATGATATATAGAGATAATTTTAATAAGGGGCCCCTAAAATATTAATAGAAAATATTAGCAAATCCTATATTTTAGGTATAATTCCAGTGGTGAATCTTTGGTAAAATCACCATGCCAATATAAATTGACTGTCAATTTTTATTAGCTCTTTTGAAAAACTTATAAATAGTTGGAGAATAAATCATCATATTCAAATCAAGAAATAATGGAAAAAGAGGTTAGATGATGAGAAGTCTAAAGTCGAGATCTTATTTATAGTTTATTATTTTTAATGATTAAATTTGTCATTCTTTTTAAATATTAAGTTTTCCCTTTTTAAATGTTAAATTTGATGGCTATATGACTAATTTAAGTTTCTCACAAGACCAACCAAATAATATAATCAACTGAGTGTATCAAAAATTGTTACAAAAAAATTTGAGTATATAGTATAAACCAATTATGGGGCCATAAGGAAAGAAAACTATGAAAATTGAAGATGACATAATTGAAAAAGAATATTAAAAATATTTTCATAGTTTTAAAATTTTAAACTACATAATAAGATCTGCAAAAATGTCTTAACCATGTCCATATTATCCTTTCTAATATATACTTATTTCAATTAACAAACCACGCCTACCAAAATATATTTATTACCTTAAACATTTAAAAACAAAATATAGTAAGATCATGAAGCTCTATTATGTTTATTCAATTTGTTTACTATGCATTGTTTAAAAGAAGTATCTTGTATGGCATTATTTTTCATAATAAATCAATTTATTATTTGTTTAAAATAAGTATATGGTAAATACCAACCAGATAATATGATAAATCGAGTATAAAAAATATAATGATAAGTTCTCTTAAAAAAAAAAAATTAAGATATTTACTCAAAATACTATCTTTCAAATGTCTTAACCATATCCATAATCAATAATGGCCTTCCAATTTTTTTTTTTTTAATTACACATGTCGATCAGAATATAATTATTACCTTAAATATTTAAAAACAAAATATAATATGATCATGGGGCTCTATTATGTTTATTCGGTTTGTTCGTTATACATTGTTTAAAAGAAGTATCATGCATGTAATTATTTCTTAAAAGAGATAAGTTTTTTATTTTTTTAAAATAGGTATGTGGTAAAGACCAATTAGATAATATAATAAACTGAGTATAACAAAAATAGTGACAAAAAATCATAGTATAGAGTATAAACCAACTATTGGGCCATAAGGCAAGACAACTATGAAAAGTGAGTATGATATAACAAAAAAAAATATTCAAAATATGTTTATAGTTTTAAATTAATAAACTATATAATAAGGTTTGTCAAAGTGTCTTAACCACATCCATATTGGCCTTTCTAATATTTTTTTATTTCAATTAACAAACCATGCCAACCAGAATATAATTATTAACTTAAATTTTAAAAAACAAAATATAGTATGATCATGATGCTTTAGGACTCTTTTTGTGCATTAAATATGGTAATATCATGTGCAGTACTTAGTATAAATTGAGTACAGACCACAAATCACACTTCAAATAATTTAGTAGATCTTATTATATAGTTTGTAATTTTAAAACTATGAAAATGTTTTGAATATTCTTTGGCACCACATGTTTTTCCTTCTATATAGTTTTATTAATAATAATAATAATAATAATAATAATAATAATAATAAGTAATTTTTAAACTTAATATTTATTTTAATTATAGCATTGAATGTGGTTTTGATATAATTAAAGCTACGGGGGTTGAGGTTGAGATCTTGCCCCAATTTTTATATCACAATCTTCATGTCACTTTCAAAAAAATGGTAAACAAGCTATAATCAAATACATGAAAATAAAATCCATACAAATTCCTATCCCTATTATTTCATATATATATTTCTAAAAATACATGCAACTATATCTTCAAAAATGTGAAACTAATATTTCTAATTTTGACCATGCTAAATAATCAAATACTCATTTTGAACAAAAGTTCCTAAAACATTTCCATAAAATTTTTAATAAAGATAAACCACTATGTCAAAATTGATCATTTATATAGTTTGCATTATCTTCAACAAGATTTCTCAATTTTCAAAAATCTAACGTTCAATCTTCATATATATAAGGCCCATTTAGGATACAATAAACTTGAAGTATAGTTATATTTTTTCAGTTATGTCATCCTCATTTTTCATAGAAGTATCTTGCATACCATTATTTCTCAAAATAAATGAGTTATTTTTTTTAAAGAATTATGTAGTAAAGACCAACCAAATAATATATTAAACTAAGTATAGAAAAAAATGTGATAAAAAATTAAGGTATATAGTATAAAGAATAAATCAACTATGGGGCCACAAGACTATATATATATATATATATATATATATATAGTCTTGTGGCCCCATTTATATGGGGCCATAGGGAATGTATGTATGTGTGTGTGTGTGTGTGTGTATATATATATATATACATTCCCTATGGCCCCATATAAACAAACTATGGGTCCATAGGGCAAGACTATACATACATATGCACCAACCAAATAATATATTAAACTGAGTATAGCAAAAATCAAGGTATAGAGTATAAATAATACATTGACTATAGGGCCATATGGCAAGACTGTATATACCCATAATGACTATAGGTAGAGATCTAATATGTGGAGCTAGTGGCCTTTGAACCTTAAGGATATTATGTGTATCATTGGGGGTGATTTCAATATGTTGATGATAAGGAGGAAAAAATGGGAGGACTTCCTTTTGAATTGAAAGGTAATGAGCACTTATATTGGTATAAGATGAATTTATTTCTTAGACTATTTGATCCCCTATACAAGTGAAATAAAGATAACAAGGGAAATGGTATACTTCATGCAATAATCAAAGTGGCAAAAGCAAGATATACACTATGCTTGATTGGTTATTGTTCGACAAGGATCATTTTATCCTCCCACTAGTTTATAATGGGAACCTTGACAATGTGTTCCATTATACTCTATTGGTATAAGATGAATGTATTGATTAGACTATTTGATCCCCTATACAATTGAAATAAATATAATAAGGGATTTTGGTATACTTTGTGCAATAATCAAAGTGGTAGAAGCAGGCTATACACTATAATTGATAGGTTATTGGTCAATAAAGATCATTTTCTCCTCCCACTAGTTTATTATGGGAACCTTATCAATGTCATTTAATGATTCATGGGAAATTTAAGCATCCAAGTTAATGTCCTCAAAATCTATATCCCAATGCTTTGACATCCCCTCCTTGTACTCTGGCTTCTTGTGCAATAGAAGATGTAAATTATGGTGTATGTAGAATAATTCCTCGACCTTTGTTATTGAAATCTTATTAAATTTTTATAAATGGATGAAGCTATATGTACTCTAATTCCACTCACAATAATATGAACTCAATACCTATATTCAAATTTATAAAAATAGAAAGTTAATTTTTAAGTATTAAACATAATTTTTTTATTTTCTAAACAAAAAATAGTAAAAAACTTAAAAAATAAAAAATTTACCTATGACAATACCTTGATTATAAGATGTTGTAGGTTCGATGATCCTTGGCCATAGAGGTACCACCACATATGAACATCCTTCTTGTATTTGTCTCGAACAACACCAAGACAATAACCTTGGGAGGTCATGAAACCTCTAAACTCTTTCATAACCATGTCTTCTATCTCATGATCAAATAATATCCTATAGAATGTTAATTTATATCATTTATCCACTTAAATATCCCTTTATGGTGGTACCCTCATCATTATAGAAAGGATCTTTGTACTATAGAACCAAGGAGTCAATGTAAAGACAAGGAAATGTAGTGGGGTATTCATTTTGTTTCATTGCTCAACAAGGATTGAATGCACGTATTTGAAGATTTTATCCTTGTGATATTTCTCTTTTGCATTAATGATGGCCTTCATTTTATTAATCATTGAGTTGATTCCATAGTATTTTTCTCCCAAACATGACTTATCCATGTCAATGAAATGGATAATACTCATAATGGTCTCAATGGAACTCAACAAATAATCTACATGGGTCTAATAATCATCATATATGATCATATTTTTCATGCTTTGGGACAAATTATTATTTTATTCCCTCCATACATTCTACATGTGGCTGTTGACCATGCTACTCAAAGTCAGTCACACCTCCACAAGTCATCTTAATGCAATTATGTGAAAGGCAAATCTAGTCTCAATAGCATATTACAAAATTTATAATTAAAATATATATATATATATATATATGAATGAATGAAAATATACAAGTACTAGATTTAAAAATTTAATATTTAAATACTAAAATAAATAGAATTAAAATATATAAGTACCTTTAGTATATCCAACGTAGAGAAATATCTAAAAGTGGTTTGAGAGTGATGATGGTTGGTAACAAACATTTGAATCTCCTCAACCTTGACATACACTTGCTTGATACACTCAATTTTTCTCCCTATTTTTTGTAGTGAGGCTGAACAAGTGGAAAACACAAGGTGACTTAAAAATGTGTCAATACCTCACCTCCACTAACATCCCCATGACCTTACCATTTTTTATGTTATCTATTATAACTTGGATAACATTTTGATCACCCACCACCTCAATGGATTCAAAAAGGATGTTGGCAATGAAATAGACATCCTTCACAATCAACAACCTTCAAAAACATTTCCCTTTAAGGGCACACTACAATTGCATTAATTAGAGACATTTTTTTCACCTTTCCATCCATCAAAATTGATGGAGACCCTCAATTTAACACATGAATTCCTGATTGGATTTAAACAATATTCAACATGTTTTTTCTCCTTTTTCAACAAGTTGGATCTAGGTTTCTCAAATTTTGGACCTTTATAACTTCTTGATGCCTCATTGATCACTGTTACCATTTATAACCAATATGGTGATTGAAACACTTTTAAATATAATCCATTTGTATACACACATCATGCAATATGATCATTTGTAATCTCTATACTCTCATTTTCAAAAGATCTTTCCAATGGTCCTTTTTCTTTGTTTAAAAGAGGAGAAACATATTCATGCATTGAGAGAGTTTCCAAAAATGGATGTGTTACAATCACAATCATAAAACTACCACAAAGAGTTGGGAAAATTAGAGGTTTCCTTAATCCTTTGGCTTTATTTTAAAAAAGGGTGATCTGATCTCATGGAATGTGTAGAATCTACTTATTTTTTATCCTTGATGTATTCAAGGAAATTTTATTATTTTACTGGACTACCATCCTTCCCTATGCTACCTTTGATGTTGGCATAAGGTACGTGACATAAGTGGGATTTCATCTAACTGTATGAGCTGACATATTTATTATCATAAGAATTTCATCTCTAAATATATTCTCCAACATTTGGAGCTTGCTCTATCATTGTCACATATTTCCAAAGTGATGATTGTGCATTAATTTTTAATTGGGTTTGGCCCAAAGAGGTATAACTCATTGACATTATAGTATAGTTAACTTCAAGTTTAAAAACTAACACAAAATTATAAAAATAAAATAAAATATAAACCCTAGGTCAACAAATTGTAAAAAAATGACAAAAAAAATATAAAACAATACAAGCCAAAAATTTAAAATTTAAAATCTTACCTTGACAACAAATGGGCTCCTTCATCAGCACAGAAAAATGATTAGAATGTTTATTGGTGAAGCTTCAACTCTAGACAAGAAATGGAAGGTAAGTATGCAATGATAAAATGAAAGGCAAGTGTTTTTTATTTTGTGTTTTATTTTTATCGTTTGTATTCTTTTATCTTATGTTTTTGTCTTTAACTTATAAGGTTTACAATGTGTTTTTTGTTATTTTAAATCATTGATTTTTGTGAAATTCTATGAAAAAAATAGAAAAAAATAAATAAAAATGTCTTTTTACTATGGGTTTTAATTGCGTTCATCATGGGTAACCCAAATTCTTCTAACAAAAGAACCCAAACAAATCCAAATCACCCAAGATGGACACAAGAAAAATCTAGGTTGTATTGGACCCAAACTCGAATATAGTATGTACCCAAACTAGGTTCCCCTATAAATTATAATGAACCAATATCTTAACTTATAAATTATATTTGTTATAAATTTAAATAAATAAAACAATTACCAATAAAAATAAATAAACAATATATTTATGTTATAAATTTAGAATTTAATTTCTAGTTTACCTAATTTAAAATATGTTTCCATTTTATTAATTAAAAATATGTTTCCATTTTATTAATTAAAAATATGTTTCTATTTCATTGGTACTTCCTTAATATGTATTAATAAATTTATTAGATTTTTATAATTATAAAATTAATTACAATTTAATTTAGAAGTCAGTTTAATATTTTATATTTATATATGTATGAATGACAATTAAATACTGAAAATGCAAGTAATTTTGATGTTCAATTTATATTTTTACTCATCAACCATGATGGTCATATTTACAAAGTGGTTGTATTTTGATGTCTAAAATGAATAACAACATGTAAACACCTTATAAATTCTAGCACTGCTCGTGACCTTAGAAGGTTGTACAAGACCTTTTGTACAACACACACATCTAGCAAATGTTAGTTACTTTTAGTTGTGACGAAATTATAACAAGATCATAAGCAAATTTTGTTAATTACTTATCACCACATTTGAAATATAAGGTGAGAGAATGTTATTTCAAATTATAAGAGGACATAACCTAATGTGCATTATATTACAATAGGATACAAGCTAACTACAACTTAGTTACAGATTAACTATGTATTATTTGGGAACAAGTCCTACACTTAATGATAAAAAAATTATTTTATGAATAATGGTTTTGTAATATTATTTTTATTATGTAATGGGAACCTGCATGTAAGAAAGAATTACACGTGATGGTTGTCATTACTTGTCATGTAAAATTTTGATGACAATTATCCATTTAACATTACTCTTCATATCCTCATATCGCTGATAGTAAAATCAATAACATAAAATATGATATACATAGATAATTTTAAAAAGGGACACCTAAAATCTTACTATAAAATTCTAATGAATCTTAGATTTTAGGTATAATTTCATTGGAAAATCTTTGACCAAATCACCATGCCAGTATAAATTAACTAGCGATTTCTATTACCTCTTTCCAAAAACTTATAAATAGTTGGTGAAATAAGCATCATATTCAAATCAATAAATAATGAAGAAAGAGGCTAGAGGATGAGAAATCTAAATTCAAGATCTTATTTATAGTTCCTTATTTTTAATGATTAAATTTGTCATTCTTTTTAAGGATTAAATTTATCTTTTTTAAGTAATAAATTTGATGGCCATATGACTAAATAGAAATTGAGTACAAACCTCTTTAAGTCTCTCTGATGACCAACCAAATAATATAATAAACTAAGTGTAGCAAAAAATGTGACAAAAAATCAGAGTATAGAGTATAAACTAACTATAGGGCTATAGAGCAAGATAATTATGAAATTTGAGGAGACATAACTTTAAAAAAAAATTAAAACATTTTCATAGTTTTAAAATTATAAACTATATAATAAAATCTACCAAAATGTCTTAACCACATCCATATTAACCTTTCAAATATTTTTTTATTTCAATTAACAAACCATGTCAACCATAATATAATTATTACCTTAAACATTTAAAAATAAAATGCAACATAATCATGAGGCTCTATTGCATTTATTTAGTTCCTTCTTTGTGCATTGTTTAGAAAAAGTATCTTACATATTATTATTTCTCATGGAAAATTAATTTTTTATTTGTTTAAAATATTTATGTGGTAAAGACCAACCAGATAATATAATAAATTGAGTATAAAAAAATATGATGAATAAATAAATATAGTGATAAGTACCCTGAAAAGTATTTCTTTAAAGATATTTACTCAAAACACGATCTTTCAAATGTCTTAATCATATTCATAATCAATAATGGTTTTTCAATTTATTTTTTCAATTGACAAACTATGTCAATTTGAGTATAATTATTACTTTAAATATTTAAAAATAAAATATATTATGATCATGATGATCTATTATGTTTATTTAGTTTGTTCTTTGTGCATTATTTAAAATAAGTATCATGCATGTCATTATTTCTCAAAAGAAATCAATTTTTTGTTTGTTTACAATAGGTAAGTGGTAAAGACCAACTAGATAATATAGTAAACTAAATATAGCAAAAATAGGGACAAAAAATTAGAGTATAGAGTATAAACTATGGGGCCATAGGGCATGACAACTATGAAAAGCAAGGATGACATAACTGAAAAAATATATTTAAAATATTTTCATAGTTTCAAAATTATAAACTATATAATAAGTTCTATCAAAATATCTTAACTACATCCATATTGACCTTTCAAATATTTGTTAATTTCAATTAACAAACCATGCCAACCAGAATAAAATTATTATCTTAAACATTCAAAAATGAAATATAATATGATCATGAGGCTCCAGGACTCTTTTTGTGCACTACATATGGTAAGATCATGTGCAGTACTTAGTATAAATTGAGTACAAACCACAACTCATATTTCAAACATTTTGGTAGACATTATTATATAGTTTGTAATTTTAAAACTATGAAAATGTTTTGAATATTCTTTAGCATAAAATGTTATTCCTTCTATATGATTTTAATAATAATAAATAATTTTCAAATCTAATATTTATTTTATTTCTCATATTGAATACAATGCAGGTAGAATTAAAGCTACATGGATCGAGGTTGAGATCTTATCCCATTTTTTATTTCACAATCCTCATGCCACTTTCAAGAAAATGATAAATAAGCCATAATCAAATACATGAAACTCAAATCCACACAAATTCCTGACCTATTATTTTCATAAATATATATGATAAAATTGAATGTGTGTGTGTATTTATAAAAATACATTCAATTATATCTTCAAAAATCTGAAACCAATATTTCTAATTTTGACTATGCTAAATAATCAAATACTCATTTTGAATAAAAGTTCTTTAAATATTTTCACAAAAATTTTAATAAAGACAAACCACTATGTCAAAATTGATCATTTATATACTTTGCATTTTCTTCAACAAACTTTCTCAATTTTCATATCTATAAAGACCACTTAGGACATAATAAACTTGAGGTGATAATTATATAATTTTAGTTGTCATCCTCACTTTTCATACAAGTATATTGCATGTCACTATTTCTCAAAGTAAATCAATTGCTTGTTTTTTAAAAAGAAGTATGTGGCAAAGACCAATCAAATAATATATTAAATTGAGTATCGTAAAAATTGTGATAAAAAATCAAGGTATAGAGTATAAATAATAAACTAACTATAGGCCATAGGGCAAGATTATGTGTGTGTGTGTGTACGTGTGTGTGTGTGTGTGTATAAACCACTTAGGACACAAAAAACTTAAGGTGATAATTATATTTTTTCAATTATGTCATCCTCATTTTTCATAGTTGTCTTTCCTTATGGGCAATAGTGTGTGTGTGTGTGTGTGTGTAAACTTAAGGTGATAATTATATATTTTTAATTATGTCATCCTCATTTTTCATAGTTGTCTTTCTTTATGGCCCCATAATCAGTTTATATATATAAGGACCACTTAGGACACAATAAACTTAAGGTGATAATTATATTTTTTAATTATGTCATTCTCATTTTTCATAGTTGTCTTACTCTATGACCCCATAATTAGTTTATTATTTATACTCTATACCCTAATTATTTGTTAGAATTTTTTACTCGAATTAATATATTATCTAGTTGATCTTTAATTTTACCACACTAAACCCTAAACAAACAAAAAAATTATTTCTCTAAGAAATAATGGCATGCAAGACACTTTTTTTAAATAAGGCACAAAGAACAAAATAAATTATATTATGTGATTAGTCTTTACCACATTTGTTTTAAATAAAAAAGAAACTCATTTCATCTGAAAAATAATGGCATACAAGATACTTATTTTAAACAAAATGAATAAACACAATAGAGCCTCATGATCATTTCAATCATATTTCTAACTAACTCAAAAATACTCATTTCACGGATTTTGAGTTTTAAAAAAATTACAGATATACATGAAATTTATAAGAAAACCAACATGCACAGTGTTTTTAACAAATATATTTTTTTAAATGTTTTCAGTGAATCTATTATTATATTTATTCATTTCAAAATAGATGATTATGCATGCAAACAACTACTCTTAGTCTTTGAATCTAAAAAAACACGAGTCCATACCTTTCAATTGTATTCAAGCAACTTTCATTAATCTTGTGAGTGATGTGTTGGACCAACATTAATTTTTCATTGGATCCCGTCAATATGCCAATGCCAATTCACTAAAAAATGGGGCAAAATCTAAACCTCGATCCCCATAATTTTAATTCCACCTATACTACATTCAATGCTAGAAATAAAATAAATATTAGGTTTAATAATTAGTTATTATTAAGTTTTTTTATTATTAAAAACTATATAAAAATAAGAGCATGTGGTGCCAAAAAATATTCAAAATATTTTCATAAAAAAATATAATTATTACTTTAATTTTATTGTGTCCTAAGTGGTCCTTATTATTTACACACACACACACACCTAGCGATTCTAGACTAACCTATACATGTCTAATATAATTTTTTGGTGAATCAGACCCATATATATATAGTAACTATGGCAAATTTGTGTTCTAAAATCAAATCGAGTATAATCTATAAGGTGAATCTATGTCCCAACCTATGAAAATATATAAAATTAAGGATATTTGACCTATGTATATTTTCAAATAATTAGCCATTTTAAAAAAAAAACTTACTTCTAGCCTTTTGGCTATAAATAGCCTCTACAATTTTCCTTGATGATATATATTTATTTAATCCATTACGGTTTTTAATGATCTTCCCAAAAATTCACCTTGCATCCAATATAGTTTATTAAAAATAAATAAATTGGGATATGATATTTTTTTTTGTATTTATTCACTTATTCTAGGATGTCATTTTACTATTTTTTTAAATTATAAACCCTCAAAAAATTGGATCAGATCTCTTAGAATATATTAAGAAAGATGATAACCTACCTACTCCACCAAAAAATGAATCTAAGTCCTCGCTACCCTCTAGCATTCCAAATGGTGTTAGGTTGTGGAGCTAAAAGCTTCACTGATGCAGACACGAAGGAGGGTGCAGAAGGGTTGCTGAGTGCCATGGACACCGGCGTCGGTTAGGCCAACCGATGTCGGCAGGAAGGAGACAGGAAGCAACCGACGTCGATCAGATATCGGCCAACGTCGGTGACCCCCAGGCGGACAGGGACCGGCGTCGGTCGCCTGTGTGGTTCAACTGTGAGTTTATTACGGGCAGTTGGTTGATGAACCAAGTGTTTGCATGCTTAGTGCTAATTATAGACTAAGAGCTGCGGATCTAATTATTGTACTAGGAGTCTAATTATTGTTTGGATGAGTTCTATATAATAGACTCATGGTTGTATTGTAAAAGTGTTCTAGTTTGAGTTGAGCAAAGTTTGCTCCTTCTGTGTGTGAGGTGAGCAAGGGTGTTCCTCCTAGTTCCACAGCAGTACCAGGTGTGTTGGTGCTGGATTGGAGAGTCAGCTGGATTCTTCATGTATGTATGATCTTGGTCATCAGATGTGCATGGCCCTTATAGGAGATCTACATGGTAAGTAAGATCGTTGATCTGCAGGTGTGTGTGTGCGCAAGGTCGAGGTTCACAGGTGTGCAGAACCACTTATTGATCTGTAGGTTGGAGATCAGATAGGACAGCAACACAACAGGGAGCAGGATCAGGCAGGATCTACTTGGAGTACGGTGTGTACTCATTGGTATGTACATGGAGTACATGGAGAGCTAAGAGGAAGGCAAGGCAGTTCCTTCCATAAGTATGGTCTGTTGAATTGTAGGTTGTTGCAAGTTCATGGGAGATCTACTTGAAGTACTTTGAGTACTTGTGGAGTGCGTGGAGCACTTGTGGAGTGCGTGGAGCACAGGTGTAAGGTGAACACCAACTCTGTGTTTGAGTTGGGTGTTAGGACCTAGTAGAGAGAGCTTTGAGGAAAGAATTACTATTCACTTGAGGTGTGGGAAACCTCTGAAGAGGTGTGGGAAACCTCTGAAGAGGTGGTGGAGAATAAGTGGTATCTTCTTTATTGTATTCTTTTCTGTAAGAGTTATTAATACAAGTTGTGTATTGTCTCTCATATTCTGTGTTATTCTGAATTCTAGTTACTTGTTGATTCTGGTTATTTCTGCATATTAAGTTGCTTGAAGTTGGTAATCAATTGTGTGCTTCCAGAGTTGGGTTCATATTCCCCAACAAGTGGTATCAGAGCTAAGGTTGTAGGAAGCAGGTTTTGTGTTTTGGTTACAGGGCACTCTCAGGGGTTTCTGATTGAGTGGGAGTAGAGCAATGGCAGATGAAAGTAAGCTAAGAATGGAGGAGTTGAAAAGCACAGATGGTTACTTAAGGTCCCATGGAAAGAAAGAGTAGGTAAAAGAAGATTGTTGGTTGGTAGCAGATCAGCATGAAGAAACTGAAGATACAAATGTAGCAGTGGTTGTTGCACAGGATGTGTTTGCAGGTTTCTTGGATAAAGTTAAATCTTGGATAAAAGATTCGGTTGCCTCTTTCCATGCAGCCCCAGATAGAGGAGCTGGTGAGCCTTGCCAAAGAATTGGCAAAGGGGAAGTGAAGCTAAAATTGCAGGCGGCCAACACACAGGTGTTGATGAAGGTCATGCAGGTCCCAGATTTGGAGATATGGCTAATTTCTTCAGAAAGATTGGGTGATGAGAGATGCACAAGAACTCTCACAGCGGGTGCACTTGAATTAGCTGGTGGTAAGAAAACAGGTATTCTTTATCTACTTGTTTATATTACTGATTCTTCTTCTGTTGCAGAGACGTGGCTTCGTAGGCTTGGTCACATGAGCAGGAAGGAGATGCATGTTCTTAAGCGAAAGACAGATGTATTTGATAAGCTTAAGAACTGGAAAGCCTTGGTGTTCTTGGAGGAGATAGCGGACAGAAATCAGTGGATGGTGCTGGATACTTCTTGAGCAGAGCAGTTTGGACATGGGTTTTGATTCAAAGGAGCTCGCGGGTAAAAAGTCATCACTCACAGGAAACACAGGTACCGGCATCGGCAAGAAAACCGACGTCGGCAGTATGTAAGACCGATGTCGGTCATGAGGACTGACGTCGGCAACAGGAGGACACCGACATCGGCAGGTTGGTAGTCAGGGACAGACGCATGGAAACCGACGTCGGTCGGATGTAGACTGTGGAGTGACCGAGGTCAGTCACTGTAACAGATTTTGGGTGGACAGCATGCTGTCAAGGAGTCTCAAACACCCATACGAAGGACTGAAGACGTAAATAGGCCCTCAAATTTGTTGTTCCTCTTCTTTATACTCGTTGCTGATTGTAGAGCAGGAAGGATCCAGGAAACAGGTGGGAGCATGGCAGGGATATGATGCAGAACCAAACGGGAGTTTTGGTAGGGTTGCCAGCCGGTGCGAAAGCACAGAGACGAATGGATTCCTTAGTTGAAGAATAGAGAGAATGGATACGTGAGATGGAAGACCAGGCATATGGTCTTGAGGAAGCTGCAGGACAATGGTACAAGTTTTGACAGGTGGAGGACGAAGCATGGCTTCAGTCAATGTCAGAGTAACTATTGTGGTTTGACTTACCAGGGGGATGGTGATTGCAACATCATTCTATTACTGTATGTGGATGGTATGCTAGCTAGTAGGTTTGTACATACAGGGTTTTGCTGAGCTAAGGGTAAGATTAGTTCAGTGGCATGTCATGAGGAGTTTGGAGCAGCGGAATTCTTTGACATGGGAGGCATGGAGATCACAGATAGATTTTGTCTCTAGTGGGAGCTGATGTGAATCAGGTGTTGGTGAGGTTCAGGATGTAGAGCCGGAGCACACTAAGGGCTAGACAGGTACAGTGTTCGAAATCACATGAGGTCTGGTATAGACCTGAGTATTCCCATGCAGTGGGAGCTATCAGAGAGTTAGGAGCCAATTCGGGGAAGTGGGTTCTCAGGGATTTGAGAGGGACCAGCAGTAGGTATACATGTAGGGTCAGGACTTCACTACATGTGTTTGTAGGTTTAGATGTGGTAGGGTACTCGGATGACAGGAGGTACATCATGGGATGTGTGGTGGGTTGTCTTCAGGATTGATCTTGAAGAGGGATACAAACCAGGAAACAGATTAGATGGAGTATAGGTACTAGTACAGTGCAGCTATTTATCTCTAAGTGGGAGATTGTTAGGTTGTGGAGCTAAAAGCTTCACTGATGCAGACACGGAGGAGGGTGCAGAAGGGTTGTTGAGTGCCATGGACATCAGCGTCAGTTAGGCCAACCGACGTCGGTAGGAAGGAGACAGGAAGCAATCGACATCGATCAGATATCGGCCGGCGTCGGTGACTTCCAGGCGGACAGGGACCGGCGTCGGTCGCCTGTGTGGTTCAACTGCGAGTTTATTACGGGCAGTTGGTTGACGAACCAAGTGTTTGCATGCTTAGTGCTAATTATAGACTAAGAGCTGCAGATCTAATTATTGTACTAGGAGTCTAATTATTGTTTGGATGAGTTCTATATAATAGACTCATGGTTGTATTGTAAAAGTGTTCTAGTTTGAGTTGAGCAAAGTTTGCTCCTTCTGTGTGTGAGGTGAGCAAGGGTGTTCCTCCTAGTTCCACAGCAATACCAGGTGTGTTGGTGCTGGATTGGAGAGTCAGATAGATTCTTCATGTATGTATGATCTTGGTCATCAGGTGTGCATGGCCCTTATAGGAGATCTACATAGTAAGTAAGATCGTTGATCTGCAGGTGTGTGTGTGTGCAAGGTCGAGGTTCACAGGTGTGCAGAACCACTTATTGATCTGTAGGTTGGAGATCAGATAGGACAGCAACACAACAGGGAGCAGGATCAGGCAGGATCTACTTGGAGTACAGTGTGTACTCATTGGTATGTACGTGGAGTACATGGAGAGCTAAGAGGAAGGCAAGGCAGTTCCTTCCATAAGTATGGTATGTTGAATTACAGGTTGTTGCAGGTTCATGGGAGATCTACTTGAAGTACTTTGAGTACTTGTGGAGTGTGTGGAGCACTTGTGGAGTGCGTGGATCATAGGTGTAAGGTGAACACCAACTCTGTGTTTGAGTTGGGTGTTGGGACCTAGTAGAGAGAGCTTTGAGGAAAGAATTACTGTTCACTTGAGGTGTGGGAAACCTCTGAAGAGGTGGTGGAGAAGAAGTGGCATCTTCTTTATTGTATTCTTTTCTGTAAGAGTTATTAATACAAGTTGTGTATTGTCTCTCGTATTCTATGTTATTCTGAATTCTAGTTACTTGTTGATTCTGGTTATTTTCGCATATTAAGTTGCTTGAAGTTGGTAATCAATTGTGTGCTTCCAGAGTTGGGTTCATATTCCCCAACAAATGGTTACCACATAAGCTCAAAGGGAATAAAATATGTACTTGTTTGGCTCAATGGTTGTGGTGATCTGTGGAAAGATAAATTTGGTGAAAATTTTATATCTCATTTGAGATAATGATCAGACACATTACCAATCACAAGAAGTTAACCCATTTAGATTACTTAGATTTTTCTCAAGAAAAAAAGGTATATGTTATAACGGTATTATTTTTTAGGTAATTCATACCAAAAGACACTCCAAATAATTAACAATGACCTTAAGAGGTCACCAAATGCAATGTATAGAAAAATCAAAGACAACCCTAAACAACAATGGAATAATCTTCATATTGATCATTACACAAGGGTTGGGTGGAGAAACATAATTCAAAATTAAATTGATAATGAGAAGAAGATGGATGAAAATGATTAAAAATGTGTTTATTTAAAGGTAAGAAAAAAAAGGTTTAAAAATTTTCCAAGTAAAAATATTTTAAAGAGGGCCTCGATTAATTTTGTAAGCTTAAGTATAAAGGTAGAAAATTAAGAGAGGCAAGTGACAATGCTGAATATTTTTTATGGTTATGATTTGACTTGGTTTTAATAGAGTGATTTATGAGGATTAAAATTGATACGAGCCTAAAATTTTAATATAATCTCTAATTAAACATCAAATATATTTAATGCAAAAAATAATAAAATGCTAGGGCACTAACATTTAATCATATATTCAAGAAAATTTTAGATAGAAAAATCAAGTTTCTTAATCTTTTGGATGGTTGTGATTTGCATTTCTTTGAGGAGAGTGTTTTATGAGGAATCATCTTAATCTAGGCCTCAAATTTCACATTAAAATCTAGTTAAGCATCAAATATCTAATGCAACAAAAGGTATTTTAAGTCATCTTTACTTCAAAACAAAGCTCCATTCGAGAACTTTGTTTGATGATCAAATGAGGGAATTGAGAAGGAAATAAAGTTAGAAGTAATTAATATTTTTAAAAATAAATAAGCATAACAAAATATATTATTACTTAATATCTTAGTATCTAGACAATCAATAAACACCGCTATTTTTGGAAGAGATAGTCATATTGAATGAAGCTTCCAACCTCCTTCTACAGTTCTAATTTCTAGCACAACAGTACTATTTAATAACTTAATAGTAACATTTAAATGTTAAAAATATGATTAATAAGACTTATAAATTATATTTGGTACAAATTAAAGAAATAAAAAAATCAAATAAAATAATTACGAAGTAAAATTAAAAAATACAAATATTATAAATATTAAATTTAATTTCAAAATTATTTAATTTAAAAGATGTGTATTTTCTATTAATAAAAAATATATATTTATTTCATTGATATGTATTATTTAATTATAAATATAAAAAATAATTAGAATTGAATTTAAAAATTAGTTTTATATATATATATATATATATATATATATATATATATATATATATATATATATATATATATATATATATATATATATATATATATATATATATAAATTTAATTATAAATATAAAAAATAATTAGAATTGAATTTAAAAATTAGTTTAATATTGTGTGTGTGTGTGTGTGTGTGTGTGTGTGTGTGTGTGTGTGTGTGTGTGTGTGTGTGTGTGTGTGTGTGTGTGTGTGTGTGTGTGTGTGTGTGTGTGTGTGTATGTGTACATATATATGTATGTGTGTGTGTGTGTGTGTGTGTGTGTGTGTGTGTGTGTGTGTGTGTGTGTGTGTGTGTGTGTGTGTGTGTGTGTGTGTGTGTGTGTGTGTGATAATTAATTTCTTAACATGATGTATCCAATCCAAGCATACTGTGAGAGGGGCAAGTTTAGAACTTTACATGTATATGTATATATATATATGTACATATATATGTATATGTGTACATATATATGTATATGTGTGTGTATATGTATGTGTGTGTGTGTGTGTGTGTGTGTGTGTGTGTGTGTGTGTGTGTGTGTGTGTGTGTGTGTGTGTGTGTGTGTGTGTGTGATAATTAATTTCTTAACATGATGTATCCAATCCAAGCATACTGTGAGAGGGGCAAGTTTAGAACTTTGATCTTGGGAAGAGAAAAATTAATCCTCTTTGCCTGAACTTGTCATTATCCCCTTTGTTTTTTCCTCTTTTTTGTGCAGGTTAATTTTTAGGTGTCACTTTTTTTGTGTGTGCTTTGGTTTTTTGTTGTTAGCAAAATTTGATATTACATTGTTTGCATTTAGTGTTTAGTTATAGCAAAATCTATTATTGCACTGGTTTCATGTTTAGTTGGTAGATTAGGTGGCAGTGGTTATAGTTTTATAATTTTGATAATTGATTCCTCTCTATATTTATATGACCATTGTTATTCAATAAAGATATTAAAAGCATTGTAGCATTTTTCTCTATTTATTTTTCATCATTGGTATCAAAGAAATTCAGTGGGATCTTGAATGTTATGAGGGGCAGTTACATTCACTTTGCCTTTGATTATGAAAAGGAGAATAGCCAGCAACCATTGAGAGATGTGCAGTGGTAATGAAAAGGGAGAAAGAGTGTAGTGTAGAAGGATATATACATGGTTTGCATATAGCCAACACTACATGGTTTGCATATATTTATGCAATATATTTGGTTGTGAATAAATCTGTGTCGTTCATTTCAACATCATCATGTTTGTTGAAGACTGATAGCACTTAGATCGACATTTCTATGTTACGTGGGCATCACGTCTATAACCATCCAATGCATAGACATAGAAGATCCTCTTCCATGCACCAATCTGTAACCTTTTTGGATTATTAAAGATGTCTTTTCAGCATCATCAAAAATACTTGCTGCATCTCTTGATAAATATGTTTTGATCTACTCTTTATTTTTAACTCAGAAGGGTGACATTAGAGTCAAACGGCACCTATTTGAAGTGGTCTACTTTGGAAGATGCATGCCTCCATTCACAATCACATTGTGCCATCAATTTTTGCTAAACATGATCATTTGTGAGTCCATTTTATTTTTTAATTATGTCTTATTTTAATTTTCCTTGGTTTAGGATTAATAATGTGTCATAGTAAATTATAGGGGTTTTTTGCTATTAAGTCTCTTTCCAAGTTTTATGTTGGTCTTTTGTAAAAATTCATTTATGTTTAATTCATTTATGTTTTTTTAGTGAGTTTTTATTATAAGTCATTTATGTTTCTAAGTCGTTTATGTTTAAGTTGCGTATTCTTTAGTGAGTTTTTTATTATCATCAAAAAATATCAAAAGTGTCAAAAAAAGGAGTTAAAGCCATAGCCAAAATTATTCAAATTTATAAGGATGCACTATCACTTGTATGTGACATCTAGTGTCAAATGTTGTCAAAAGTTATATGGGTCCAAATTGTGAGAATTTCTCCTCATACAACTAAGCTTCATCGAGATATCCTCTGAGTAAGCAGCATCTTTTACTAGAGGTTGGAGGATACATGCAGGCTCTAGGACATTTGGCATCTTATCTTGAGTCACCTATGATGGGGTCGTACCATTGCTATGGTGACAAATTTTGGTGTGTTTATTTTATGTTTTTTCAGTGTGTTTTTTTCAATAAGCTATTGAGAACTATTTTCCAATTTGGTACCTCCTAAAAAGGAACATTGTGGGGAGAAAAAGCACTAAAGTAGCACTTGGTTCTTGGAAAAGGGTTTGTGGTAATCCAAAAAACCACTGAAGTGCAGTAGAAACCTCCTAAAACCCTCCAAGTTCGTGGTCAACCTATAGCAAAAAACCATATGGGTTTGTGGTAATCCTTGTAATCCAAGAAACCACCATAGGTGTTAACATAGAGAATTTTTCTTGTCACTTCTAGGTTCTAAGTAATCTTTTAAGGAAAAATCGAGTTGTCACCAAGACCTTGAAGTCACAAAGATGGCATGCCACCTCAGAAAATGAGCAGGCTATGCGG
Source organism: Torreya grandis (assembly GCA_037957365.1). Taxonomy (NCBI): domain Eukaryota; kingdom Viridiplantae; phylum Streptophyta; class Pinopsida; order Cupressales; family Taxaceae; genus Torreya; species Torreya grandis. Next base: position 2,572,915 of record JARHVA010000743.1, on the reverse strand, counting down.
AGAGTGTAAATCTTTTTACAGTGTTTGTAATAAAGGGGGGATCACTATTAGGAAATATGATGTTTATAAAAATAATGTAATAAAATGGGAAATTTTAGAAAATTTTGATATTACATTGTTTGCATTTAGTGTTTAGTTATAGTGAAATCTATTATTGTGCCAATTTCATGTTTTGTTGGCAGACTGGGTGGCAGTGGTTACAATTTTATGGTTTTGATAACTGATTCCTCTCTGTATTTAGATGATCGATGTTACTCAATAAAGATATTAAAATCATTGTAGCATTCTTCTCTATTTATTTTTCATCAGTTGTGTCCTCTTTTTTTTATTGACCAAAGACATATTTGGGGTGAAATGTAGAGGCATGGCCAAACCTTAACTAATATTTTTTATGCTTCATTTATATGGGAGGCAATATTGTAGCACTTAATGAATTTAATGACACTGGTATTAAATATGGAAACCATATTTCTAAGATTTATGTTGATAAAGGTACAAAGGTCGCAAAGGAAAATAAAAAGAATTTCAAGGATGCAGTTTGAGAGGAGACTAATTTTGATATCCTCATCAAAGCTCACTTTGTTGTTTGTAGGGATGGAGGTACACTGAACTAGGGAGACTATGGGAAAAGTGTTTTGATAGAGAAATGTAAGCCCCATGTTCATACTATTACTTTAAATGAAGAAATGTTTGAAGTTATAAGAAAGGAAGAAGCTAAGTTAAAAAATAGGGGCATTTTTTTAGTTTGTTTAAACAATAATGAATTGGAACCATAAAAAAATGATGATTAGGTGGCCTCAATTTGGGGGAAAAATGTAGGGCTTTACATGAATTTATATCGATTGATTCAGCTAGGGGTTTTCCTTATTCTCTTTAGAAATTATAATATTAAAAAAATGGAAATTTCTAGGTTGTTTTGGAATATTGGTCATTTTATTTGCAAATCCCTTCCATGGTTCCCTAAAATTGAATGGGATAAATCACCCTTCAAATTGCACTTAGGTGGGTTAAATTGAATAATATACCTATTAAATTTTGAAATCATTTACTTTATTTAATTAAGCCCCTTGATGAAGATATGCAAGTATAACAATCTAGGGTTACTCTATTGCATATTAATGAATGGTGTTTTAATTCACAAATGTCCTCCTCTTCTTTTGTGTAAACTCTAGTTATTAAAATTAAGAGGAAATAAATTTTTGCCCTTTTTTGGGTTGGGGGTTTGAATTCTTATTCTATAAAAAATATAGACACCTCAAAATATATTATTTGTTGGTAAGGCGTAAACTGCCTCCTACTCCTTAATCAAATTATGCCCCTAAATAAGTTATGGTAAATAGCTCCCCTACTTTATAGACTCCAAGTCAAGGCGTGGAGATTAATCTTACTTGTCTTACCCTTTTTTTACTTCACTAGAGCTCCCTAAATCACCTAGGGGTTCCTCTATTATAAATAGTGATCTATCAAACCTTGATGGGTTTTTTGGATCTATGGGACACATCAATGATAAACCCTTATCTAAATTTGAAAATATACTATAAAATTTGAAGGAGATTTTTTAATCAACTTATTGGGTTGATATGGTAATTTATTCACTTAAAAAGGTGAGGTTATATGAAGAATACAAAGTTATCCTTGTCAATATTATGGATGTTGATATTCATCACATGAAATAATACATAGATGCTAATACTAACATTATTCAATCAGTAGATGATCGTATGAAATATTAGAATAGATTGGGTTTTACTACCTCACCAAGTGAAGATAGGTAGACCTAGAATGTAAAGGTTTTGATTAACCCCTTTATTTCCCTAATGAGTGTGGAGCTAAAAGATAAAGACCCTAATGATAAGAAACTCCTCTTTAAGGGCCATAATCCAAAAAAAAGAGTTAAAAGGCAAAAAAAATACAGGTTGTTTGACACCTCAAATTATATCATATCTAGTGGGGAAGAAATGAGAAAGAAGAAAGGATATGAGTTTGCTTAGGTTGATAGTGGTATAAAGAAGGGAAGAGATGATAACTTTTCTATATGTTTTAAAAATTTTTACAATAATGGAGGAGGAAATAAGGCTTCTATCCCCCCATCTATGTAATTTATGAAATTGATTAGTTGGAATGTCAGAGGTTTAGAATCTTAGTATAGAAGATCCATTGTCAAAATATTTTTTAGGGTAAAGGAGGGATTAAATTTCCTTCTCCTCCAGGAGGTTAAATATTTTGGGTTTTCAATTGAGTCTACTTTTTCCTTCATCTGGACAATATCCTCTTATTTTTACATGAATCATGAGAGAGGGAAAAGAGGGGTTGTTATAAGTATTATCAAAGATTGAGCTTTGGATGTTACCAATTCTAGTTCTTCGACACCCAAAAGTGTTTTTTAGGTCACCCTTAGGATTAATGACATTTTTTTATATATATCTAATATATTTATGCCCTTAATGACTCTATGGAGATATCTAATATGTAGAGATAGTGGCCTTTGAACCTTAAAGATATTATGTGCATCATTAGGTGTGATTTTAATATGCTGATGCTAAGGAGGAAAAATGGGAGGACTTCCTTTTGAAGAGAAAGGTAATAAACATTTCTATTGGTATAAGATGAATATATTGCTTAGACTAGTTTATCCTTTATACAAATGAAAGAAAGACAACAAGGGTTTTTGGTATACTTTGTGCAACAATAAAAGTGGAAAGAGTAGGCTATACTCTATGCTTGATAGGTTTTTGGTCAACAAGGATCATTTTATCCTCCCACTAGTTTATAAAGGGAACTTTGTCAATGTGTTCCATTATCCTCTTTAAAATCATCATCTAATTTTCAATAGATTTCCAATTTTTTTCTTCCCCCATTTCTTTGTCTAAAGAGTGGAAAGGAATTTACAAGCTAAATGTTATTCATCTAAAAGACCTTGACTGTTTAAAGGGGATTAAGATTTCATAGTTTCTTTCCAAGTATTTTTTTGCCTCATCCTCTTCCACCAACACTTGGAATCAATGTGTTAACTCTTGTCCAAACTTTATGATAAATTATGGTAAAGTAGTTAGACCAAGGTTAGAAGGAATATGGAAAGAAGATTGCAGGAGGAGTTTATTGATTTTGAATCTATATTACAAAATTATCATGAGGATAAAGATTTGGTAAAATCCTTGGTCTCTATCCAACATCAGCATAGGGTCTTATAGGCTTATATTTCTCGAGATCTATGGTTAGATCTAGAATTGATTCGATTAAGTTTGGTGATAAAACCTCTAAATACTTATTCAAATTTACCAAGGCTAAACATATTAAGGAGAGGGTTTGGTCTATTGATATTGGTGTTATAACTAAACTCTATTGAGACTGAGAAAGCTTTTTTTTCAATCTTCCAAGAAAATTTCACATTTGATGTCTCCTTAGAAGAAATTGAGAAGAGCATGGCAATATGTGCCAAATCAATTAAAAAAAGGTTCCAATAACTATAGTTATAGATTTATATGAATACATAACCTAGGATAAGGTGAATGTTGTCATTGAAAGTTAGAAAATGGACAAGTCTATGGTTTTCTAGATGGGTTATATAAAGCCATTAAGGATTGGATTCTAGAGGAAATATTAAATAAATACCAAGAGGAAATTGGAGATGAAATTTTGGGTGACAAAACTAATAGAGGTATTATCTAACTCATACCCAAGGATGGTGACAAATCATTTATGAAAAAATAGAGACCCATTACTTTGTTTAATGTCTCCTATAAAATTATCAAAAAAAATCTTGCCAATAAAGTTGCTAAAGTGCTCATGAATATCACCTGCATTACCCAAATGGGGTTTGTGGAAGGCAAGTTTATGTTGGATAACCTTATAATTAGATTTAAAATTATGTAGTGGGCTAAGGATTCTAGACAAAAGGCATGCATATCTCTGGTTTGCCTTTAAAAATTCTTATGATATAATTGAGTGTTCTTTTAATAACTTAATGTTGAAAACTATGGGGTTTGGTGATTGATTTTACCAAACGGTCTTTGTTCTCTTCCAAGATGCCTCAAATCAAGTAGAAATCAATTTAGAACTCACATGGTCCTTTATTATTTACATATTCATTATACAAGGTTACCTACTTTCCAAATCCTTGTTTATCATTATATTTGAATCTCTACACTACCTACTCAGGAACTCTTTTTAACATCCCCCAATTGGAGGAATTATCTTAACTAACTAGGTAGAAATCATTTATATGCATTTTGATGATGATACTTCTATTTTATTTGAGTTGTACCCTTCCAACATAGACTAGGTGGTTTAAAAAATTGATATGTATTATTTTACTAATGAGGGTCATTGGGTCTCGTTATTTAATTTAATTTTGTCAATACAAGGAAGTGTCCAAGGCTATATTCAACAGGGAAAAAAGAGGTGTTTTTTTAACAATTATTTCTACCTTAAAATGAAACCAACACTCATGAAAAAAAATTGAATCAAATCTAATATAATTGTAGCAATCAAATCTAATCTACTGTTGGAAAATAAATTATAATTTAATCTAATTGGTGAAATCAAAATTTATAAAATTGAAACACACTTACAATAATTAAAATTATAAAAATAAGCTAGTCAATTATTTTATTATGGATCCAATTACTTATGTAGGTTAATTCTTTAATACTAATTCAAAAAAATGAATGATGATATCATAATTATAACACAACTAAAATAATACAAATATCAAATGTTTTCCTCTTCCTCGGGAGGAGTGGCCTACTCCTCCCTCAGAGTTGGACCAAGATGAATCAATCAAATTTTGTGGTCAATGCTCCAGCTTCTTATTGATGAACAAAGTATTACAAGTCAACTCTTTTCTCTCCTCCTCTTTTCTCATATATTTATTAACAACATGCAAACTAATATCCCAATATTTTAGGAGAAAATATTATATATTTTCTAAGTTCCTATGTTAAAGGAACAACCTCCTTTATTTTCTCAAATAATCTCCCAATCTTCTAGAAGAAAAGATTGGAAATTTCCTACTCATATGGTTAAAGGAATAACCTAATTTATTATGTTAGATAATCTCCCAATATTTTAAGAGAAAATATTAGAGATTTCCTACTCATGTGATAAAGGAACAACTTCATTTTTTTTCTCAACTATTTTATCAATATTTTAGGAGAAAATATTAGAGATTTCATACTCCTATGCTAAAATAACAACTTTTATTTTCTCATCTATTATTAGTAAAATAGAAACTAATCTCCCAATATCTTAAGAGAAAATATTGGAGATTTCCTAGTCCAAAGATAAAGGAATAACAATCCTTATATGTATTTACATATTTAGCATTGATCCCCCAACATCCTGGGTGAAATATTAGGAGAATGTTCTATCCAGGGATTTTGACTATATTACATTCTCTTTCTTTGAAAATAAAGTTCATACTTTTCATCATTTTTCCTTATAATTTTGATATAATATGAGTTCAAAAGTAGAATATAAATAGTACTTTAAATTCTTATAATTAATCTTTCTTATTTATGTAAACTTTAGATATATACATCCTTATCTATGTGTATACTCCATCGATGAGGCTGACACTATTTTTATGTGAAACTCTAAAGCTATATTTCAACATTGTATCCTAATGCTCAAAACATCTATATTTGCTTTTGTAGTTAATTTCACCTGCATATACAATAAATAGAATATATTCTCCAAGAGCTATTAGAAAACAATAACAGCTTAAATTACAATGACTTATAAAGAATAGCCCAGATATATATCCTATATTTTATTTTAAACAAGATATAAACACTTAGGATTACATCTAAGTTTACTTTTAAACCAATTCATAGAAGAAAAATGATAATACTTATTAATATAAATGAGACATATTATGGTCTCATTATCTCCCCTACACTTAAACTCATGTGTGTCCTCATGCACTATTGGTTTTTCTACATATTTAGACTTTTAATTAATTATATCAGTCATATTCTTTCTATAAGTCTACCCATTTGTGTTCAAAATTAGCATGTCCCTTCAAGTATTTTAGAGATTGATATAATTCATCTCATCTTCTATGATAAACCTTGTAGGTTGAAAATATCTTATAGAATATTCATTTTATAAACCTCCCAGCTTTAGGGGGAAAATGATTTTTAATACTTTGTTCATAAATAAGAATCTAGAGCATTGAGCATAACACTTGATTGATTAATCTTGGTCCAACTCCAAGGGAGGAGGACACCCCTCCAAGGAAGAAGATAATATTATTTTAGTTCTACATTATAATTTTATTTTCATCATTTATTTATTGTAAGGTGTGTTAAATAGTGAACCTGCATGAGTAATTGGATCCTTAGTACAATGATTGCTTAGTTTCATTTATGTAATTTCAATTCATTCAACTGTGTTTTAATTTTACATGTATTAGTTTCATAAATTAGATTAAAATATTATTTATTTTATATCAATAGATTATATTTGATTTCTAAAACTATATTGGATTTGATTCAACTATTTTTCATAAGAGGTTCTTTTATTTCTAGGTAGAAAGAATTGTTAACAGAATGTCTTCTTTTTTCCTATTGTATACAACCTTTGACACCATCCTGGATTAACAAAATTAAATTACAAGAAAAGGCCCAATGACCCTCATCTTTTTTTTTTTTTTTTTTTTGCATCTCTATTAGCATGCATGAATTTAAATTTGATTATTTTAATTTATCCAAAAAAATATATTAGTACTTACAAGAAGTGAATATGAAATGAATGAAAATGGATGGATTGATGGGATAATGTTATTGATGGTTTAAATGGAAGAAAAAATAATTTTATGTGGAGTAATGAATTGGAGCATTAAATATAAATGGAAACCAATGAGAGAGATACAAACAAGAAATTCTTATTTGGAGATCCTCATTGTAAAACTAAGAATAGTTAGAGCCATACTACCCATATAAGTTGTATCTCATGAAAATTCTAATAAATCAGTTGTGTTTCTTTATGGATTTTATTTAAATATAAGACACTTTATAGATCATGATATTTTCATAAAATTAGTGGTAATTTTCATTCATACCTATTAAATTGTCATTGTTAATTTTTTTAGTAAGGATAAACTACAATTATGGTCTGCAAAAAACACTTCACACTTATTCTATAATTTGTCATGTAAAATGATAAATATATCACCAAATATCCTTGCGGTTGCCATTTCATCTCACCAAAGTGCATGGGTAACTAAAAAATATAATCATTGAGTAATATAGGAAGTGAAACTAGATATTGGTTTACTTGGAGGCAATATATATTTCTATCTTGAATATTCATTCATATGTTGATGGAGGTAGTTAATCTCAACAATAAACTATGGCATCAAATTGAGGTAATTAATCTCAATTTGAACATAATATATAAATAAAGATAAATTTTCATTTACCTTTTAATTTTGAGAAAAATCATTACAAAATAAATAAATGTAAAATAGATCTAAAAGAATTCAACATGCAGTTAGATTATTAGTTGTAAAATTTGACCTCATTTATTTATATACAACATGACTATCTTAATAGATAATGGAAAAAAATATTCAATGATAATTTACACAAGATGTTTGATTAACTAGAAATAACATGAAATGATTCATAATGCTGAAGATTTTTAAAACAACATCAATGGTTTGCCTATTTTTAGTTGATTGCTACATCGTGTTTTTCAGTGAGATAGTGTAGATCGATGAACACTATTTTGACCATAACTTTCTCAATCATATGGAGGTGACTTAAGAATCAAAAGTAATTAATAGTTATAGGTATATTAAATTATAAATTAGGGCCTTGAATTTGAATAATGATAGTTTGCGCAATTGAAATTTAAATCAATGTCTATGACTAGCAAACAATATTTTTTCTCTTTCTCTCTCATAGGCATCAAAATGGAATGATTATAAATATTTTTGAAACTAGATTCATAGGTATATCATCACTATGAACATATTTTTTTCATAAAAAATATTTATTGCATGTCTAATCTACTAAAAAATATTTGGATTCAAAACTATTTTTATAGTTTTTACTCTTGACAAATAGTCACTGTTTTAGGCATAACTTTATTGTTTGTTGTTGAATTGACATGATTCCAATTGGATATAAATATAAGCTTGGATAAATATCTCCCATATAAACATATTGTTAAAATTCTTTCATTTTTATTTTCTAAATTCAATAACACAAATTATTTTCTTATTAGATATGGCATTTTTAAAGTGTAGCAAAAATAATATTTAGGCTTATTGACATAGGTTTTTAAATTTGAATAGATACTTAGAAGTGCAAAGTTATGAAAAACAAAACATGTGAATTTCGTTGTTTTATTGCATATTTTAGCTTTAATCACTCATTTTGTTTATATTAATTTTCAAATTAGATGCGTAAATTTTCAAATCCAATTTATGTATAAAATTTATTATTTTCTAGATCATATATAAAAATTTATATTTGTATGATCATTTCCAATGATATTTCATTTTTGGGGGGCAGGGGGCATGGAATTTGGCTAATAAATCTCCCTTTTGAGTCTCTTCACCTAATCATCAATTTTTAAAAGCTTCATTTTTAATTTTAAATACTACTCTTAAAGTACCTTTAGACTAATATTTCCTTTAAAATAAAGTGTTTTGAGAGAATCTAGGTCCACTTAATCTAATTTTAATAGATTTTTTTTGTCACTTACAAGCACTTTTTTCTATCATAGTGGAGAAATCAAATATAATTTTTAAATGGAAACTTGTTAGAAGTTCTCTCACAAGACCTAGTTCAATGACTACTCTGTAACAACACTAGTGTTCCCTAGTAACAATGTAAAAAATGGCGAGGGTTATTGGACCCTATCATTTAATATAATTTTTTTAATCCAAGGTGGTTTCCAAGGTGTATGTAATAGAATAAAATGAGATATACTCTTAGCAGTTCATTTTACCCAAAAATGAAATCAACACTAATGAAAAATAATTAAATCTAATTTAATATAATTGTAGAAATAAAATATAATATATTATTTTATTTGATTGGTAAAAGTCATAGGTTTTAGAAGATCCCAAAAATTAAAACAAAGGATATAAAGATTAAGCATGCACATTCACAAGAAATGCCTCTACCAATGATAAACAAGTAGGCAAAACATCTAATAAAATAACATGCCAAGGGACCAACACCTACCTCAATAGATTAGTGGAAACCTCCTGTATTTAGTAAACAAATAAAAATAGGGTGTCTTCCATGATTTTTCCACCAAGAGAAAGTCCAAAGACTAAAATTATCATTCCATGGGACAAAACACATTCTATGAATTTCAACCATCATGTACAAAATTTATGCTTGAAGGACCTCCTGAGTGGAGGGACATACTAGACTAATTATGAATCATAACCCTTATTCCTTTTTTTATTTTTTTATACTTTGGTCTATTCTCCCTCACCTTTTATATTTTTGATGTATACAGGTATAGGGATTTCAATTAAAGGATGAGATTTGTCATCCAATGTTGTAACATTCTTTAGATATACCTTTAGAATATATATTTCAATCTATAGGTCATCCTCCCTAGAGATAGCTTATTTAAAGGCTCCTAAATTAGAGTCCAACACCTCCCTCTTAGATATTCTCCATTTAGATCATTCTCAAAATCACTCTCTTCAATGTCACTTCTAACACCATTATGTTCAAGAATGGCATCCTTCCACCAAGAAACTCCCTTTTCATGGTTATTAGAGTTGCAAGCTAAGGCCAAATGCATTGTTTTGAATCAATTTTGACATTAGAAAGGGAAACTTTGATAATTAAGAGATTGTTTCCAAATATGATATAGAATCCTCGATTCTATAATCTTTAGGAAAATCTTCAAAAACATTTAGATTCACCAGCATACAGGTAAAATGAGGATGGTGATAACCTTCAGTAATTGGGTCCACTAAAACATATTCACCCAAAGATATACCATGGCTTTAAAATAGTCTTCTATCTAAAACTATAGAGGTAAATAAGGCAGCCTTACCCTAAACTGGTCATATGTCAAACGTCTCCTTGAGTGGGCCAAATGTTGGAAACCATGGCTTGAATAGTATAAATTTATGATCCAAAGTCCACATAAGATCCTAAAACACTAAAATTATATTCTCTAATAGATTGAAAACAACTATAAATAAACCCTTGGTGTATGGGAAAATACATAGGTTACCCTTCATTAGGGACTTCAACTTTATAATAATCTAGCCATGCATATCAGGAAAGGAAGGCCAAATATTAGAAAACTAGCATATTATTATTTGAGACAATATATCCTATTCTCACTCTAAGAACTCTAATAATCATCCTCACTTAAATCAAATTGAGGGAATAGACTTGGTTGGGACTAAAAACTTCCTAACATGCCCATTTCTAGAGTTTGCTTTAGTATAAGAGGGTCATTAGACCTTTTTTCTAGCTAATACCTCTATCTTATATAGGCTCTATTCATTCTATTATAAGCCCTTCACCATAGGAATGACCTAAATTTTTTTTTTTTTTTTTTTTTAAAACATTTTCCACTGTTAGGTCACTCCTTGATCTAGTCATCACCCTTTTATCAATTGCATCAACATAAGATGAAGGACTTGGCTTGGATCTTGGATATCTATGGATAATCCTTGCAGATGGTCTAGTATTGAAACTAGGCTTTCCAATCTATCCACATGCAAATTCAGCTATTGCATGTGCTAGAGTGGATTTAAGGCACCATTAGGATGTGTTTTAAGGGTTGCTTCTACAGGATTCAAAATATCCTTTGGTAGGAGTGAGTTGGAATGCGTAGAAGCAATCTGGAGTAGCATTAAAAAATAAAAATAAAATCTAATCTATTGATGGAAAAGAAATTAGAATTCAATCTAATTATATAAATTATAACTTGCAAAATTTAAACACACTTACAAGAATTAAAATTACAAAAATGAAACTAAGCAGTTATTGTACTACAAATCTAATTATTCTTGCAGGTTAACTCATTAACACTCACTAAAACAAATAAATGATGAAAAAATAATTATATCACATAACTAAAATAATACAAATATATAAATACTAAATGTTATCCTCTTTCTTGAGAGGAGTGGCATGTTCCTCCCTTGGATTTACACCAAGATCAAACAAGCAAATGTTGTGCTCAGTGCTCCAACTTCTTATTGATGAACAAAATATTACAAATCAACTATTTTCTCTTCTCCTCTTTTCTCATCTATTTATTGGAAAAAATGGAAACTAATATCCCAATATTTTATGAGAAATGATTAGATATTTCTTATTCCTATGCTAAAGGAATGACCTCCTTTATTCTTTCAACTAATCTCCCAATATTTTAGGAGATACAAATGGAGAGTTATGACTCCTATCCTTAAAGGAACAACCTCCTTTATATTATCAACTAAAATCTTAATCTTTTAGATTAAAATATTAGGGATTTCCTACTCTTATGCTAAATGAAGAAGTTCCTTTATTTTTTCATAGAATCTATTATTATAGAAATGAAAACTAATCTCCCAAAAATTTTGGAGAAAATATTAGAGATTTCTTACTCCTTTTTTAAAGGAATAACCATCCTTATTTGTATTTACATATTTAATATTGATCCCCAATTATCTAGGTGAATTATTCAAAGAATGTTATATCCAAGGATTTTGACTGTATTACATTCTCTTGCTTGGAAAATAAATCTCATAATTTTCATCATTTTTCCTTAGAATTTTGATGTCATATGAATTCAAAAGAATAATACTAATATCACTTTGAATAACTATAAATATTATTGCCTATTTATATAAATGTTATATATAAACATCCTTCTTTGTGTGCATACTCTAACGATGAAGCCAACACTATTTTTATATGAGACTCCAATGCTATACTTCATCATTATATCACGGGGCTCAAAATTTATGTATTTGCTTTTGTAGCCCATTTCAACCTGCATAAACAATATTTGGCATATATTTACCAAGAACAAATATAAAACATCAATAATTTAGATTAGAATGACTTCTAAAGAATAGACTAGATATATATCCTATATTTTTTTTTTACATCATAAACTCTTATAATTACTTGTAATTCCACTTTTAAACTAGTTCATGGAAGAGAAAATGGCATTACTTCTTGATGTAAATGATACATATATGGTCTCATCCTCTGCCTTGGGATCTATAATCTCATATTTTAAATATTTTTTTCTAGGTTGGACTGAGCACCCTCTAAATTGGATTTCTTGCCTAGGTTGGTCTTGGGGAGGCCCTAAAAAAATGGTTAGATAGTTGTGCGTCCCAATTAGACTATCCCCATCCTTGAGTTAAATGTGACAGTGGGTGTTTGATGAAATTTCTCATAAAGTTTATACATATTAGTAACACTTGATTTATTTATTAAGAAGGGTTCAATTTTTTCATAAGGCCTTTATTCATTTGCTATCAACTACTCTTCTTGTTAGTTATTCCCCAATTCTCAAATTGATAAACTTCAAAAAATCATTAAAGACTTTTTGTGGTCTAATTACAAGGGTGTTAAGAAAAGACATGTTGCCAATTTGAAATTATGTTGTACACCTAAATCCTTGTGTGGGATTGGGATCAAATATCTTAGAGTGAAGGGTATCTCTTTGGCAGTTAAGTGGATTTTTAGACCTACACTGGTAATGAACTATGGAAAGTTCTTGTTAGATCCAATATTTCTAAGGGATTTCCCAAAAATAGAATGGGTTGGAGAGGTATCCACATGGTTGACTTATTATTAAAATCTTTCTCTATTTATACTCCAAAAACCTTTATTTTTCAATTAGAGCTTAGGAATAGGTAAAACATTTGGTTGTCAGGTAGCCTATATTTTCTTGGTTTGACATTAGGTGCCAAGGGTATAGATCTTTGTGATGTCATTTAAAATATAATGATAATCCAGTAGCCCTTATTAGAGGTTGTTCAATTCACATTTGGTTTAATAAATGGATCGTGGCTTTTTAAGACCTATACAAAAATGGTAAGTGGATGAACTAGAAAGAGATCAAAGCTTTGTTTATCATCCCCCAGTCTCATGCTAGAACATATAATATGATTTGTATTTTTTTCAAAGTTTATTTAATGGTTATTATCATGGATGATGAAGGGGACTTGAGGGAGAATGTCAAGTGATTAAAATTGGCCTCCCTTACTTGAAGCCATGGCTAAGTAGGTCTATGAATAGTTGGTCTTTCCCCATACATGTTTCTTACTCTTAACAACAAATAGAATGTCTATGACCCTTGTAGGATTTGGAAAGATATGTTTTATATGTTATGGTCCTCTTATGTTGAACCCAAGAAAAAAATTTGCAAATGGCTTCTCCTCCATGACAAACTTTTTGTTGGGTCCCTTATGGCTAAAATGGATATTGGTGGTAGGTTTTATTTTATTTGTATGAATGTGGAAACTAATAAACACATGTTTTTTGAATGCCCCTTTGGTAAATCAATTTGGTCCAAATTTTTGGTTGTTTGTAACATTGATGCTCATAAATAAAACTATTGGAATGATGTTCTATTTGGTATTATTAGTTTTGATATTTGCTTGCATCCCTTTATACTTAAGTTATGGTTTTTCATATCTATTGAGGTTTATGGTTCATTTGGAAATCCAATAATAATTATATTTTTCAAGGTATTGGTATGAGGTTATTAAATTCAACTCAAAAATCATGATATATTTTCTCGTTGTGTAGGTAAATGTGCAAATTCAAATTCCAAGATAGGAGCTAAGGAAATTTTTAACTTCTGGATCATTCAAGTTGACTCAGATTATATAAATCATCTTGGTAATTTTTATAAAATTGATAGAATGCCCAATTAGTAGGAACCCCCAGATGAGGGTACAAAGGAGGATGACTTCATCCTTATTTGGGATCCTATAACTCAATTTTATTACTTGAAATTGGTCCCTGAGAACACCAAAAAACCTATCCAAGATGAGCCTTTCGCTAAAAATTTTAATTTCCACAAGAATGTTAAGCCCCACAAGGCCCCAACACATCAAAATTATGAAGGTAATCCATGAAATTATGGTATGGATGTAGAGTAGGCAAGCATATTTAAATGTTAGTGAGATGTTTGGTAGTTCAGATGTAATTGAGGTTGAGAATAAAAAATCCCTAGCCAACATGCTTGCTACTAGTCAGAATGTGGAGACTTTAGGGTTTTTGCTTGGAATAGGGTAAAAAAGGATTGGGTTGAAAACTTGATCAATAAACATGAGAAATAAATATGTCAAGAACTGCAACAATGGATGGAAAGAGTTGATTCAATTGATGGTTTTAGGTTGGGGGTGAGCGTTGTCTTGAGATGGATGATAATAATGATATCAATATGGATAAGGTAGAGGGCCCTATTGGTGATTCACAATGCTAAGGAACTTATTGGTTGTGTTTTAGGACATGGTCTTTTGTGGTTTTTTTTTATATTGTAATATGTTCTTGTTGGGATATTGTTCATGTTATATTTAACTAGTTGATATTTTCTAGGCTCTGCATGTGAACTATCATATTTTTGGTTCCCGACTAGGCTTATATTTATTTTGATATGTTTTTAACCAATTGCCTAACTAGGCTTATATTTATTTTGAAATTGAGAAGCTCTTATCAGTGGAACCTGAATTCTATCATTCAAAATATCCTTCAAGTCATTCATCTTTTTGAGGATGTTTCTTTCTCCTAGAACTATCATGAGAGTAACTCTCCAACAGTTTTCATGGATAATTTTGGAGCTCTTCACCTTTCTCCTAATGAAGAGTTGCATTGTATAGGTCCCCCTCCTTAGGAAGAATGTAGAGATTTGATTACAAAATCCCTGATGCACTTACATCTTCCCATTTGATCAAACTCATGTCGAAGGAATCAATGATTTGGATTTCAGAGTGTCTGTTGTAGTCCTAAGTTTTCCTCCCTGTTTCAGCGTCATTGGGTTGGTTGTGTTTGAGATGCTTGGAGAAGTTATGGATTTTGTCTTGGGCTCAAATGTCGTCGAAGTTTTTTGAACTGGATTAGAGCTTGAAGGATGTTCGGAATTTTGGGGAGCTTGGCTTCTGACAGTGACATCTTAATGCATTCTCTGAGTTGTTCCATAGTGGTGCTTCTCTCATGCACTTCTAAACTACTCTAAGATGTATTTAACTTTATTAATTTGTAATTTTCTTATAAAAACTTCTAAGCTTTTATTATTTAGTCCTCTCTCTTATAATTGACTTATTAATTTCGTCATTATTTGATTTGTTGGTTTTCTACCCATCTCCTTTTATTGTCTTGGAGACTTATTTTATTTATTTTTTTATTCGAGTCCCTTTCACTTTTTTCTTTCTATCAAAAACATTAAAAAAATAAAAATAATGAGTTAGTGATTCGCTGGAAACAAAGAATTTGTTTAAGGTGGTAAAGACTATATACCTGCGGATGATAAAACCTATACTCCGATATTTTACTTTGCCAATCGAAACACAACTATTTTTTGCAACTTTTCATGAACGCTTCAATTGCCGAGAGGGCTTTTTTTTCTTTTGTTTTTGTTTTTGGTGTGTATTTTAATAATATAAATTTTTGGAGAGTCTCAGGGGAACCTGTGAAAGGCATGCCAGCTGCCTGAAGCCAAAGTTGAAAACGAAAGTTGCTATCCGATTAGATATGGCGAAACGTGTCTCACGGTAATCTCTTTTTCTTTTTCTTTTTCATCAGGAATATTTTAGAGACGTTGAGCACGGTGATGATTCGTAAGATCATAGTAATCGTTGGGGAAAATGGAAGATCCTTTAAGACGGGATGGAGCCAATAATGCGGACGTGGTATTGAGGTTTGATTCTGAGAACCATAACCAGAATCAGAAAAATAAAATTAGAGGAACGTTTGGGAGTGCAAATGGAGATCGAGAGATGAGAGCAGGCGGGTGGATACGGAGGGGTTCAAGCTACGACTTCCTCAACGATCCTGATAAGGCGGGGATGTACAATCAGAGAGATATACATAGGGCTTCGGAAGAGCAGGGACGGAGCTTTGATTTCAGGGGTGGAAGTCCTCTGACATCTGGACTCATCTGTGATTTTGTGGAGCGGGAGAGGATGTCTGGACACAAGTATTTGGATATGGACTTTGATATGGAGGAGAATGAAAATGATGTAATTCAGAAAACGAGAGGTCCTCTATCCAGTGTTCCGGAGACTGAGAAGGCGACAAGTTCTCCCGAGAAGTGTATACTCAGATCCTCCCCATCCCCATACAGCCACAAACAAGATGAACTCGTCCCCAAAATGATCAACGGTAACAGTAATAGTAATATGGAGAGTCCTTATAGCAGCGACCGAAAGAAATCTGGGGGCGATGTGAGCGAAGTTGTGAGGTGTTCGAGTAGGGTATTGCCGAATATAAATCTGTTACGCACCAAAACCAGGTCGCGGCTAATCGATCCTCCTCCACCGGCTCAGTACGAAAGGAAGACGTGCGGAGGGGAGGCTGCTTCAGAGTCAGGCTTTGTTAGCAGACGGCGCTCCACTCAGCTCAGGTCAGGTCAGCTGAAATCGGGCATGATCAGGAAATCCTCTGGGCTTTTGGAGAAGCTGAGCGAAGAGGACGATGACGATCCCTTTAAAGATTGCGATCTTCCCGACGAATTAACGCGTACCCAGTGGGATTTTCTCTGCTTTTTTCAGTGGCTCAGTTTTTTCTTAATTGTGGGCGCCTTCATTTGCAGCGTCACGATCGATTATTTTCGAAGGAAGACAGCGTGGGATCTGCAGTTGTGGAAATGGTGCCTGCTGGTACTCGTTCTGTTTTGTGGAAGGCTTGTTTCTGGCTGGGTTATTCGTATTCTTGTGTTCTGTGTAGAGAGGAACCTTTTACTCAGAAAGAGGGTCTTATATTTTGTGTATGGATTGAGGAAAGCCGTGCAGAATTGCCTGTGGTTGGGGCTTGTTCTTCTAGCCTGGCATTTTCTCTTCGACCAAAAATTGGAGAGGGAGACCAAGAGTAAGGTGCTTCGTCATGTTAACAAGATTCTGGTGTGTTTGGTGGTGGGCACCTGCATATGGTTGCTAAAAGCACTGCTGGTGAAGGTTATGACATCTTCATTCCATGTGAACACTTATTTCGATCGCATACAAGAGTCCCTCTTCAATCAATATGTCCTAGAGACTCTATCTGGACCTCCATTGATTGAGATCGATTGGTACACCAAGGAAGAGGAGAGGCTTATGAACGAGGTAACCCAGCTGAAAGAGGCCGGGGCTTATATTTCTGTTGATCTCAAAAGCGCTTCCAGAAGCGGTTTCCTCCATAAGGCCGGAACTATGACCCCGAGAAGTGGGATGATAGGAATAAGCGGGCGCTCTATGGGGATTAAATCCGACCACAACAACAACAGCAAACAAAGGGGGGAGGGAATTACGGTCGATCATCTCCACAAGTTGAACCAGAAGAATATCTCCCCTTGGAACATGAAGAAACTGATGAATATCGTGAGACATGGACTATTGTCCACACTGGATGCGTCATTCCAGAGTGCTGCCACTGAAGACGAGTCTGTGAAGCAAATAAGGAGCGAGTGGGAGGCCAAAGCTGCTGCCAAAGATATCTTTGAAAATGTTGCCCAGCCGCCTGCCAAGTAATGTCACTCACTTCTGTTTTCATTAATCTTTTTCCTATTTGCCCCAGAAAACGATTTGTTTTGTTTTGTGTGATTTTATTCTATGCAGACATATAACTATAGAGGATTTGATGAGATTTCTTCGGGAAGAAGAAGCACTGAAGGCAATGATCCTCTTTGAAGGTGCTCAAGACACTAATCAAGTGAATAAAGCTGCTCTCAAGCACTGGGTGGTGAGTAACAGCTTGCCAAAATCAATTATATGGTTGTTTGTTTCCATGGTTGCTAATTCTTCCGTGACGGACGAAGAGATGCGCCAGACAAAGATGCACTCAACTTTAGCTAATACGCAAATGTTTGCAGGTGAACGTTTTCAAAGAGAGAAGGGCTTTAGCCCTTACATTGAATGATACCGAAACAACGGTGAACAAATTACACCGAATGGTGAATGTGGTGGTAGCTTTAATCATCACATTAATCTGGCTTCTGATACTTGGTATCGCAACAACGCACATCCTGGTATTGATATCTTCCCAATTGTTATTGGTGGTTTTCGTGTTCGGCAACACCTGTAAGACTGTGTTCGAGTCAATCGTCTTTCTGTTCGCATTTCATCCCTTTGACGTGGGGGACCGATGTTCGGTGGAGGGCATCCAGGTAACAATAATTTGTCTTCCTTGTACCTTGTTTACTCACGATGTTTTCTGGTAATGTCCACTCCTAATGATGTTTTCCAGTAACTACTAACAATATTCTTCTTCTCTCCAGATGGTTGTGGAGGAGATGAACATCCTGACAACAGTATTTTTGAGATACGATAATGAGAAGATTTGGTATCCCAATTCGATTCTGCCAACAAAACCCATCAGCAACTTCAACAGAAGTCCGGACATGGGAGACGCTGTGGATTTCACCATTCACATTGCGACGCCCAAAGAAAAGGTTAACATAATGAAGGAGAGGATCAGAAGGTAATTAGGCCAGGGACCTTATTACATATTATTCGGTGATACTTTTAATGGTATTTTGGAGCTAAGTAGATAATGGCGTTGCAGGTACATAGATAATAAAGCAGAGCATTGGTACCCAAACCCGATGATAGTGGTGAGGGACATCGATGACATGAACAAGATGAAAATGGCAGTGTGGTTACAGCACAAGATGAATCATCAAGACATGGGGGAGAAATGGTTGCGCAGATCTCAATTGTTAGAAGAGATGATCGGTATTTTCAGAGATTTGGATATCGATTATCGCCTCTTACCCAGCGATGTTAATCTCCGAATGATGCCCACACCTCCCCTCACGTCTACCCGACTTCCTTCCACGTGGATGACGTAATCCATTTTCATGGATGACATAATCTATTTTTATCTGTTTCACTCTATCTATTTCATTTTTGTTTCCATAGTTTGTAACTAGTAATTGCCTCAAAGGTATACATAAGTTATATTAAAAGGATGTAATTTTTTATTTTCTTAATGTGAGGTTTTATAAAATGTAAAAGTGTAAATTGATAATATCATTTTATTTGAAATTTATGATTGTTGATTTTTTTAATTTTTTATTATAAGTATAAAATTTATAATTGTTATATTAAAGATTTTTTATTTTACTTTTTATAATATTATTGTGTATTTGTGTAAATATGGTGGTGTGTATATAGAACATTGAGTTTAGATGTTTTGTTGAAGTACGATTAAATTTAAAGGATAAATATTTTTTATCTATTTGATTTGGAAGAAATAAACGAAAGTTTTATGTATTATTATTAGATTGTGCAATCAATTGATCTATTCATTGAGATGGGAACTCAAGTAATGCATAGTGATCCATGTAAACATATTTACATAATTGCAATAACATAATGTGACTTGGGAATTGATTTCCCATAAATGTAACAACCTAATGTTATTTGACCTAAGTGTGACAACCTAACGTGAGTTGACCTAATTATGAGAACCAAATATGGTTGAGAAGTCGATGTACTTTCATTATGACAACCTAATTTGACATATCCTTTGTCTTAATTTACTCTTTGCACATTCAATTTACATAGTGTTTAGATTTTGTTTTAATTTAATTGGCCACACAAATAATATTTGTAAAACTTAAATCTATTTGTGGCCACCCTTTTTATATACCTAATCACATTTCCAAGCTTGATTATGAATCTTTACTAATAATACTCTATAATTTGATTATAAGGTTTTTTAAGTCAATTGATAACACAAATAATCTTTATAAAACTTAAGTTTATTCGTGACCACCATTTTTATATGCCTAAACCAAAATTTCACATTTTCATGTTTGATTATTAATCTCAATTAATATTAATCCACACCTCTAAATATTTATGATTATTCACATGGGCTTGGCCACATCACAACTAATACCCAAACAAAGTGGCCAACAATATATAACTTCCTTCATGTCATATATGAAATTAAATAATAAACTCAATCACGCTATAATAGTTCTTCATATAATGTCCATACGACTAGAGATGCAGAGTGGTCATATTTCATCATATAGAATGCATCCATGTGGTCGAGGCCTTATGGTCATATAAAGGTTGTGTGAAATTTTACAATCTTATTAAGAAAGATTGGTGACCACGTATAACATGATAAATCATGTTACCTTTAGAATCCATTAAATTCGTGGTAGCTATGTTGTAATCATTTCTAACAACTTATTGACCAAGTGGATGTGATAAACCCATGATCTTTTTACCCTGAACAAGATGCCAATTTTCATTATGTAAACCTTTTTATGAGCTCACAATGATAATTATTTTCTTTATGTGATGGGTCACCAATATACATATTAAAATGAGTCAGAAATTCCCTTTGTCTCAACATTTTCTTGTCCATAACACCACAATAGGGGTTACTAATGTTATTCTTAAAAAATAATATTATTGAGCCAAAAGTAAGGGGTCACAACACAATAATAATAATAATGAAATGACCGTAATATCATTATTTGTGTAGCCTTAAAAAGCATCTGAATTTTTTATATATATATAGTTATAGTTACATGTATTATATTTTAAATTATAATAATACATAACATAATAATATTTATAATAAATTATTTAATATGTAATATATTAATGAATTAAAATATATAATATATAATATAATTTTTATATATAATATTAAATATTTTATATTTTTATAGCTTATACAAAATAATATAACAATTTTTTGGATTAATTATTTTTATTTTTTGCAGATCATTATTTATGATTTTTTATTAAGAGAAAAGATTAATAATTTAAAATATTTTTTATTCTTTTCTCTTAATGAAAGATTATGAATAATAATTCGAAATATCAAAAAAAATAGGAATATAATTATTTTAAAATTTATAATATTATAATATATTATTTCATACAATATAAATTAAACTAATACATAAAATCTATTAATATTTAATATTTCATAAATATAAATGAATAAATACTTATACATTA
Source organism: Torreya grandis (assembly GCA_037957365.1). Lineage (NCBI taxonomy): Eukaryota > Viridiplantae > Streptophyta > Pinopsida > Cupressales > Taxaceae > Torreya > Torreya grandis. The sequence continues at coordinate 2,551,785 of JARHVA010000743.1, read as the reverse complement.
ATATATATTAGAAAAATAAATATATAAGAAAATGAATAATGTGAAAACAAAAATAAAAAATAAAAAATTGATAAAATAAATTATAAAAATAAATATACATTTATATTTTGAAATAAATAATATTAATTTTTTTTTTTTTAAATTGTTATATGACAATAATCAATAACAAAAACGATTCCTATAATTACATGCTGAAACTAGGGACTATTAAGATTATTGCACTCATTTATTCCTTTGGAATTAAATTCATCATATTAAAAAGAACTAAATAGGCATGAGTTCTCCAGTTTACTAGAATATTCGACAATATAGCAGAAAGGGCTTGGCATTTCTCCCATTTACAAAACTCGATATGTATCATGTGTGTTGTTTTGTATCTGTGCATAAATCATAAGTTAAATGTAGAAGTTATGGGCCATTTTTCAAAGACATGATAATCAACAATCCAAGTATAAAAACCCTTAAGTCTTACTCCACTGAGCAATGTATATATGAGCAATTGCCCCGAAGGGGCAAAGGAAGCTGGAGGAATTGAAGGAATTGTTTTTTTCCCAATCATATTTAATAAGTATTTTATTTTAATATATTATATTATATAATTTTATTTTAATATTGTATTTTTTAATTATAATATATTATAATATTTATTTTAATATATTATAAATATTAATTACAATATATATAATTATATTATGTATATAATTCTAAAAATAGATGTCGGGTATGAGACACTGTGTAATTGTAGTAAAAAAGAAGGTGAAAGGTGAACTATACATTTATGCACTGAAAATCATAATGATCATGTAGAAATAGATTAATTTTCAAATGTCACATCATAAACATGTGTCGAGTTGCTCCCACTCTTCATGAAGATGAACAGAGATTATGGGCAACCTTATTTGTAGGATCCGCCATAGTCTTGTTTATATAATGTTGGTACCTTCTTATTAGTCAATCTATCAATGTTTTATCTCAGTGTAATTTTTTTTATCACTATACAGATATACTATATACGTTGATTTTAGTTGGTTAACAAGTTATAAAATATGGGTCAAACATATAAATGATAGGTCTTATCAAGTGTTCCATCAAGCCCTATTATGTACAGGATCAAGAAATAGGGACGTCAAAAACATTTTGTTAAACAGTAAGGCTGCATCTAGTCTTGGCCTACGACGCTGAGTATGTTTTTTCTCTCTGCAATTTTCTAACTAACTTATGTTTAACAATTCTTAATCATTAATTTTAAAACTTACAGAAGTCAGAAGTTTTTTGGCATGAAACAGTATTGGGTTTTATAGCAAAGGTTTTAAAACAAAATAAAGCGATTCATCTTCCGTTTATTTCATCTAGACAAGGAAAAAGGGAAAAAAAAACATAAAAAAATGAAGGAAATGGAAGGGTATCCATGACACAAAATAAAATAAATAAAAATTATAAACAATATAAAAATTAGAATAATGTTAAAGATTTTTGAGTTGCCCTATATACAAAATACAAAATCAAACCAGAGAGATTCAACTTGATCTTTTTACAACTTTAACATTCTTTCAATAAATGCATATTCAAAACAGTAACTTCCATATCATTTATCTTGTCATGCCCGTTGCTTAGTTTGTTAGCAGTTATTGTGGACAACTTCAACCCATATTGCAATGATTGCATGACATGTTTGAAGAGGAGAATAAAAATGAAGTTATCTGAACTTATTTCATTTTGGCTCCTTGCTCACCGTAATAATAACACACTTCTCATCTCATCAGTTATAACGGTTGACTACCACGAGACCTAACAACTTGACCACCTTCAAAATTTCAACCGATCTTCACGTATCTATGCCACCACCATGGATGGAGAGCAACATTATATCTATTATATAATAATATTTAATATTTAATTTATAATAATATTATATATATATTGTAATATAATAATATATATTATATAATATATTATATTATAATTAATTATGGTATAATTAATAATAAGAATTATAATAGCGGTGAAGTAACCCCCTTCATATCATTTGTTCCATCTTTGAAAACTCTACAGAAAGTTTCATTTCCTCTGTGTGGGCATTTCAATTCCAACGCAGATTGCCATAGACGCCGAGCCGATGCTTTACAATATCAACCACTAGAGAAAATTACAATTGTAGGCATAGAACAAATAAACATGTTCAAAAACAAACGAAAATCTTCTTACCATCATATTTTTTGCAAGCCCTTGCTATTCTCCTATCGACAGAATGGTCGCTAAAATGTAGAGTGCTGCGCAAAAGTTCATTCTGTAGAAAACAGAATTAGACACTCAGTTTGTCGTTGCCAAAATTCCGTCAATCATGAATTATGAAGTAATTTATGGGAACGAAAGTATGTTTTAGGATATTTTGAAACAACACAACAAAAACTTTGAACCGCTCTGAGTTTCAGAAAATGGCGGTCGAATACGAGCGAATTTTTTTTTGTCGCTGTAAAACATTTTTGGTGCTAACATTCCCCATGCAGACATTCAAACATTCATTAAGCGAACCACCATGTCCATCTGTTGACAGAAAATTTAGACCTAAAGACATGGTGTTGAGCTTCCTGTAGAAATGTCTGTAAGAAATACCTACGAAAAAATGCCTACTAAACTGTTTTGCACCACCACCTCCTCCAAACCGCCACCATTCAAAATCAGACTATTGACAATGGAATATATTGTTTTGTCTCTACGTGAAACGAATATACAGGGTTTGCCCACTGTATGAGCCTTCGACTTAATTATATTAGTATATAATATAATATATAAATATATATTATTAATATAATAATGATATAGTTATTTGGGTGAATATTTTTTATTAAATTTTAGGAAATTTTTTAGGATTAACATTTCAGATTATATTTTGTGAACTATTATTAGATTGAGAAAATACTAATAATATAATTTAAAAATATATATTATATTAATATACATTAATTAATTAATTATATACTTATATATTATATATTTTATTATATAAATTATATTAATATGAATAGTATTATTATAATATATAGTATTAAATTATATTATATAATATATTATAATTATTAGAAATTATATTAATTTCTACTAAGAGGGTAAGGTGGGTTGCTCGCATGAATGGTGCAGATGCGAGTGTAGGAGCAGGTGCGATCGAAGGCAAGAAAGAATGCAAAAAACTTTTCAGTTGGTTATGGTTTTTATGGTAGGAAGGAACAGTTTAGGGAGGTGGAAGAGGAAATTCGTGAGTCGCAAGAGGGGTTGGGTTTCAATGTTGTTGTTGGAGTGTAAGAAGAGGGAGCTAAGGGTGAAGGAAGGGTGTGGGAGGATCAAGAATCAAGTCCAACGGATAGGGCTCCAAAAACAGTAAAGAAAAAGGTGATAGAAGTTAATGTGTTTCCATTCGGGGATGATTGGAAGCAGTAGGAATTTTGGGATAAAGTCTCCAAAAGGGATAAAGGGGTGTAACTTTCACTATGATCAAATGATGGTTTGTAGATTGGGGAGCCTATTGAATTAAAATGGGAATTGGAAGCCTTTTCTAAAAATCTCTAACTTCTATCAAAGTGTGCCCTAATCATTAAGTGTGCTTGGAAATGGCCGACTGTAGGGGAAGTTGAAGAATGGGTTAATAGAAACTAGGGGAGTGAGTCAAAGGTAAGTTTTATACATAGAGGTTTCTTTGTGGTCGTTTCATCTCTTGGGAGGCTAGGGAACACATTTTGAACACTCCATTTTGGTCAATGGGAGGTGTGGGGATTTAGCTACAAAGGCGGTGCCCTAATTTTGATCCTTTGTTAGCTCAAAATGGGATTTTTCCATTTTGGATTTATTTTTATGCCCTTCCAATGGAATATTGGGGTAAGGATTATTTAACAAAGTTGGGTAGTTTATTGGGGTCCTTAATTGAGATAGGTCTGGTTTTTGAAGAAGGTGTCCTAGCTTCTTACACTCAGGTTGTGGTTCAAATGGATTTGGACAAAAAAATTACAGAAAGCATTATGATCAAATCCCAAAGGAGAATTTGGAAGTAGCATGTGTACATTGAGAAAGTATTGTTTCACTTTTTTGTTGTCATTATCTAGGTCATGCACAAAAGTTTTGCAAATATAGGTAGAAGGTTACTATAATTCATCAAGTGAATGTGAATTAGTTTGGAATAAAAATACATAGGTTGTCAGGTATGGGCTCTAACATTGCAGTAAATGGATTCCTTATGATGGGGAAGGAAAAGGTGGTAGAATTACTAGAGAAAAGGATGGAGATTGGGGATACCCATGCCTTGCTGGATAAAATAGATAAAGGGGGTGAGTTTTCCCCTACTTCATTGATTAAAAGGTGTGATGTCATTTAGCTAGAGACACAAACTATTAAATCATTGTTACGGTATTCTCAGGATAATCAAGATAAGGGTTTTATGGTCATTAAGGACCTGTTGGTTTGGAAAGAGATAATGAGGTTAAGGAAGAAGTGACCTCTTCAAATAAGGAGGAAGATGATGGCTCAAAGGAGGAGTTGAATTCACATGAGGTCATCATTATATCTGAAGTCTAATATTCTCTTACCCCATCCTAATTGGGGTCCTAAAAAGAAGAGGGAGAAGAAATCTAGAAAGGAAAAGATTACAAGAGAAGTATTGGATGGCAGGTAAGGCACCCTGAAGCAATATATGGAGTCTTGTAAGCGGGGCATGGAATTCCCATATATGGCACTATGAAGCTCATTTATTTGAATGTTAGGGGTCTAAATACGCCTAATAATAAACATTGTAGTTAAGAGTCTTTTGTTTGCTAAAGTTCTTGAGGTGTTTCTTATGAAATAAACTAAGTTAAGTCTAGTTGAAGTGTTGAACTTGATGCAAAAAAGTTGGTCAAGAAGGAACAATTTTTTTTGTGGAAGTGTCTAGAGAGTCAGGTAGGTTGGTGAGAGTGTAATCACCTTCAGTGGTAAATGTTGAAGTTGTGGTCATTGGTCCCTTATGGAAAATGTACAGATATTCATGTTTTTCTTATGATACTAAGTTTTTGTTTGTTAATGTTTATGGTATGAATGATATCAGTTTGAAGATTTAGTTATAGAAGGATCTCTCAAATGTAGTTAGTTGGTTCGCAAAGGAAATATTAATGTTGGGTGGGGATTTCAATGCCATATTGTAGCATGATGAGAAATTGGGTGGTGTGTTTGGCTCATTTCAATCGTAGTTGTATTTTAGTAGGTTTATGTGGATAATGAGTTGTTGGATGTTGTTTCAAAAATTGGCTGGTTCACCTAGAATAATATAAGAGCAAGCATCAACAATATCATTGAGTGGCTAGATAGATTTCTAATCAATCCAATGTGGTTTGTGAGTAATTAGAATGTTGAAAGTTTGGTCGTAGTGGTTTCAAGATTAGACCACTTTTGGATCACTTTCAAGGTGGAAAGGGACAGGCTGACTAATCATTGTCCTTTCAAGTTTGAATTGATGGCTTAGGGACCCATCTCTTTTCTAGTTAGTTAAGGATTGGTGATCAAACTACCCCCCATTTTTGGGCTCTTTCATGTATAAAATGAGTAAGAGGTTACAATTCATCAAAGGGTGTCTTAAAATTTGGAACACATAACACTTTAAGAATATTTTCCAAGAAAAAGTGTGGGTTGAATCCACCTTACAGGTTTTGAATGAGTTTGTGATGAAGGAGAGTGTGGGTGTCGTAGTTTTTGCTATGGATAAGAGGTTGATGAAGGATTATGAGGAGTTTTTCCTTCAAGAAAAATTTATTGGAGGCACAAGTCAAGGGTGAATTGGTTAAAAGGTGATAAATAATTGGTTTTATTTCATAATATTATTAGGGCTAAAATTAATGTGACTCACATTTATAACATCTATTCTAGTAGTGGTGAGGTGTTGGATATTGGGGTGTAAATTAGGGAGAAGGCTGGATATGTATTAAAATTGCAGCCTTCTCCCTAATTTACACCCCAGTATCCAACACCTCACCACTACTAGAATAGATGTTATAAATGTGAGTCACATTAATTTTAGCCCTAATAATATTATGAAATAAAACCAATTATTTATCACCTTTTAACCAATTCACCCTTGACTTGTGCCTCCAATAAATTTCTTCTTGAAGGAAAAACTCCTCATAATCCTATATATATATATATATATATATATATATATATATATATATATATATATATATATATATATATATATATATATATAGTCTAAAGAAGAGGTGTCAAATCTTATGACCCAGAACATGAACTTGGAACATATTCCTAAATTGATTTTGGATAACCAAAAATAATAATTACTTTCCCCTTTTTCACTCGAGGACATTTGGGATGTTGTGTTTTCTATGGGAAGGGATAAAACTCTATGCCCAAATGGGTTTCGAGCAGCTTTCTTTCAATATTTTTGGGAGATTGTAGGTGAGGATGTGTTGAGCATGGTGGAAGAAACTCGTTGTAAAAGAAAGGTGGATCCGATTTAAATGTCACCTTCATATCTTTGTTTCCCAAAGGGGAGTCTCAAGTAATTTTTAGTGACTTTTGTCCCATTTCTTTATGTAATATGTTGTATGAAATTATCTATAAATCTTTGGCAAGTCGACTCAAATTTTTATTAGATAATATGATTTCCCAAGAGTAAGTAGGTTTTGTCCTTAGAAGGAATATTCAAGAAGGTAATATTTTAACCCATGAGATAATTCACTTTCTCTCACATAATCATCATAAATGCATGGTGATTAAGTTTGATATCAGTAAGGCCTATGATTAGGTCAATTGGCATTTTTGGATAAATTTGGATTTATCCAAGATTGGTGTGAATGAATTTTTAGTTGTGTGGTTGGTCCTAAATATTTTGTTATGGTTAATGGTATCCATTCAGACTTTTTTGGTGCATTGAGACATCTCAAGAAGGGGAATCCTTTTGTCACCTTTTCTTTTCACTATTATGGTAGAGGCCTTAGACAAGGCAGTGAGTCAGGCAAAGGCATAAGGTAGGCAATTAGGGATCAAATTAGTGGATGAGTTGGATAGTTTAAATCATCATCAATTTGCTGACAACACCTTCCTTTTTGGGAAAACTTTAGTTGGGGAAGTGTCGGAGTTGAAAGATAATCAGAAAAGTTACGAACAAGCTTCAAGTCAAGTGGTCAGTGAAGATAAATCTGAGATATTTCTTATCAATTACAAAGAATCTAAGTAAAGAGAGATTGCAATGGCCTTGGGATTCAAAGTTGGTAAGTTTCCAAGTAAATACCTTGGGGTTACACTTTAGGGGCTAGAAAATTTGCGTTATGTGAAGAATTTATTAAAAGCTCGGTTGGCCTCTTAGCAAGGGAAGTGGTTATCCCTTATAGATTGGATTACTCTGATAAAATCTATGTTGAATGCTTTACCCACTTATTTATTATAGGTTCTTCAACCTTCCTATCGTGTGGTGAAAATTGTGAACAAAATTATGAAGGACTTCCTTTGGCAAAACACTACAAATAAAAAGAGGATTCCTTTTTTCAAATGGGATAGAGTTTTCAAATAAAAAAAGATGGGTGGAACAGGGATCAAGAATCTTTAGCTTCAAAATCAAGCCTTGGGGGAGAAATTGATGTGGAATATGGTTGACGAACCATACTCCCTATGGTGTGGGATCCTTTGGTATAAATATCTTTGTTTGGATCTATCGTGGAGTATGGTGGATATTGTGAATCCTCCCAAAAGATTGCACACGTGTAATTTCTTGTTAAAATATAGACATATCATTATTGACCATGTTTCATGGAATATTAATAATGGGAAACATGTTAACTCTTGGTTGGATTTGTGGAACACACATAAGCCACTTGTTGAGCTCCTTGATGTGGATGAGGCACGATATTTTTTAATGGTGCATTGGGGGAGTAAGGTGGATGACTATTTTAAGTGTCAATGATGTTAGGGTCTTACTGGTTGGAAGTGGACAAGTTTCATAGATTTACCAATTTTGGTTGATCAAGGTATGGCTATTTCTCTTTGCTTGGCCAAGAGAAAGGTGCTTATTAATGAAAATGAGGATGTGCTTCATTAGGTAGGGGCCAAATATAGGCTCTATATAGTGAATATGAACTATCAAATGGTTGATGTCATTGATGCCTCATTATCTTGGGTGATCAAGTTGTACTAGGGAAAGAAGGGCTTCAGAAAGTAGGTGCATTTTCATGGTTTGTTGTTCAAAAAGGAATCATGATACAAGATAAGTTACATAAGATGGGTGTTTAGGGTCCATCAAGATGTTGCATGTGTAAAGTTGAGGAGGAAATGATTGATCATTTATTTTTTGAATGTCCTTTGTGGTGTGGTGTGGTATTGGTCGTGGTTGTGTTACAAGTTTAGTTGGTTTTAAGCCTGGCCACATTCTCTTAAAGAGGCTTTCTTGGCTTTAATTCTTGGTGATGTGAAGCATTCTTTGTATAGCTTATAGAGAGTCAACCCAACTATTCTCATTTGGGCAATTTGGAAAGAAAGTAACCAACGAATTTTTGAAGGAAAATAAAGGTCATTGTTTTTAGTTCTGAGAGATGTGATGATATCTATTTTTGAGGTGGTTTCGATTCAGATCAAGTGCAAGAAAGGGCACCTTACAAGCTGGGATATGAAAATATGGTAAATGGAGGTCATATTTGTAACCCTATTGACCCTGGTAGAAGAATTGGATATGTTGTGTTCTAGTTAGTCTATGTCTAAACATTGTGTGGTTCTTCCTAATTTGGTTTAGCTCAAATCCCCTTTCCCTAAATTGGATGCATGGTAGGCTATGTGTAGGTCCCCTAAGAGGATAACAATGATGAAATTCTTGGCTTGGGGTCTTTGTAGGGGGTTTTTACCCATCTTGAGGTGGGTTGGAAAGTGTCTGAAGAATGAGGCCTTGGTGGTTAGGAAGGGTTAGATGGTGTTTAGTGGTTATAGGGGGGCGAAGGATGTTGCAGTTGGTTTGTTTGGTGGTGTTCAGCATCAAGAGGCTAAGGATGAGCAATTGACTTTGATGGAGGATGAACATGTTTGGTTAAATAGTGATATGGTAGGTTTAAGAAGGGTGGCAAGCTACTTATGTTGATGACTGAATGGTAGTGGGGAATCTGATTTGCTTTGTTTTTTGCTTTGTGGGTGGTATTGGCAGTATGTATGGCTAGTGATAGTAGTTTTAAGAAGCTATTGTATAAAAATTGTTGAATCTTAACTAATATAATGAATGTGGGCCACCAAAAGTTAATAAATGTGACAATAAAACCTAATTTAAACCAATGATTGACAAGTACACAAACATCTTAAAATCACACATTTTAATGACTAATAAATAAATAGTAGCCAGTTTTAGTTAAGTACAAGATGTATAATATGCCCTTGGTAGAAATAATTAAATACAAAAGAAGTTGTTATAATTAATTAATATTTTGATGATCTAATTATAAAATATTAAATGCTTTCTATTTAAATTAAGGGCTCATCCCTTACTTTTTCATAATGGGTTTCTATACATGGTTAAGACCTAATCCTACATACCTATTTAAATTATGAGGATGTTTGTTGATATTTGAGCTTTTCTAAACCTACACAGTTTGTAAAAGTGCCTCTCCACAAAAATTACCTTGTCATCTTCAATGTAAACTCTACAACTTTGTTGAACCAACTCTTGTGAAAGTGACTCTCCACAATGTTATGATGTGAAGTCACTATTCATGAATCACTATTCATGGTGATGTGGCTTAGTGGTGATGTAGATGGTTAATAATGTGGCTAGGTGATGACTTGGCATGACCCATGGTGGGTGGTATGGCCCATGAAGCATCTTTGAAGGTCAAAAGAGGAGGAGAGAGAAATGGGGTGCATTCTCCACTAAGTCACATGGGTTGGCTTGTGGAAAGCATGTGCAGATATAATGATAGTGAATCACATATTTTTACTAAGGTATGTGCTTGTGGGGTGAAATTATCTATTGGCTCATGTTTGGTGAGATCAAAAGTGGGAATCTTTTGACTCACACATGTATGCACATGGGAAAGTGGGAGACAATGATCACTATGCTAGATTGAGGTCACATATGGAGTGGGGCATAACACATGGGTGTGCACATGGAGTGGTCAAGTGGGCATGATGAGATGTCATTCAAATACTTAACCTTGCACATGGAGGGACATGATTCCCTATTCATGAATAGTGCTCCCACATGGAGTATGGTGCAGTTTTCTCCTCTCTATTTTATTTTTATGTTGTAAATGTTATTTATTAGCATGAGCTCTCCTTTGTAATTTATCCTGTTAGAGGATCCATACAAGCCTTGGATTGCATGCTTGGAGGTTGGGTCCTGTAGGCTAGATTATGCTTGGTTGACAACCTGAATGCTTCAGGTGGAAGCATTGAGTGCTTTGTATGGAAGCACAAAAAGAGTTGCTATGGAGGAGCTGTTGTAGAAGAGAGTGATGCTGAGTTTATTAATGAAGTCTAGAAGTTGCCATTTTGCCCGTGGTTTTTCTTTACACATTGCAAGGTTTCCACATAATCTCTATGTAATGTGCCCTCTTGCTTGTCTTTATTTGTGTAGCTTATTATTCTATATTTATTTCCTTGCATTGTAGGATATACTTCATTGATCTAACATATAGTATCAGGCCTTTATTCCTAACACACAACAATAACATTATCATCTTCAATGTGAATAGAGTGCGTACTCTTACAAAAGCATAAATTTGTGTTGAGTTGTGGAGCTAAAAGCTTCAACTCTTTGCAAACAGGTGGAACAGGAAGGTTGCTGAGATCCAGGAGCACCGGCGTCGGTAGAAGGACCGACGTCGGTCGTGACCCAGTGCAGAAGGCCACCGGTGACGGCAGGGAGTCGGTCGACGTCGGCAGAACCAGACTAGCAGGGACCGACGTCAGTTGCCTGTGTGTTCCAGAACTGCTCGTTACACGGACAGTTAGTTAAGTGAACGAAGTGTTTGCATGTAAAGGCCAGTTAGAGTCTTTGGTTGCGAGGATAATTGTCTAAATTAAGAGTCTAAGTTAGTGTTTGAGTTAGGGATCTATTTATAGACCCATTGGCATGTATTGTAATTAAGGCATGAGATAGAAAGGAAGGCAAATAAGTTGCTTCCATTGTAAGATCATTGAGTTGCAGGTTGTTGCAAGCTCATAGGGGATCTACATGTGAGTATGGTCTGTTAAATTGCAGGTTGCAGGTTCATGGGAGATCAACTTGAAGTACTTTTGAGTGCTTGGTGAACTGGCAGGGTTATTACTGACTAGTTGGAGAGGTGAACACCAATTCTATTTGTGAGTTGGTTGTTGGGACCGTTTTTTGTGTAGGAGAGTGTTGTGTGAGAAGAATTACTGTACACTTGAGGTGTGGCAAACCTCTGTAAGGTGAAAGAGTGTGGCGGCTCTTTGTTGTATTCTTTTCTGTAAAGTGTTAATACAAGATAGTGTATTGTCTCTCATATTCTGTGCTATTGGTGAATTCTAGCTATTTGTGTTTCTGGTTATTTCCGCATTTATAATTGCTTATATTTGGTAATCATACTGTGCTCTTTCTAAGGAGCAAGATCCAACAAGAGGAATCAGAGTAGAGGTGTGTTTGTTCTTGGACTTCCCTGACAATTTGTTCACGTAATTTTCCAAAAAAAACCTCTTTATTAGAGTTTTTTTTGAAATTTTAACGAATAATCAACTCAAGAGAGAGCGGGGCTTGCACATATGAGTTTTATTAGGGACAAGAGAGCTTCACACATGCTTTTTTGGCTCCATGCGTGAAGCTTACCAATATTAAGCTAAAAATATATGCTATGTGACACATTATGATTACACTATTCAAATATCTAATCCGGTGTTCAAATTCAACACTTAAATAATGGTAACATTAAACAATTATAAGTCACATAAAATTGTTATGTAATGATTAAGTGGATACCATTTTATATAACAACTGAGGTTCAAATCCAACACATAATTTGGGAACTTAAATTTGTGGAAGACAATATCTTATCACTATGTTGGGGTGGCCAATAGTTAAATCACTTGTATATTTAACACTTTTTGGTATTTATTAATATTAATTCATAGACAATCCATACAAAAATACTGTTTTATTTCTCAATTCATGACAACTTAATCTCCTACTAAATTTATCTATGAACATAATAAATAAATAGCAAATTTAAAAACATCCACAAAATCAATACACCCCCAAAAAAAAAAACATAACTAAAAGAATAAAAAATTATCTAAATAATAAAGATTTGTACAATTAAATTTTTTTACAAATATTATTATGCTTCCGAAAGTTCATTTTTGTGTTATAACCATCCAAAAACCTATATTAATCAATTTAAAACAACATTAAATAATTGTACAAATATTATTCTTGAATGTTTAAAATACATGGACATCTAAATTAAATATGTAGAAACATCAGTTTAATGATAAACCTATTTGAAGACCAGAATAAAGGAAGGGCTAACTTAAATCAACATAAGAAAGAACAACGGTCAAAAAGATACGACGACCGACGATTTGAACAATTGATGTAATTGGTGGTCCCATACGTAATTAAATTCATTGCATTTCATTCCGTTCCGTGAATTAAAATTTGAAAAAAAAGGTAACATCCCCGCTCCATCAACGGTACAATTCGAACCAGGGATTCATGTAAACCTGGTTTTTGCGCAAGAAAAACAGAGAAAGGACATGATGGTCCCACTCGCATTCTAATGGCTGTGAACCAGATTTCTGAAGGGTATTCCCATTCCTTATATCAGCAGCGGCGGCAATGCATTTGGGTGGGCTCTCCAAAAGCTCATCAGAAGCACACGCAATGAAGATTTCAAACCCTTTTTACTGCGTGTTCAAGTCCCAGATAAATAAAGATGGTAAGTAATTCAATTGGAAACACGTTGTTTCATATGCCTTTCATCCTTCCATGCATTGTTTGTTTGCTGTTCTCCTTTTGCAGTTATGCCTCTTTAAGGCAATTTGGAATAGTTTCTTCTAGTTCTCCAAGTTCATGATTCTCATTTCCTTCTCAATAGAAAATGTCAATCCATTCATAAATATGAAAACCACTATGATGCTTCTGGTATTAAAGTTTTCCAAATGTTTTTGCATAGTATGTAGTATGCACAAAGACACATCCGCTTTAGGAGCATCAAAACCATAAAGTGCTTTTCTCCTGAAGACACTTCCAGCACCAAGATATATGGGCTCCTTTTCTGTCTTTATAACCTGAGTAAAACCCTGCAAGACCGGAACTGTTTGACAAAATGCCTTACAAAGTTCCCTTGTCTTTCTTTAATTGCAAATTTAGCGAGCATTTTTCTGATGCATCTGGAATGTTGTTATTAAATATAATTACTGACTAGAGTTAGTTGTTCTGGACTATAATTTAGTCTTTCTCTTATTTTTACAGGTTTTGTCTTCTGAGGTGAAGGGATAAAGAAAGGACAGTGAAGGTATGTAAATCTCTGGATATGAACTATCTCTGTGTATTTACAAAGCCTATGTGAATAAAAGTTATAGACTTGCTTAGTTTTGCCTCCATTGTTCTGAGCTGGCATTATTTACAAAATTACATGAAAACTTTTCTAAGTTAAATTTAATTCCTTATCTTCCTTCAAAAGGCTGTAATCTGTTTGACAAAAGCCCTCAAAGAAATTTTGATACTGGTGGAGATAATCTGAAAGATTCATAGGAGCAGAGCCTTTGAATGCTGGCCATGGAGGAATACTTTAGATGGATCGCCATCCATGGCAATGCATTTTGAATCTTGTCAAAATATCTTCTGTAACTGAGCCAAAAAAGCCATCCAATCTGATTGTGAAAACCAGTTAAGAGTCAACAGCATGAGTAAAGTCATACAATGTGTTATATTCTCTAAGAAGTGATTCAAAATAACTACCTCCTTTCCCCTGTCTGTTTTATCTTCATAGCCAAAGCTAATAACATGCATAGCTTCCTTTAAAAGTGAAGCAGGGCTGACATTTTGTGTTACACTGCCATAATCAAGAAGAGTAGCAGCAACAAAAACAGGGGAATGTCCAAATTTCTTTTCGAATTTTTTCTGAGACATCAATGCTGACTTTTCATTTTCAGTTTCTTCATCAAGAAAATGTTTAAGATAAATTGTTAAAACTACATATACCTGACAAAAGTGTGTATACTTTGGCAACCGCCATTAGAAATATACAAAATTAAATGCAGAACCTACTGTCTACTCACTTTTCTATTTTCTTCAAATTAAAGACGGGAACATAAATGGGAGCAGGCTTCCCCAAATGTCTTCTGAAGATGCTTGCCCATCCAAATCGCAGTATCTGCAATTCAAAAACATTGTCAAATTACACCCCAATCTACATACAACAAACCTTTCTTATGACTTCAGAAAGGAACCCACAATATCGTAACAATAAGGAAAGCAACAAAGTGATTCAACTTCTCCATATAGAAAATTTTGACAGCACTGACTATATGAATAGCATACGCACAATAGATTGGATTATGAGTATGGGATTATGATCTGTTTGGATTATGTCATGTTTGGATTCTGAATTTTCTTGTACAGGGAATTCCCAGTTTACAGAGTGTTACATTCACAGTTTTAGCTCTTTTGTGGATACATCTGAAAAAATTGGTCGGTCTTCATATGCTCATCATGTATGTGTGTGGGTGTGTATTTGATACTTTTATGGGTTGTATTATTTGAGGTACATGAACAGGACACAAACCCATTCACTACGGTTGATTTGTTAGATTTTATATTATAAAATAGGAAAGGGACTCTTCAGCTCCGTTTTCTTATTATTATTGCTATTTGCTTTTTAGTCACCTTTATTTGCTTAATATGTATAAGAGTTTCATTTTTATGTCAATTTTTTCCATTTACAAATGAGTGTATATGGTGATTAAATTAGTGGCATATCCCTATGTGTATACGACGATTTACTTTGAAGTTGGTTTGTGTATATGGATACGGTGATTTACTTGGTGGTAGGTCTCCTTTTTGCATCTAAGTAATACCTGGTTGTAAGCTGTTAATGTGAATAAATACCATACAGATATCTTGTGTGTTCCAAATAACAACATCAAACGGAACTGCAAATATGAAGTAGAATAACTTGCTCACCTGAGAGTGGATTGCACCTGCAAATCAGTCTATAACCTAAGAGTTTATACATAATGGCAGCTCTCTATTTGCATTAGAAGTTGAAATGGTAAAAATCTACATTCTTTAGGGTTTTTCCACCTTTTATATCAAACCACATGAAACCATACTTAACTCACAACCTAACCCCTCACTAACTCGAAGCATCTGAAATATGACATATTGATAATAATGCTAAGACTAAAACGAACAACATCCTATAACATATATTATGCCTTTGTACACAACATGCCCTCCCCCAAGGAGCTTTGTCCTCTAAGCTAGTAAAAACTTTGAAGTTAAGCATGCTCAATCTAGAGTAATACTAGTGTGGGTGACCTCTTGGGAACTTCCCAAGTGCAAAATTATGCACTTTGAATTTTAATACATGTGAAGGATGCATCGGGGATGGACCCAAGACTACTACATCATAAAGGTAAGCTCTAGCCAATACACTTTATAAATGGTACTTAACCAAATACATGAATAAGAATGTTTTTTCTCTCTTAAAACTCTGCAAGCTCCCCTTACATTTTTAGACACATTATGCTTGCCTTGAAAACTCTCTTTCTAAAAGAGAGAGAGGCCCTCTATTTCTATTTTTTTTTTTTTAAAGCAATGTGGCAATTTTGGATGGTTTCCTACAAAATCATCTATTTCCAAGGTTGCATCCTCTACTAGTAGCCCCTCTAACTTGACTTTTATCATTCACACAACCCGATTTCAACTTTCTAACCTTCTACCCGATAATGCATTCTAGTTCCAACACCAACTTCCCTTCTTCACTTGTGATTGGAAGATTTGTTTGTGACACAATATGCACTCCTATCTTCTTCTTCAAATATGATACATGGAAGATATCATGCAGTCTTCCCTTGTTTGGTACGTCCAATGCATATGCAACTTTTCCCACCTGTGCTCTCACCTTGTATGGACCATAATATTTTGGCTGCAACTTTTGCTTTCTCGCATGCTTCAATTTGGCCCATTTATATGATTTTAGTTGAACAAATACCATGTCCCCAATTACAAATGTCCTCTTTATCCTGTGTTGATTTCCCTGCTACTTTTAACTTGTTGGCACTTATTGGCCAAATTGTCCTTCATAATTTGCAGTGTTTTGCATCTCCTCCAATGCTTCCTCTATTGTTTGTATCTTACCCCTTTGAATTACCCAATCCAATGGTGATGGTGGCTCATACCCATATAGGGCCTTAAAGGGTGTCATTTTGATGGCATAGTGATATGTGGTGTTGTATCAATATTAAGCCAAATGTAACCTTTCCACCCACTTGCTCTACTTATCCCCTGCATACATTCTCAGATACTCTTTCAGGCACTTATTGACCACCTCAATTTGATCATTAATTTTTGATGATCCTGATCACAGATGATCTACGTTGGCATACCTTGTAGCTTAAGACTTAAACATGAAATAATTCTATAGAGATGGTAGGAAGTGCTTATGTTAAATGTAACCCTTGCATTATGAAATAGTTCATGCTAGAAATGACTTTGAAGTATCCTGATCACAGATGATCTGCGTTGGCATAACCTGTAGCTTAAGACTTAAACACATGTTGGAAATACAATTTACCAATCTAGGGCCATTGTTTCTTGCTTTTCTCGTGGGAATGAAATGGGCATACTTAGTCAATTGATCTACCACAACAAAAAATTCATCCTTATCTATAGATTTGGGAAGACCCAAGATAAAGTCCATCGACACAATATTCCACTTTTGATTTGGTACAACATTTGGTTGTAGAAATCTTGTGGGAGGAACACTCTTGACCTTATTCTGTTGGTAGGTATCATAGTTAACTACAAATTTAAAAATGTATGCCTTCATGTTTTACCATAAAAAATTAGAGATGATGTTTTGGTGGTTTTTGAGAATCCAACATAGCTTGCAGTGGAGACTTATGCCCATGATCAAGTGCCTTAAGAACGAGGGGGATTCCTTCGGTAAGTAAATGCATCCTCTAAAAATGTGATGCCATTCATTATAGATTGAGATTTACCTTTTTTTGGCTCTTCAATGTCTTGTATTAGCTTGGTTCTGGTAGGGTGAGTTGAGTAGTCTTGTAGTAGATCTTGTATCTACACAGGTTATTTGATGGATACAACATTGAAGACATGGGATTCCTCTAGGCGTGCCAATTCATCTGCCACTGCATTCTCCTTCTCTTTCTATAGAGGATTTGAAAGTCATAAGCTTGTAGGTAATCAATCCACTTTTGATGCTTCTCTATTAATGTTCACTAAATCAACAAGTGTTTAAGTCTGAGTTGGTTATTCTTAGTAAAAAAACTTGTCCTCCAAGAGAAATTGTCATCATTTGGCCTCTATTGTAGGATGGCTAACATCTCCTTACTATATGTTGACATCTTTCATTCCCTATCATTCAATTTCCTGCTTTCAAATGCGATGGGATGGTCATCCTAAGAAAGAATTGCACCAAGTTCGAATCTAGAAGCATCACATCCAATGACAAAGGACTTTGGAGAGGTCAAGAGTTGCTAAAACTAGAGTAGATAAAAGAGCTTATTTGAGATCCTCAAACAGTTTGTGTGTCTTAGTGGACCACTTGAAGGCATCCTTCTTGGTAACGTCCACCAAAGGATGGACTATTGTGGAGATGTTACTTATGAGCCTTCTATAGAATCTTTCCAAGCCTAAGAAACCACGAAGTTTCATAAGAGTATTGGGAACGTGCCAATCACATATGACCTTCATCTTTGTAGGGTCAATGTGCACCTCCTCAACATAAATAATGTGACCAAGGTATTCCAAATATGCCTTAGCAAAGTCACACTTAGAAGCCTCGGCATACGACTTCTCCTTAGCCAAGATATCCAAAATAATGTCTAGATGCTCAATATGGGACTCCCTTGATTTGCTGTAAACAAGTATATAATAAAAATTTACATGGATAAAATTACGTAGGAATTTATTGAATACCTTGTTCATTAGTGCTTGAAAATGTAGTTGGAGCATTGCTAAGGACAAAAGGCATGATCCTAAATTGGTAGTGACTTGATGAGTTATGAATGTAGTCTTCTCATTGTCTCGAATCTGAACTTGTATTTGATAGTATCTAGACCTAAGATCCATCTTTGACAAGTACTTTGTTCCATGTGACTCATCAAGCATATCATCAATCCTTGGCATAGAAAATTTATTTATGATTGTGATTTTTTCAAGGACCTATAATCAATACAAAGTCTATACAACCCATCCTCCTTCTTGGCTAGGACCATTGGAGTAACATACCACTGGAGAGTTTGCTTGCCAATTTTTCTATCTCAGATTTTTAAAAATTCCCTTATCTGTATGGGTGTACCATAGTTGGACTCTTAGTAGGGTCAAGCTCAATAATGTGTTCCAATTCCCTACCAGGTGCTAGGCTCTTTGGTAGATCTTGGAAAAGTACCTCCTAGCTGCAAAGCAACTCTGAAATCCCTGGTCCTTGTTCATGTTGGACAAAAGAGTCTACATCCATATGGTAAAGGTGATCCATAAATCCAAATTGCCCCTTCAAAATTTTGTTCATTTGCTTAGAATCAACTTTTTTGATTTCCCTTGGGGGCAAAGACTTGATAGTATACTTATGGTCACTTTTCTTGAATGTCAAGAATCTATCACGATGATTGGAGTATGTTCTAGTAGAGTATAAGCACTGAGCCCCAAAAACAACATCCACTCTCCCAAATATCAACAACATAGAATTTATCCATGAGGACATAATTTGCCACTAAAAGTTTTACATTATGCACTACTCCAAGGCAATTAGTGCTTTAGTTCCCTGGAACCCGAATGGGAAAATTCCTATAGGTGTCTAAATGGAGGCCTAGCCTATGGCCTTATTTCTTATTTAGAGTATTGAGTGTACTTATTGGATTAACCACGACCAATACCCAAGATTTCTTGACATGGGCAAAGAACTTGAAGGTGTCTAGATGATCCAACCCTATCATGGTAGAAAGTGACATTGATGGTTCCCTTGTTTATACTACAAAAGGAGCCATGTTTTCTGGTTCACACTCTGCATTAGGGTGATTCGGGTTACCCTCATTATCAGACTTTGACCCTAGCTCAAATGGGCACACAATCTTTTGCCATATAAAACTTTTTTGTATTAAATACATGACCCTTGCTCCATGGTTGAGAGAAGTTACGACAATGGTTTATAACAATGGATATAGGGGTGACTACCATTTTTAAATAACAAAGACTCAGATTTTCCCTCATCCTTGGGTTCCCTATCAAAAGTATAAGTATTCAGAAAATTAGTTCCTACCATGTTATTTTTTAGGGCATCAATATGTTTTTCAGCTCCTATAGCTAAGATAATAGCCATTTCAAAAGATTATTGTTGAAACATCCTTACCTCTGTTTGAATTCTAGCCTGCAGGTTGGAAATATAGATCTACCGCACTACATTTGAAGAAAGTTTGGCTTTGTACTCCAAAACTTGGAATTTTCCCGCATAGTCCTCCATGGACATATCTTTTTGAAATAAGTGCATTAATTGTATCATATGGCAAATCCTAGTTATGATCTACTCCCCGAGTTAGAGCATTGGAAAAATCAACAAACTCCCCATCAAGGTTTGTAAAAATCCATCTCTCTTCCCAATGTATGGGCAACACTATCCAAATGTTGTGGACCACATCCAACTTGTCATCTTGTGTTTTAATGTATTACATCCTCAAGGCCAATTTGAGCATGCTCAACCATGTGTGGACCTCCATCCCACCTCCAAAGTCATATTGTGTGATCTTCATTTGTAGGTTAAAAGAGGGACACTATGAGCTTGCTTCCGCTTCCTCTTCATCATATGGTGGGTTATACTTAGGATCCGCACTAGGGTTGTTATCTTCCTCTTCATCATCCGGTTGCACCGACCGTTTTCCCATGGAACGAATATCCTTTCAAACTTCCTTGGTGAACTCAACAATTAACCCTTCTATCTCATCCTTGGTTATGAACTTCAGGTTATCTCTTGGATAAACTCCCCTCAACATTTTGGTAGCAGCTCCTGCAAAAATTGACCAAAGCTCTGAACTATTTGCTGCATTCCAAATAACAATAGAAAATGGAATTAGAAATATAAAGTATAATAAATGATCAAACAGGAAAAATGAGGGCACTTGCTCACCCGAGAGTAGATTGCACCTGCAAATCCATCTATAACTTGGTAGTTCTCACACAATGGCAGCTTTGTAATTGCATTATATGTTGAAATGGTAAAAAGATACATTATTTAGGGTTTTTTGACCCTTTATATCAAACCCACAAGAAACTCTACTTAACTCATGACCTAACTCTTCACTAACTTTAAGCATCCAAAATATAACATAACTTGATAGTAATGCTAAAAACTAAAAGGGATGACATCCTTTAACATATGTTGTGCCTAGGTACACAACAATCTTATTCTTTTTTTCTTATAAGCTGCAAGATAACCACTTGCTTTTCATTGAAATGAAATTAAATATTTTTATTTACATTTGGGGGAGACCTTTTAGGATCTATGGGATGGGAAAAAAGGGGTGAAAATAATATTCATTACTGCACTTATTGTCTGCTTTTATGTTATACCTTGCTAAAGTTGATGTTGCAATGTACATAAATAATTTACTTTAAAAATTCCATGTAATTTTCCAAGTTTTTAACAACAATTTTTTCATGATCATCTCCAAATCTATTTGTCATTTTGGTCGTTTTAAATATAGTTCCAAGTTATCTGGAAGGTTGTTACAACACCTGAATCAATGGCTGTTATTCTGGCAGCAGATATTGGCTAATTGCCCTTATGCTGCAGACATTGTGATGTTGACTTGACTTTATTTGTTTATAATCGTGTCTTAGACTTGATCCTGTGGCACGGAACATGGGAAGATTTATGTTTTTATGGTTCTAATGTTCAGAGGACTTAAGCCATATGAATTGAAGAGATGTCTTTGACAGAGTCACGTGTCATGTTTGGAATCAAATGGCTGACATTGATAGTTGATATGTTTGGTGGCCTTTTTTTTTGTCTGATTAATAAAAGTTGCATATTATAATCACACTTTTTTAATATCTTCCAGAGGCAAGGCTGTTGAACATTAGACAAGCAGTTTTAACACTTATTTCTAAGGTTTTATCAGTGCGGATATTGCCAGATTTCCGAAACTATGTCAGACTTGCCATCTATTAGTATTTGAATCTCTATTCTGCAAGTGGTGAATGCTAAAATTCATGTTGAATTTCTATTCTGCAACTGCACAAGGCTAAAATTATGTGGAGAAGCTATATGTTAGTTTCCCACGAAAAGGAAAATTTCATAATATAATGCTATTATCATTATTATTATTTCATAGTTACCAGAAAACTCCAATATAGGGACAAGGACCATATATCCGTCCCCATACCCACATGTTTTGATGACAATATTTATATACAATATAGCCATACCCTTATTGATTTACTCACGCACCCTGATTTGAATGGCGTCTTTGTCCACATACCAGTACCTGTACCCCCACGTCTCCTGGTAACTATGATTATTTTTGTGTCAGGTTTTTGTTCTTGGAGCCATTGCAAAACTTGGAGCACCTGTTGTTACATACCCACTCCTGGTTGTGAAGGTATGTAAATCTCTTTGTATGAACTGTGAACAAGGTAATGAGACACTGATAGATGTTGCAAATGAAAGATATTCTGAATATAGACATCCTGTTCAGTATTAAACTTTGTTGTCTGAGACTGTGCTCTTTTGTTTTTAGCTTTACAGCTTCGTAAGATCTATTAGGTCTTCAACCCTTCAATAGTGTCTCTTTCTTTCTGCCTAGCATGCCACCACATAATGTGGACTCTTTGCACATTAATAAAATTCTACATACAACAAAGGTAAAAAAGGGGAACGCTTAAATTTGTCTCCCTAAGTTTTTTGACTTTGAAATTTGTTGACAAAGAATTCATAGATATTTTTCCTATAAAAATTGTATAATTTTATAAAGAAAGAGATTTTGTTTGCTCCAGTATTGTTAATAATATCAATACAACATTTTATTTCTAAGAGATGAATTCTTGTAGAAAACTAACTGTATTTTGTCATGGTATTTCTCAGGTGTTATTTCAATGGTGAGTATCCTACTTCTGTAGGGTTAAATTCATGAGAGGGGTGTCTTGAAATGTATATTTTATAATCATGAATACATTCTAGATAAGCATTCTTTATCGGTGGCAAGAAGCTGCTACATTATTGTTAAATATTCATTGCTTCTATATAACTATTCCGTATGTATAATGATATATACAACAAGCAAACACACACTCTCATAGAGTCTCAAGTAAACTTTGTTAGGATTAAACCCATGTTGAAGGGTTTCAAAAACTGATTGGTGGTATTCTTATTGACGGCAGCATGAATTTGCTCTCTAAGAGGTTCTCTTGTAACAATTGGTGCTACTGCTTGTTATGAATGATATAAAAGTTTTCAAAGCCTTAATCTATATATTTGAGGTCAAAAAAATTCGACATGTTTTATGGCTCTTATAGCATAGAGACTTGGACCTAAATTTTCTTCTTGATTATTCATCGTCTTTTGTAGTTACACTGAACCAACCGATATTTCTCTTCAAAAATATACATTTTTTGTAAATTTTAAATTTCCGCTCAATATATTATGCTGTGAAGAAAGGTCATAAAAATATCGGGACGTACACTTAAAAATTAAAATATATAATGTTCACTTTACCAAATATAATCGCTTATAAAATAATTAAATTCAACCTTAAAGCAACATAGGAAATTTAAAACCCCGTTGGGAAAAAGTATGCAAATCCACTCTTAAATCCTATATTGAAAGGAGAGGTATTTGACCTTACGGTCAATGCTATAAATTCCGGGGCAGAAATTACGAGGAAGAAAACCTGAATATCATTGGCAGGAAGGAAAATTCAAGGGATTGCAAGATCTCATCTGTAAGTTTCAGAACACTTCTGATTTTTTTTGTTTTGGTGAAGAAACAACTTTACTGTGCATGATAAAAGGTAACATATTTGTGAACGCTTTTCTGGATAATAGGATAAACATTTGTAAGCAGGTAATCAACATCATAAAAGGCTGTTTGCGTTATGCCAGGCCAAGCCAGGTTAGTGACCCCTTTGAGAAATTAAGGAATGCACAATGACTTTTATAAAAAATACTCTTTACTTTGAATGAGTGGAGATGAGATACTTCATTGTTGATGAAATGTAGGAAGTTAGGTTTATATGTGTGAATGGTCTTCTACCTTCATTGGACCGTAAGCCCACCTCTTGTTTTTCCAGCTAATTTTTGGAACAAAATCCACATTTAGGACCATAAAGGGATGGGTAGCTCAGTAGTAGATCACCGCAAAAGAGAGTGGGAGATCCTAGGTTTGAGTCCTAGTTAGTGTTAGTAATTTGGCTTGTCAAAGCCAAGTTATTACCCCTATTATTTTAAACTTTCCTACAATGGTCTAATCCCCTTTTCAGCTGATCAATCTGTGGTCTAAAAGCATGAATGAAGGGTACTTACAGCAAAGGTATTAAGAACAGTTGGGTGAAGACCTACAGCCATCATATAGAGCATGCAGTCCTTTCGAGGGAAAGACACCTACAGCAAGTTCAAAGGCCACATCTCTTGTTCACTTTCATTGGAAGCACGGAGTTAAAGGCAGCATCATGCATATGTTTATTTTCTTGGGTTTTTTCCAGTCAAGGGATAGAGGATTTCAAGGGATTTACAAAAAACCCGGGTAATTTGCAATAAAGCCGAGAAAATTACAAAGGGAAAGGTACATTCCAGGAATCCCGAAGGGTATGTACCCCTTTGGGAAGGTTCACACTACCCTTCAAAAAAATGACATCTTCAAAGTTCGGAAAAGTCACTCGGCTATCTGAAGGACCAATTGCACGAGTCCGAAGGGCTTTTCTTAAGGAATAGGGGTCACTTACAAGATTTCCGAAGGGCACCCGCCCTTCGGAAGGGTCATTTCATAAATGGAAGTCTTTGTGACTTGACTAAGACAGGTTGTTCCTTCGGACTTTTTGTCCGAAGGAAAAAGTTGAAGGACAATTACAAAAGTGCCGAAGGGCACTTGTCCACTTCAAGGTTGAAAAGGCAAAGTTTTTTCGGGAATGTCATTTACAATAAACCCGAAGGGCGTGTGCCCTTCCGGAGGGTATCCTGGCAAAATGAAGGGATGTTTTTAAAAGTCCCGAAGGGCACTTGTCCTTTGGGAATATATACTTTGGGACAGTTGGAAGGATCATTTCAAGCAGGTAAAAGACTCCTTCAAAAAGCCTGAAGGGCAATAGCCCTTCGGGAAGATACATTGCAAAAAAATGTAAAGAGACAAAAGGTCCAAAGGATTCTTTCGGACATTTTGTCTGAAGGAATACCTTCGGAAAAGTTGCCGCGGGGTTTACAAAAACCAAGGTGCTTGACAATAAATCCAAAAAAATTCAAAGGGGCAGTTCTTTGGCGGGAAAATTACAAAGGACTCTTTCAAAAACCTTGAAGAGCAACAGCCCTTTGGGAAGGTACATTCAAAAAGCTCGGGTACCCTTCAAAAAGCCTGAAGAAATTATAAACAAGGAATTCCTTTGGACTTTTTGTCCGAAGGATTCCTTTGGGAAAATTGAAATCAAAAAGTCCGTGGAAAAGACAAGAATGGACAGGAAAATCCGAAGGATTCTTTCGAGAGACTTGGACAACACAAATGGGCTGACAATTTTTTCGAAAGAAATGGGCCATGCCAATTTTTCCGAAACAATTGGCCTTGACAAGACTTTGAAGTAATTACTTCGGAAAAGATGAAAGACAAGATCAAAAGGAAGTCTTAGTCAATTCCTGCGGACTTTTTGTCCGTGGGAAAGTGGAAACCCGAATGGACAATTTCCTCAGACTTTTTGTCCAAGAGAAAGTCCGCGCAGAATAATGAATGGGAAAAGAGAAGTCAATAGGAGAAAGTCTGCAGGAAAGAAATCTGACGGAATTCCAAGGGAAATAGAAGACTAAGGGATGTAAATGGAAAAGTTGGCAGTAATAAAATCCGCAAAATAAAGTCCGCATAGCACGACATACAAAGCCCGAAAAGATAAACCAAAGAAATAAAACCAAGGGGAAAATTGCCAAAGAAATACACAGGATAATCCGAGAGAATGAACAAGGAAAGGCACAACTTTTTGTCTAGATAAACAAGGAGCACATAGTCGGAAAAGTCATAAATAGAGAAGTCCGAGATTATAAGGCAGGTAAGCAAGCAAGACAATGAATATACATGCACAGGAATTAAAAGTTGTAAATAGGAAAAGTCAAAAATAGATTCTTATCTATGCAAACGTGTTATTGGATTGGTCAAAATTGATATTGACTATTTCACCATGCCCCATGCTTCTCTCATGCATCCAAACGTTTCAAACGTTCCAGCAGTTCATGAGGAGTTCATCTACTGGCTTTTTGCGTAACATTTCATGCAAATGAGAAGTTGACTGGTCAAACCTGAGTTCCTTTGCCCACTTCCACGCCATCTTGGTCATGCATGTTTGGAGTTTTCTTGGAGAGTTTTGTTTATTTTTAAGAATCATTTCCCAAACTTGGCTCCATTATCTATATTCTATGCCAAAGTTTGGAGAAGCATGCAGGGTTTTGTAAAGGAGAATAATTTTATTGAATATTCAAAGCATTGTAAAAGAGGTGAGGTCTTGAGTTAACTAACCAAAACTGACCTTTTCCCTTTTTTGGACTACACTTAGACTGATTTAAACTATTTTTCAAAGCTTATTTATTGGCTGAATCGAGCTATAGAGAAGGGCCCTGAAGTTTGAAAAGGAAATTGTAAGCTGGACCAGTGATCAATAAGGAGTTTATTTTTCTGAATCTGATTTTTGACAGCAGCATAGAGTGTATTTGATTGTGCATCAGCTTATAAGAGAGAATTTTTCTCCTTTTGCAGGTCCCTTCCTCACCTATCTCTCTCTATCTCACCCTTTTTGCAGGTCATTTGAAAAGGTTTTCAACCCTTCCTCTGAAACACTTTTGCTTAGGGACAGAATATAAATTGCATTTTGGTTATATGTGTGCATTGATTTCAGTAACTCCAGAGGATTTAATCAATTCAGGTGTATCACTCCCCTTAGATTTTCTTTCAAAGTTTTCCCTTACTCTTTTCACCCCAAAAATCACAATTTCAAGTTTAATTGTAAAATCATAAGGGAACCAGCCCTCTCCGGAGGTTCTTCTCAACATAGAGGCACCCACCCTCTGAGAAGTTTCCATTGTATCAGCTGGAGAGAAGATCTATTTTGCACATCTTCAAGCAGGGTGCACACCAGACTGATAACAGTTAGTAAATGGGGAAATTTATAGTAACGTGCATGTTTAATTACCTGTTCTTATGTGCTTCAACATATGATTAGGTGTATTATGAATTATGATTTTGATATCATTGATTATTCTCCTAAGTATCCAATCTTAACAATTACCCTATCTAGCTGCCTGGAAAATAAACACGGAGTCGCCCTCAACGTTTAAATTTGGAAGAACAGTCTACTCTTCGGATTGTAAAGCGATGCATGACTCAGTAGTAGGGCACCCCCACATGCTAATGTGAGATTCTAGGTTCAAATCATAGCTGGTCAATGGAAAATTAACATGATTTAAGAACCAGATTGGGAGCTCTGAGCACAACAGTGTGGCTTTGGAGTGGAGGGGTGGCCGTGGGGGCGGGAGTTATATTCAGGACCACAAATGGACTAGTAGCTTAGTTGTATAACACCTCAGCTGTAAATGAGAGGTCCTAGATTCAAGTTCAAGCTGGTTTGTGGAGATTTAACTAACTCATCCTTTGTGATTAGCCCAATTTAGACCTGTAAGCGAAGCACTTGCTTCTGCCACATTGTTGTTCAGGCATCCATAATCCTCATAATGCACAAGGATTGGGTGTTCTAGGTGGTCTCTAAAGATCCTCCATCTCTTGAAGTCACAGGATATTGTTTACCTGCCCCGTCAATGTTCAGTTTGATCTGGCCTTTCTGAGCCACCCCCTTAGCAGGAAAAAATATATGTTATATTGGTCAAACTGAAATAAGAAGAATTTCTAGAATTCATACATTAGTGATTCAAGGTTCAAAAGTGGAAATTCAAAATAGTAATAGACAAAACCAAAAAGAATATCCAAAAAGAAAAGAGTTTTAAAATTCATAGGAGGTAATTTGTTTCTCAGGTTCAAAATATCATTAGTTGAGGATAAAAAGTATTTAAAGTCATAATATGTATAGCAAGTGCCAAAATATGATGTCGAATGGAAAACAGCCCATGAATATTTGTCAAGTTTCACAATGCCAACAACTATGGCGTAGGCTGCTATCTAATTGGTAATTCCTACATGACCTAAGCTATGGTAGTCAACTGGGTTCCAGAAGAAGCTCTATAAGAATCTTTTCTAGTTCTGCCACTATTTAGTCAACTCTTGGCAGAATACCGAGTCCAAGTTGTGTGACCGTGAACATCTTGTTGAAATTGCAGAAAGTAACATATCACATGATCCGAAAAAATTGGTTATATATTTATTTTGAAGTTATTCAATTGATTTATGGTCATTTCAGGCATTATTAAACTAAAATAAAGAAATTCCAAATATTATTTAAGCTTCATATAAATAAAGGATATAATTTACAGATTATAATCTTTTATTTCTTGAAGTGCTGGTGAGACACTTTGTGAAACTTTATCTCATAACATAAATAGTCATAGTTTTTACCATTTTAAATGGTTGTTATTACAAACTTAAGCATACATTCCTCTATTTTTGATTGACTATAAAATTAGTTTTTTTGCAGAGAAACATGGGAAAACTTTGGAACATTGAAAAGAAGCGCTCAAAAACAATTATGGAGTCAAAGCAGAAGCATAAGCCCAAGAATGGTGCTTTCAAACGTAAACAAGCTGATACCAGGGCATCTTTAGTTGGTAACTCTCATCGTCTTTCTTATTATGGATTCAATTATTAATTTCTGTCTTTTATAGCTGACTATTGAATTGTTTTTCTTTTTATTTATTTAACTCTTTTTTATCCTTTTGTCATTTAATACGTTTAACTGCTTTTACAATACAGTCCTGTAAATAATCATTCGTTATTCAAGAAGTCTGTTGCCTTGGATGGCATTAGTCAACTGAGAAAACTTTCTGGACTCTTTTGCATGCGGCATGTCTTTCTATTACATATTTACGTGTGGGTTTCTAATTGAATCCTAGCCTTATAATTAATAGCTGACAGTGACAACAAACAGAAGTTGTATGGCAACTAATGCAAGATGTATGCCACGTTTAAATTATATTCTTTTAATACAACGTATATAATATATATCAAAACTCCACTTCATAGTAATTTCAATGGTGGCTTTATGGTAACCCATATAGGATGATAACCCCAACAGTAACTTCTATGATGAACTTGTTAAATAATGTAGATAGACAAGACATGTTGACTAAAATAGGGATGATGCATCACGTAACATTTAGGAAGAATCCTGGCCAAAAAATATCCCCAACACAAGCAATTCAACAAATATTTGGTGGGCTAGCTTAGCTAGCAGTGTTCATGAAGAAATTGAAGAAATAAAAGAAGTGTGGTGATTCGATGCTTAGCAATTTTAGTTGCTAAGGGAAGCGCAAGAAGGCATATATCCGAAGATATAACAATATTAAATTCTGAAGTAGACCATATGACGATGATTATCAATATGTGTCACCCAACAATTTCAACAATGCTACTTTGCAAGAGGAAAGATGTAGTAGACCCCTCGAAGTTTAGGATTATTAGGGTTAGCTTGTTATTGGCTTGCTTGTTTGGTAAATGGTTGATATGTCTGAATATGAACATGAATGATCAGCCATAGAAATACTTTAGTTTTTGGCCATGATTTAAGCTTCCAATTTTTTGACCACCTTTTTGGTGGGAAGAGAGCTATATTTACCCAACTCAAATAGGCTAAGCACACACTGTGCATTCCCTTGATGAGCTTAAAGTCGAAACTAGCTGGTCTTTTTTATTATCTAACAGGATGTTCCTACCTTCCAATGTCTTGTTTGGGAATACTATTCTGGTTTGGGAAAACCAATTGGAACGTTTTGATTAATGCTCAATTTCACTTGTGGGAGTCTGAGTCCTAAGAGATGCAGTCTTTTAAAAGAAGCGGATATCTGTGCTTCATGGATTTCTCAAAGTGGGCTAACTCTGTTAAAGTAAAAATGCATGCACATTGATTCCAACTGTCCATCCAGAAATTAATTTTATCCTCCTGGTTAACCTACCATGTGAGACTGTTTTTCATATGATCCATATCTATTTGGATTTGTTTTCAAAGGATTTATCCATGCGAAGACTGGCATGCACTGAACTTAAAACCTGTTGTAGCTGTTATGCAAATCTGAAGCTGAAACAGAGTATAAATCTGAAACTGACAGGAAATGTGAGATAACTGTAGAAATATAGGATTTCAATGCTATAAAGTTGCAATTGTTGTAATGCCTAAAATCTCTGTTGTTTAAGTGAAATACGAAACAGCTGGAAACTACAAGATGATACTTCTGAAAAACTGAGATAAATTTCTAAAAAGAACACTTAAAATTGTTTTTGTAATATTACTTCAAATAGAATAAAACAATACCGAACAGATACTGATTTACTATTGTGAGAGGGTGTGAATGCCCACCAGGCCGAAGTCAGGGCAGTAGGAGCGCTGCCTTTGCTGAATAGAGTCATTAGACTTGTGCAAAAGAGCTTCGTTCCTCCAAAAACATGTCCTTCCCTAACACCTGCAGCCAATATATAAATGATTTCCTGCACTAGTTTTTTTTCCATTTTCATGTAGGATAATTATTTTTCTTACAAAAAAAATACATGTTATGAACCAAAACCCAAGTGGGTCCACAAGACTGGGCCCCACAGAACAATTTGTCTTTTTTAAATAGCTTCTAGTGGACACATGCAACATGTTCCCATGGATCTACAAAATTGCTCCCAAATGGACCCATAAAATTGGTCCCAATGGAATCAGAAGAATGTGCTCCACAAACCAACAAAAACAAATTCAAAAAGAGACTTTGATTCTCTAGGAGACTTATGCAACTGGTCCCATTGGACCCACAAAACTGGTTCGAATTGGACCCACAAAATTTGTCTCAATGGTCTTAGAAGTTACACTTGTAAAAAAATATGAATGGGCCTCACTGATGAAATGCACAATTTTCAATGTCTCCCCTTGAATTGTGTTACTCCTGACGCAATTGGAATGATGCGTTTGTGTTTATTTGGTGGAAGGATGCGTTTGCCTCTTTGATGGAAGCCTGTGAGACAACTCTAAACACATGCAAGCTCATCAGTCATATATTGCACTTCCTTTTGTCTTGTTGTTTGTTGTGCTCCAACCTATGCAAGCAATCCCTTAATGGAATTACATTCAAACATAGGACCCAACTATCTTTAGCCAAATTGTTTGGTCATCTTTTCTGTTGAGATCAACTTGTTTGCACTCGAAGATGGATGTGTAATTGGTATCATTTGCTCGGTCTCTCTAGGTTTTCAAGTACAAGTGACTATATTGCCTTGAAAGTTCACTTTGGTCCCAAGCCATTGCATCTCCATGATTGCATCAGCCCTAGCATGGCATTAAGTGAAACATTTGGAACTTCTTGCTAGTGATGGCCTTTTTCATTCACAATTTGCTTCCCTATGGGTGTTGATTCCTTGTGATGGATACCAACTGCTGTAGGTCTTCTTCAAGAACGACAATTGTAAGAGGTTGATGTCCAGAAAATGATTAAGCAAGCCTACGGCAACATCTTAGTTGTTACCCTTATATTCATAACGAGCATAGTCGGGATATTTGGCAACAGCTTCATGCATTGAAATACTTCCATATTTGCTCATTGCCTCTCCAACAATTTATTCAAGTTCGAATAACAACTTGTTTTGATCTTCTCAGAAGTTCAACATATTCTGCAAAAGAGTGTTTTTAGAGTTTCTTTATTACAAGAAGGTAAAGGTTGTTTTTTAGTTCACAGCCAAGCCAAATGCCAATTTGGTGTGTGAGGTCCCCCTCGTGGAAGCTCACAAAAGGATTTAATGCCATCTACCTTATATATTGTTAAAGTTTTGTACCTGTGTTTTAAGCCTCATGACCAAGCTCGTGAGTAAACTGAACCTTGCCAATCCAGCTATGCCTGGAGTACAAAATATTACCAATACAAACTGACTTTTAAAGATGGGATGTGAATAATATTTTTTCTGTTTGGCTGTTGTATTTAATAAAAAAAGTGAAAATCTGTGATTTTTCATTGTTGATCTGTTGGCCAGAAGCGTGCTGGTAAATATTAAGAAACCGATGTAGGACCCAGATTAATTTAACAAAGAAAGTTGAAAGTAGGGTCTCATCAGCAAACTGAAAATTTGGGAGTCACGGATGTTGATAGACCAAAATTATGCTTTCTGTTCTTTACAGCTTCTAATAATTGATTGAGTTCTCCCATAAGGATAAAGAGGTATAGGGAGAGGGGTTCATCTTATTGAAGTCCCCAGGAATCTGTGAAGGGGGTTCCAAACCTACTGTTGTGCGAGGTGAAAAAGAATGAGGTCTGGATACAACTTTTAATCCACTTAAAAAATGCAGTTATAAAGCCGAAATATGTGAGTGTGTTGAGAATTAAAGACAATCTGCATCTATCAAATGCCTTGAACATGTCCAATTTGATGATTGCACCACAAGAATATTGTCAATGATATGCCTCCCTTTGACAAAGATTGACTGAGCTGGAGATACTAGTTTGTCCAGGAGGATTTGAAGCCCTTTTGCTATTAATGTCTAGATAATTTTGTACACCATGTGACATGGTGAGATAGGTCTTAATGATCTTGGGCCTTTACCCTATTTTTTACCAAAACTTGGCGTATCACGCTGATGCTCTTTGGCATTCATTTTCTTGTTTTGCCCGGATTCTTTTTCAATCTCAATTCACTGTCTTCTATGTTTTTCCTTCGAGGCCCCTGTGCCCTTGTACTTGTATTGGTACGTTGTGGACCCTGGTACTATTAATGGTCCTGGTACATCCCGAGTTCCTCTCAGTTTCTTCTATTATCTTGGGTCCTGTTTGGGTATGTACTGCTATGCCCGGGAAGGACCTGGGGTACCTTACTGTGAAACGAAACTCATAATAAAAACAGAAAAAAAAATTTAAAAATTTAAAACACGATACAATATACACACACAACTAAATAAACTTAAATTAACTCATTTCTATTTTTTTTACTATGGTTTGTTTTGTTTCTAGTTTTATATTTTTTATCAATATTTATATCGACATATCCAAGCTGTACAGAAGTAAGGGTCCAAAAAATTGGCAAAACTCTGTACCCATACCTGAATCTGTACTTAGGTTGTGTTTGATGATGTACCAGAATTATTGGTTGAATTCAGCTGGAAACTCATCTGGCATCAGGGGTTTGTCCCTTTGGAATGAGAAAATGATTAATCTCGGCGGTGCAAGTATTGCTTTGTTTTCTGAATCTGTGACCAGTTTTAGGATGAGTCTCCATGCTTGGTCCCTGTCAATATCTTTCTCTGTGAGGAGGTCTTGGATAAAACTTGCGGTCTGCATTAGAATTGCTTCCTTATATTCAACATAGATGCCATCCCCCAGTTTGATGTGTTGAGTTGTGTTGTTGTGCTTCCTTTTAAGGATGCATTTGCCAAAAAAAACTGTGTTGGGATCGTCTTCCTTGATCCATTTTGAACTTCACTTTTGACGCTAGTTTGGTTCTTCCCATATTTGCAGGCTAATAGCAGGCTTTGTTCCTGATTTGCAATTTTGCGTGGAAAACTGGGGTCGTCTATTGTTCACTGTAGCTGTTCCAACCAAGCAGATTTTATTTTTGTTGGGAAGAAATATTGCCGAAGGCCTCTCTGTTACACTCCTCAAGTCTGGTTTTCAGATGGAGTTTTTCTGTGAATATATTAATGACAAAAATTCTCAAGTTTTTTCTTTTGTTCTACCAAAGTTTGACAAGAGAATTGAACTGTGGTTGGCAGATCCTCATATATTTTTGAACTTGAAGGAGGGCCAACAGTTATGGCAGTAGGGATGAATATCCAATTGGGTTGGTCAATATCAGACAATGTGGAATCATGAACATGAGAGAAAATATGTGCTGAGGCATATACCCAATTGTTGGAAAGAGGAACCAGTTTAGCTTTTCAGCTACATAGTGGAGGCCTTTTCAACTATTACACCATGTATACTTGCCATGACAGAATTTGACACGGACTAGTGAATGATGGTCAATTAGTTGTTGCAAAGGTTGAAATTCTATCATTGAAACATTGTCCTCCTTTTTTTCCATAGCAGACTTGAATATAGTGAAATCCCCTCCCAATATGAAGAACTTGTTTGTCATCCTTAAACCTCAGGTGGACAGCTGCCGGACATATTGGATCCTTGTATTCCCATGCGGGAATGTTTATTCCTGCAATATTTTAGGAAATACCAAATTCAAAAGATTGAAATTAAGCAACCATTCCTCGTAGGAACATTTGATATGATACCAGTTTGTACTTATAGGATCCGAAGGAATGGCTGTCCTTCCATTATCTGAGATTAAGTATTGGTTGTGACCCCAGAATTCTATACTCTTGCTGACCTCATTTGTGTTAGGCCTTTTGATTTCTTGTAACAAATACCTGCTTTTGATAAGTGCACTTCGTTATGAAGAAAACCACTCTTATTCTGAGCACCCAATCGATGTAGGCTCCAGGACAGAATCCCTACATGGACAAATTTGAGGTGCCCAATCCTGAGATCTGCTGCAAAGAGATTTCCACATACATGCATACCAGGGATGGATGCTTAATGCTTATACTGATTGGATCTGCAAGATTGGAGCCTTGGGATTGTTATTTTGGCATTGGTTTCTAAGTTTTTTCAATTTTGCCCAATTATTTGGAAGAAAACTGAAGGTGTCTTGCTACAGATGAGAGTTTCTGTTTTCCTTTTTGATTCTTCATCCCTTGAGCAGCTTTTTTGGTATCTGCTATCGAAGTAAAAATGACTAGATCATTGGATTGCTATGTTAGATAAGAGGCATCCATATCTCTCTTTGATAGACCCATTTGATAGTAATTCATTGGCTGCTCCTGAGAGTCCTTACCGCTGAGATTGGGGTTGGAGAGTCTTCCTTTGCACTGCACAGAGCTATTTGCTTCTTGTGATTGGCAAGCCTGTCAAAGGGATTTGATAAAAAAAAGAGGAGCCTGTTGTGGAATTATAGTATTGCCTTTTCTAGTGCAGTCTTTTTGGACTGTTCCTTAAGGTTTGATTTTTCACACTCGTTGCCTTTTTGATTCTTCCTTCGATTATTTTTCAATATACCCTTGTGAGAACCTGCTGGATTGTCTTTTGGTGCTTCCCAATTTGCTGTTTATGAGGTTCCCCATTTTATCTAGGTCACTTTTCTAAATACTAGAGAAATAATACCAAGGCCATTCTCATGGCGTGCAGCATATAATATTAAAACATGGTGAAACTGACAAGTAATTGTGAGTACTTGGCACTCATCCCCAGAACGAGTAATCAATCTGACACTCACAAGCCGAGTTGATGTCAGAAACTTGTGAGTTTTGGCGAGTAATTACTTGCAATTACTCAACAAAATTCATTGGTTTTTGGCATCGACTCGGCTATCAATGCATAATATCAGGGTTGTAGAAAAAACATTGGTTTTTATTTCAATGGAGTATCAACTAAAGCCATAACGTATAACTTCTACTATATTTGTCACTATAATAGTACTATCCACCTTAGTGGAATTACTATAATACCTTTTGGGCATCCTATAGCCTCTAAAAGATGTTTCTAGAATTATGCTATTTTGTATTTGGTTTGGGGTCAAATGGCTATATAAGCACTAGCCTCTCTCATTGTGAATCAATTTTTTTTAGAAAGCTTTCATATTGGTTGTATCATAGTAGGAATACTCGGTGAGTATGCGAGTACTTGCCAAAAATTATGCCCTGCGAGTATACTTCGTTTATACTTGTGGGTTTTTTTTGGTGAGTATGTGCGAGTTTTAGAACAATATTTGCCGCGAGTACTCAGTAGATACTCGCTGACGCAATCAAAACGCATAAAATATGGATGAAAAACACAAATTTCTTTCCTTTTTAAGCACTCATGCCCCCACACTTTCATCACACAACATTTAAGGCAGCAATATATCTATAAAATAAATGTTTAAGTATAATTTTACATTTGGATGTATACATCTAGTTTCTTATACTTCAAGTTATATTGTGTATATATACTTTCAAGGTGTTTGAGAGTGGTTTCAGACCTCTAGGAGCTATAATGCAAATTCTAGGATTTGGAGAATCTTATCATATTTCAAACTTAGTCAGATTTCAGGGTTTTAGGATTTCAATCTTAGCCATATTTCAGGGTTATAAGATTTCAGGGAGACATCATAGGAGGTATGAAAGCTGCATGAAGGGATGTATGTATGATAGTATGAGAACATCTCTCACAAAGTGCCACAAGCCGTTCCCACCTCATTCCTGGTGCACCCTTTAAGGCGTGCATTTAGGGAGATTTGATGTGCCGACGAGCCCCCACAAGAGAGAGCATCAATCAATGATAACACTGAAATACATATGCCCCACCCGAAGCTCATCATGTGTCACAATACTATAATGTGGAATGGTGTTTTGGGAAAGATAAATATAAACACGAAAGCATAAAGAAAATGCTGAAAGAAATGATGATGCCATTTTGTTCTCAATTTGTATTCAAATCTAATAGAAACCACTTCTCCAACATTTTATAGACTTACTTGTTACATTTTGTAAATGTAATTTGTATAAAATTAATAGTTTTTAAAGAAATTTAAGTATTTTTTATGTTGTTGAGTATTTGTCGAGTCAATTTTTTTTGGTTTGCCAAGTACGAGTATGTGAACTATGGGTTGTATCATAGTTTGCATACTTGTATCCAAATAGTATTCATCAAACCAAAAAAAATTGGCTCAGCAAATACTCAACAATGCTCGACAACTCTTCTCTCCTATGTGTCTCTCCCAGCTTCTTTGTGGGATCCTTCCTCCCATCAACTCTTCCATTCATCTATGTCATTCTCTCCTGCAATACTTGCATCTTGGCGGCTTTCTCCTCTATCACCCTTGATATCTATGACTTTTGCGCACGCCTCATCTTCGCTTTCAACAAAGGCATCTTCTTTGCTTCTTGATCTCTACCCATATGTGCTCAATGGAGAACAACTTTCATCCCCTGCACCTTCTACCCAACACTTTGATCAGAAGATGCTCCTATTTTCGCACACTTGACTACCTCCTTATCGATGATATGTCGGCGCTTGACCTCGTTCCGCACTTTGACTCCCCCTTATTTGCAATTTTGTCGACTCTTCACCTCAAACTTCATTGACAGGATGGTTGTCTCATGTCTAGCAATCTATCAACATCCACTTCCAGCGTTGTTCATGCAACGACTGCCTCACAATCAACATTCTGTGAGCTCTTTCTATAGCTTTTCATAGGCAATCGACAATCGATCAGTGTTTTGCTTCTTTCATTCCTCTATGTACTGATTGCCTCTTATCGACAATTGTGTCGGTGCTTCACCTCTTTTCACCCTTCGCACAATGATTACCTCACATTCAATGATATGTCATCGCTTCACTACTCTTTTTGCACTCGGAATGCCTCACATTCGACGATTTATTAATGCTAAAACTTGCAACCGAACTACGTCAAGTTATCAATTTATTGGTTCCACTATCTTTCGCACTTCGCTAGCGCAATGACTGCTTCACGTTCGATGATCTTTCAACACTTTCATCAATTCTCCTTTGGTATAATCAACTACTGTTAAGCACAAGCTTATACTGAGAGGGGGGGTGAATCAGTATAAGATATTTTTTTGCTTTCGACTATTAATCTTAAATCCAAAACCTCAAATTACTCCGCAATTAATATATTAAAAGCAATCAAAGAATACAATGCAAAACCACACAATGCAAATAGACACAGATTTGTGTGGAAACCTTTTCGGGAGAAAAACACGGAGAAATTCTCTTAATATAAATATTCGTAGGCACCAACCTACAGGAGCACCAACCCCTTTCACTGAGCACCAACTCAGCAAGAGACACCAATCTCTTCAAAACGAAGGCACCAACCTTCTCAGATAAAAACACTTTTCTATCTCAAATTTGTTGTCAAAACAATGGATGATAGAACACTTGATTTATCTCCTTTAGATTCTATCTACACTTGAGTGTTTTCGCTGCTATACTCTTCCTTATACTTGCTGATTTTTTCTTTTTAATATTCTCACAAAAAATTGCCTTTAAAAATTCTGCTCTTTTTTTATTTCTTCCACTTTGGAATCTTTTTTTTTTTTGCCATTCGTTATGCACTTATTTATAACCCACGGAAAGCCACAAATTAAGGTCGTGACTCTTCAAGTGAAAAAGGCATTTCGAACGGTCACAACTTTTCCCAATAGGTCGGCCAAGGTTGACAATTCCGTTCACTTCCGTCAACATTTTCGTTCACTTCCGTCGACATTTCCGTTCACTTTCGGCAACAATTCCATTCACTTCTGTCGACATTTTCGTTCACTTCTGGCAATCAATTCATTTGACATCAATGACAATATTCCAACAATCTCCCCCTTTGTCATTGATGGCAACCACATACTGAAACTGCTCCCCCTTGTTGCACTGTCTCTTCTGTCTGAATCCTTTTTTGCTGTAGCTCCCCCTTTCGATGACATCCTTTTTCTGTACTTCTCCCCCTTTGACATCAATGGCAAAGGGTCTATCCAAGAGCTAGTACTTAGCTCCCCCTCAGCTGATGCTTCCCTTCAGTGGCAAGAAGCAAAAGAAATTACTCCCAACTTTTGTCGTAGGTACTCAAATGTTTCCTTTGGAAGTGGCTTAGTGAAGATATCTGTCATCTGTTCAGATGTGGAAACATATTCCAATTTTACTTGTTGTTCTGCCACCTGTTCTCTCAAGAAATGATACTGTATAGGGATATGCTTAGTTTTGGAATGCATAACTGGATTATTCGAAATACTTATCGCACTAGTATTATCGTAGAATATGGAGATTGGATGATTATACTCTACTTTGATATCTTTCAAGGTTTGTTTCATCCATAGAACTTGTGTACAAGATAGCACTGCCGCTATGTACTCTGCTTCTGCTGTGGATAGAGATACAAAATTCTGCTTCTTATTCAACCATGATACTAGGCTATCTCCAAGAAAGAATGTTCCTCCACTTGTACTTTCTCTATCATCTACACAACCTGCCCAATCTGAATCCGTGTGCGCTACCAATGTGAAGTCTTTACCTCTTGGGTACCACAACCCTTAATCCAAGGTTCTCTTTAAATATCTAAATATACGTTTCACGGCTTGCACATGTGTTTCTTTTGGAGCTGCTTGAAATCGTGCAACCATACCTACTGCTTGCATGATATATGGCCTAGATGCTGTCACATATAGTAAACTCCCAATCATTGATCTATAAAGAGTTTGATCAGTATTCGGAGATTCATCATCTTTGCTCAACTTCGTACTTGGAGCCATAGGTGTGCTAACAGGGGCACACTCCTCCATATGGAATTTCTTCAACATCTCCTTCACATACTTGCTTTGGGATATGAATATTCCTTTGTCAGATTGAGAGATTTGTAAACCAAGGAAAAATGATGACTCACCTAACATGGACATCTCAAATTCCTTTTGTATATCTTCGACAAATATCTTAGACATTTTCTCATTGTCTCCTCCAAAGATTATATCATCTACATACACCACAACAATTAACTGGTGATCTCCTTCAGTTTTGATGTAAAGATTACTATCAGCATATCCTCTCTTGAATCCTTGGTCTTGTAGGTATTTATCAAGCCTAGCATACAAAGCTTTCTTCAACTTGCACACCTAATCCTTGTTTTCTGATAAGAGGAATCCTTCTGGCTGTTCTATGTAAACTTCCTCTTCTAGATTGCCATTTAGAAATGCTGATTTAACATCCATTTGATAAACTTTGAAATTTTTGAATACTAAAAATGCAAGAAATATTCGAATTGCTTCTAATCTAGCAACAGGAGCAAATGTCTCTTCAAAATCTACACCTTCTACTTGAGCATACCCCTTACATACCAACTTTGCTTTGTTCCGAGTGACTTGGCCATTTTCATTCAATTTGTTTCGAAAAACCCACTTAGTGCTAATCACATTTTGATCCATTGGCCTGGGTACAAGTTCCCAAGTCTCATTCTTCTCAATTTGATCTAACTCTTCTTCCATTGCTTTTACCCAATGTTTATCATGACTAGCTTCAGAAAAATTCTTAGGCTCTACCTTGGATAAGAAAGAGAAATTTACATGCTCAGGTATACATACAATTTTTCTTCGGGTTTGCACCCCTGCATCAATGTTGCCAATGATCTAACTTTCAACATGATTCTTCTGAACAAAGTGAGATGGTGCTTTGGTGTCCTGCCTTTCAGATTCACTCAATTTTTCTACATTTTCTTCCTCCCCTTCTTCTACAAGATTGGGTATTTCTAAAGGCTATTCTGAAGGTTCTATTGCCTTTTGATTCATGATCTCATCTATTTTAACACTAGCACTTTCTACGATAGTTTGTAGCCTTTTGTTATAACATCTATAGGCTTTGCTTTCGATGAAGTAGCCAAGAAAAATTCCTTCGTCAGCGCTTGAATCAAATTTGCCCAAGTTTTCTTCATTCCTGTTGATAAAACATTTACTTCCAAACACTTTGAAATGTTTGACCGAAGTTGGTCTTCCTTTCCACAATTCGTAAGTAGTTTTGTCATTATTAACTCTGATTTGCCTTTTATTCAAGATATATACTGCTGTATTAACTGCTTCTCTCCAAAATCTATCTGATAGCTTAGATTCATTCAACATAGTTCTAGCCATCTCTTGAACGGTTAAATTTTTTCTTTCCACCACTCCATTTTGTTGTGGAGTCCTTGCAGCTGAGTATTGTCTCTTAATTCCATGATCTTCGCAAAACTCAATGAATTCATTTGAAATAAACTCACCTCCTCGATCTGACCTTAGGCATTTTATTTTCAGCTCTTTTTCATTTTCTACTAATGCCTTGAAAGCTTTAAACTTTTCAAATGCTTCTGATTTTTCTTTTAGAAAGGCTACCCATGTCATTCTAGTATAATCATCAATGAGCAACATAAAGTAGCTCTCACTTTGCATGCTTTCAGTTCTGGTAGGACCACAAAGATCCGTATGACTTAGCTCTAGTGGTTTGGTGGTCGAATATTCCTTCATTCTGAACCTTGTTCTGGTTTGCTTCCCGTGTTGGCATTGCTTGCATAGAGTGCTTGAAGGTTTTGTTATCTTGGGCATATCTCGCACACCCTGTTTGTTGCTGATTTTCACAAGATTATCAAAATTTATGTGCCCTAACCTTCTATGCCAAGCCAACTCTCTTCAACTTGACTTAGACAACATTTCTCTCCTCTCATTTCTCCAAGCATGTATAGGTTGTTTGTGGTTCTATGAGCATCTGCAATTAGTTCTCCCGTGTCTCTTTTTCTGATCTCGCAACCTTCAGAAAAGAACTTGAGTGTGTGTCCTTGATCACACATTTGGCTAACACTTAAAATATTATGCTTTAACCCTTCCATATATAACACATTTTTTGTTTTGTTTTTTCCATTATCGAGACTAAGTGTACCTTTTCCTGTTATTCTGGGTGTAGTGTTGTCTCTAAACTTCACCGTGCCTTCATTGATTTTTTTTAACAAGATGAATTTGCTTTTATCTCCAGTCATGTGTCTCAAACATCCACTATCAATGAATCATTGTTGTCCTTCATCTCTAGCATGGAATGTTGTTTGAACAATCATGGATTCTTCTTGCTTCTTCTTCCAGGGCTTTGATGGTTCTCTTTTCTTTATCATTGGAGCTTTGAACTTTTGATCTTGTCTTACAGATTTAAAAACACTTCTACAATAGCATGCTATATGTCCATAGTTGTTGCACTTGTAACAAACTATAGCTTCATCAAAGTTTGATAAGGGAGCAAACGAATTGTAGTTTCTGTTCGAAGCTCCATAGGTTCCTTTGTTTCTACTCCTGACTTCAATATCCTTGGCTCTCTTTCTACAATTTAATTTCTTATGACCAAAATGATTGCAATAATAACAATATCCATCAAAATAATTACCAAACCTGGTTTTATTTGCATATCTTGGAGCAAATGGTCTTCTAAAGTTTTGTTCTCCTTTGCTTTCTTTGTTGATAGAGCTGGTTTTTGTATTCAAGGCTTCTTCCTTCTTGGTCTCCTTTTTCACTGGTTCCTTAAGAGTTTTAGCATAGCTCTTAGCTTTCTCTTTTTTCTTCTCATACCCAATCCCTGACTTGTTAGATGGTGATCTTTGACTCTCTAGAATCTTATTCAAAACTTGAGTGCTTTTCTCAGATTTCAATTCACTTGCTATTTTAGAATTCGTCTTTTCTAGATCCCTTTTTAAAACATCTATATTAGATTCATACCTTTCGCAGTCTTCTCCTTTCTTCTTTAGCTGATTCGTTAGATCTTCTTCAATTTTATTTGCTTCTTCGATTTGGACTTTTAGATCAACAATTACCTTGTTTGATTCCTCAAAGACTTGTGATGTTTTCACTTTGAAGTCTCGATTCTCTTCTTTATATTTTCGGAGTTGTAACTTTAGTTTCTGATTCTTCTTCTTAAATGCTTTTATTTCTTCCAATGCACAAATAAGTTCTTCAAGGTTCACTTCACCTTCTTCTTCCATGTCTTTGTCTTCCTCCAAATTATTTTTGCTGGTGGTGGCATTTTCTTCTGTAGCCATGAACAGAATCTCTTTATTATCACTCTCAACATCACGTTCTTTGTTTTCTTCGGATGAGCTGCTATTGCTCTTGGAGTATAGGCTTTTCTTTTGTTTCTCAAATCTTTGCTTGTCTTTGCTCGGCTTGAATCCTTTATTGTACTTTGATTTGTTTCTCTCATCATCGCTATTTCCTTTATTTGGACATTTGGTTGCAAAATGACCAATTTTACCACAATTAAAGCATTTAAATGGTAACTTTCCTTTATATTTGCCCGATCCTTTCTTTAGTTTCCGAATGAATAGAGCTTCATTTTCATCTTCTTCACTACTTGAATTTTCACTTGATTCTGGTTCTTTGATCTTCTATTTCTTCGAGACCTTGAATGATGCTTCCTTTTTCGACTGTCTCTCAGATTCGGTTCTCATTTCGTAGGCCGTAAGAATTCCATGGAGCTCGTCCATTTTCATCGTGTCTAAATCCTTCATTTTTTCAATGGCAGAGACCTTCGCATCAAATCTCAATGGTAGGGATCTCAAGACTTTCTGAACGATCACAGATTCTTCAATTTTCTCTCCGAGTCCTCGAATGACATTAACAAGATCATCGACACGAAGAAGATACCCAGCAATGTTTTCATCATTCTTCATTTTTAAACTTTCAAACTGCCTCCAGTGGGTTTGGAGTTTTGCTTTTCTAACCTTACTATCACCTTCATAAATAGTGTTGAGTTTATCCCAAATGTTTTTTGTAGATTCACAATGCATAACCTTAACAAACTCATTTTTTTGAAAGCCCGCATAAGATTGCATTCATAGCTTTCGCATTGTTCTCATTGGCCTTTTTTTCGGTGGCATCCGTTGGTGCAATTTGTGGCGTTGTGTATCCTATTACCACTGCTTGCCAAATATCAAAACCTAGGGCCATCAAGTAAGTCTTCATTCTTATGCTCCAAAATGCATAATTCATTCCATCGAACAAAGGAGCCTTGTTAGTGGAGAAATCATCCAGCACTTGAGATCCTGCCATATGTGCTTTCCAAGATCTACCTTCTAGCAGTTGTACTAACACCGAAGGAACTGCGGCTCTGATACCAATTGTTAAGCACAAGTTTATACTGAGAGGGGGGGTGAATCAGTATAAGATATTTTTTCGCTTTCGACTATTAATCTTAAATCCAAAACCTCAAATTACTCTGCAATTAATATATTCAAAGCAATCAAAGAATACAATGCAAAACCACACAATGCAAATAGACACAGATTTGTGTGGAAACCCTTTCAAGAGAAAACCACAGAGAGATTCTCTTAATATAAATATTCGTAGGCACCAACCTACTGGAGCACCAATCCCAAAAACAATTTTGTAGGCACCAACCTACAAGAGCACCAACCCCTTTCACCGAGCACCAACTCAGCAAGAGACACCAATCTCTTCAAAATGAAGGCACCAACCTTCTCAGAAAAAAACACTCTTCTATTTCAAATTTGTTGTCAAAACAATGGATGATAAAACACTTGCTTTATCTCCTTTAGATTCGATCTACACTTCAGTGTTTTCCTTGCTATACTCTTCCTTATACTTGTTGATTTTTTCTTTTTAATATTCTCACAAAAATTTACCTTTAAAAATTTTGCTCTTATTTTATTTCTTCCACTTTCGGATCTTTTTTTTTTGCCATTCGTTATGCACTTATTTATAACCCATAGAAAGCCACAAATTAAGGTCCTGACTCTTCAAGTGAAAAAGTCATTTCGAACGGTCACAACTTTTCCCAATAGGTCGGCCAAGATTGACAATTCCATCGACATTTCCGTTGACAATTCCGTTCACCTCTGTCGACATTTCCGTTCACTTCCGGCAACATTTCCGTTCACTTCTGTTGGCATTTTTGTTCACTTCCGTCGACATTTCCGTTCACTTCCATTGACATTTCCGTTTACTTCCGTCAACATTTCCGTTCACTTCTGTCAACAATTCCGTTCACTTCCGACAACAATTCCGTTCACTTTCGTCGACATTTCCATTCGCTTTCGGCAATCAATTCATTTGACATCAATGAAAATATTCCAACAACTACCTCTGTCAAAGATCTATCGGCGCCTTCCACGTCCTTGCTTCAACGCTTCTCTCACACTTTCTCTAGCCATTCCTACTTAACTCAATCACTATGATGGTTACTTACAACCAAAAAAACCCTCACGCTACCCACCGTTGTGCTTCTCTATCACAATCCTACGCACGTGCCTTGGACTCTTGAACCATAGCCGCAAAGCTTCTATTCGTGATCCTACGTAGCCCATCCTCTTGCTGAGTTATCTCTTCTTCTCACCTCTTTCTCCTCTACCCATTTTTCTTCCTAGTGGAGAAAAGCACTCTGCTAGCTACCTCTCATTTGGGGGTCTGCTAGACTTCTTTCGTTCCTAAAGTCACACCTCTTTGTTCTCTACCCACCTTTTCATAGTAAAGAACAAAACTCTACTAGTTGCCTCAAGTTTGGCACTCTATTAGCCTTCCTTCCACTAGCTCACATCTCACTTGCAGGCTCAACCCACTCTCTCTACATTCCACAAAGTTTGAAATTTTGGTCTGATACCAGATGATGCAATTGCGATTAGGGTTCCTAGTAAAGGCATGCCTTACATCATGTAGCCGAAGGATACTCTCACCGAAACGTTCGCACTTGTGCACAACATATACACAATATCATAGTTCTCATTAATGAACTCGAGGTTACAAGATATTAATAGTTTCTCAACTTTACAATGGATCTCTTA
This sequence comes from Torreya grandis, assembly GCA_037957365.1. NCBI lineage: Eukaryota > Viridiplantae > Streptophyta > Pinopsida > Cupressales > Taxaceae > Torreya > Torreya grandis. The sequence continues at coordinate 2,506,891 of JARHVA010000743.1, read as the reverse complement.
GCTCTACAAAATCCAAACCTCAGACATGGATCTCTCACCCCACTATGGTGTCCTTAGACTCCCATGTCCTCAAGGTTGTAATATCCCTCTTCGCTTGATGATCAATCATGAAGATATTTCTAGCCTTTTCTATTCCCGGAGGTTAGAAATAAATTAAACAATAAGGGAATATGAGAATAATTAAATTGAGGCCAAAAAAAGTTATAGTTCCGTTTAATTTTATTTAATTATTCATTATGAATAAAAGTGGGCCCACTTTAAGTGAACTTCTTATTCACTAGGTGACTCAACATGGGGGTTAATAAATTAAAAGAGAAGCCTAAGTCTATATTTTTGGAAAAGGACGATTTATTAAAATAGAAATAAGATCTTTTATGGGGATTTGATGGCTTTTTTGTGAGGAAGGATAAAGGCATTGATTGGCTTTGAGAAAGCATTCAGAAATTAATCTTGATTTTTATTCTCTTATCAAGCTATGAAGAAAACTTTCACCAAGACGAAACCCTTGAGATGAATGGGACGAAAACCCCATTGAATTATATACTTTGGAATGACTGAGAGTTCTGTGCAAGTTCATTGCGTAGAGTTTGATGAAGGTGTTTGGGACAAATGGAAGCAATCTGAATTGATTCTGGAAAGACGTGTGACCATTGAGGCTGAATCGCTGCATGTAGTGGATGAGACGTGCCCTGTTTATCAAGGAACTATTACTTGTTGAGTTTCACGTGGAGCTTGGAGGTTGATTTATGTGTGCAAACGTTGGAGGACTATCAAAATCAAGTCGTGGCTCCTAAAGGAAATTTTGGGCGCACTACCAAATATTCTATATCTCAGACCAATGTATTCTCTAGGTTCATTGTTTGCTTATGCTCTATTATTCATTTCTGCAATACTATATGTAAGGAGTTCCATTAGGTGTTTACTAGGCGTCTATGATAGTCTTGTCATTCTGGGTTAATTTCTATGCATGTTCTTGGGTTGTACTATAAACCTGGGCAATTCTCAAGTCAAATAAATTGTAATGAAAATTCAGGAAAAGTCATTGATTACATGCATTTTCATTTTATGAAGTTGTTCATCATTCATGCAAAATTTTGAATGCATTTGTAAAGCATAACCTCTATTAAATTTGAAATTTCATCAAACATCTACATACAACTGGGAAAGCATATTTCAAGGCTACCAACCAACTCTAGGCTCACTCAGCTATGCAACCGTGTAGAATCTCCCATCTATGAGCCAAGCTTCTTTTTGCAACTTAGCCAAGTCTCTCAAAAAGTTCAAGACTTATAATTATTCGGCCCTGCCTCTCCTTTTATAGTTGGTCGACGCTTGGTTGTCACCATGTCTTCTATGTATGGGACGACAATTGCATTCAATGAGGCATTGTGCGAATCTACAGGGTCTGCGCAAATCTGGAGGCCTACCCTAAAGTAGCATAAACTTTTACAGACTTCAAACCTAGTCAGTTTTGTCCTTTGTGCGGCCATATCAATCACACAACTACTTTAACCTAGTAAAAAAACAAAGTGTAGATCCACATGGCTAGCTATTCAAATCAGTCTTACTTCCTTGAATTCTGCTTAGAATGCTTTGAGCATTGGTTCCTTTGCACAATTGAATATCCGCGTGCTCTTGCACCTCAGACCCTTCTATGCTTATTGTGTACCATTAATGCTTGTGTCTTGATTGCCTAAGAGATTTTTCACATGATTAGTGATTCTTCCACGCACTCCTACGCCGTGCTTGCGATTTAGTTGCACACTTTCAACTCTTTGCACTCCCTTTGTAAGCTTGCCCCTCACACCTTATCCGTGCATGTCCAAAGTTGAGTTCAGTTGCGACCACCCTTTTGTAGCACAACATCTACAAGCAATTCCTCTTACACCTTGCACTCCTACGCCTTGAAAGTCTTTAGTTTTTCATGCAAATCTATACCCCTGTGGATTGCTTTGTGTTTTGTTGTGTGTCCTCTCTTTTGCGTGTACTTACTAGCCCTTGCGCACACTCCATGCCTTTGCCTAAACTTTGCAACCCGTAATTCATCTAATTCCTGCACAACTCCAAGCTATCTTCCTCCCATGCAAGTGGACTCTTGAGCAGTCCTAAGGCCTCTGAAACTAATGCATCGTGCCACCATGCACTTGCAAAATGGGTTTATTCTTTGATTGACTGATTCTCTTTTTGGGTGATGCAAGATTCGCAATTTGCCTAAGACACTCCTGCATCAAAAGAAGAGAAAGATAGCTAATTAGAGGTGGTGGATAGAATATGCCCAAGCAATGGGTAAGGCAATGATAAGGGTAATCATAGCTAGGCGTAGGAGGCCAGTTTATGCTATAGAAAGTGGCTAGAAAAGGAAGAAGAAACAAAAGACAAAATTTAGAGGTATCTAACAAGGTGGAAGGGACACCATTGTCAATTCCATTGGCCAAGAGAATGGTTCTACCATTCACCCAGTTGTCATGATATGGAGATCACAAATTTGAAACCTCAAGTATCTAATGCAGGAGCATCCAAGGGTACACGCAATCTTGCATCAAAAAAAAATAGTAGTTATGTGTTCATGTGGTTGAGTTGGTTTGGTGCTTGTTTTGGCATGGCAAAAAAATGATTTAAGTATCAATTCTCCAAAACTTTTGTGACATCAATTACATTCGAGAAGGATCAATTTCATGAACCTACATGGTTCCAAGCGAGTTGGTTGAGTTTCTCAACTATCAGTAAAATACAAGAAGTGGTGGTGTTCTTTGACGGGTTAAAACAGGTATCTTGTTGGCATAGGTAAAAAGGGCATTGAGGACTTAAACCTAAATGTGATTGCATTTTTGGATTCCCCACGAAAAGTTATGCACTTTCAAATAAATAAAATCTCGTTTTGTGTCCGTATGCAAAAGTTATGGCCTCTAACTTGGCGATTGTGTAACCATACTGACAATTTCACAACCACCAATTTGCATAAAGTGGCAAAATGTTTCACTCGTGTGAATTTCCAAAAGAAAGTACCGGTCTAGAATGATGAATTGTCGTTTCTTGAACATTTCAAGGGAAAAGTTTTAAGATTTGGCTTTGATTAGAAGGGCAGGAAAAAACAAGAGTTTTGGAGCTTATTCTTCAAGAGTAGAGAGCAGCATGAGAATGTATCGAGTCCAGAATGCATTGTGTGAGGTATTAAGTCTTATTCATGTAATCTAATAACCCTATAGAGACAACTGATTTTGAGAATGTATGTGTGTGTGTAATGAAATCTCAGTAACATGTGTTGAACATCAAGAAAGAGTGTTGTGTTTCAAATTTGAGTAGTGTGCTAGTGTGTGTGAGACCATAAGAGAGTGAGTGTAAATTCCAGCTAGGGAAAAAGCCAGCCATTCACTTGGCCCACTCATTCCCATCTACACTAATTGGTATTAGAGCAAGGTTTGCTTTGTTGGGTTGGGTGTGTGAAACTCTTGTTGACCTAGTTGCAAGTTGTGAAAGAGAAGCTTACATAGCACAAAGGATGGATGTGTTGCAGGTGTATCAAAAGTCATGTTAGTGCAGATAAAGTGTGAGAGGCTCTTGTTTGAATCTATTGTAGGTTGTGAAAGAGAAGCTCGTTGAGAAGAAATGGCACACAAAGGAGGAAGATCACCGCGAATAGAAAACATGGTAGAGATGTTTAAGGAAATTACAATTGAGATTGCATGTCATGGAGACTACACCATGCAAAGGAGTTGTTGCAGCTGTGAGTGAAGATGAAGAAGAAGAAGATGTTGATATCCCTACAAGCAAAGTTGGATGTCTTGGAGAGAGAACAAGCAAGTAAAGAAAAAAGACCAACAAATGTCATCGTGAAAGGAACGCTCACTAGCAATGTTATTTCGTTTTGTGGTAGAGAGAGCCAAAGGAGCTCACGAAATGGGCAGTTGAGTTAGAGAATTTATTTGAAGAGGAAAATGTAGAAGACCCCAAACAGGGTAAAGATTGCAAGTAAGAGACCGTGTGATAGTGCAGCTATGTATTGGAGAGTTCTCCAAGTGAAGAGACAAGAAAGAGGAAAGGAGGAGGTGGGAATTTGGGAACAAATGGTTTCCAAGTTGATGGGTCTAGTGGTGCACTCAAGAATGCAAGTAGCATGGTTAAAGAAACTCCAAGTCTTGAGACTCGAGAGAGAGAAGATGACTGCCTCGAAAGGCATTAGGCAAGGGAAGTTTCCATATGAGCAGCTCAAAGCTATTTTGAGAAATAACAAGGAGAAGGATATGAGTGAAGTGAAGAGGATTGCTTTGAGAGGCAATACGAGAGTAAGGTTCCCATGTGAAAAGCACGAGTCTGTTTTCAAAAACAAGGAGAAAGAAATATGTGAGCAGCCCATAGAGGAAGGAATCCTTATGAAAGAGGATGTGGAGGTGATAGATTGTTCACCGGAAGAAGGAGACCCATTAATGGATGACAGGTAGCGAGTTTGGCGTATCTCATAAGTGGGAAAAGGCAGAATTACCCTTGGTCAATAAGGGAAATGCATTTGTTTTTTTCTCTTTTGCAAGTAAGGAAGGTTCAAGACAACCAAGGAAATCTACATGTTTCTTTGAAGGAAACAATACATATGAATGAAAACGACAGCAATGAAGATGTTCAGATTTCCATGAAGGAAACAATGAATGTGGCTGAAGTGGAAAATTATGGACATGAGGTGAGTATGGCTGAAGACCATCTCTATGAAGAAGAGGAATACAATCAAGAGAAGAATGAGGAGAGGACAACAATGAAGGTTGTTGACAATGAACCTTTAATAGTCCATCATGTGATTATAAGCTAGGAGAAGAATGCAACACAATAGAGAAGAGTTGGCTAACATGTCTATAAGGCATGATGAAGCACTTGACGAAGTGTTTGTGGTAACTGTTGATTCCCATAGTGTGTTTGATCTATGCGTAGGTCCAACAACAAAGAAGATGGCAAAGGAGAGACAAAAGTGTGGTTCAGTCCAGCATGTTCATTTGTAAGAGAAACAAAGAGAAGAGGTGGAACAAGAAGATACTATTGCAACAGTAGTTGAACTTGTTGGTAAAGACATGACAATAACTAAGGTTTGTCTTTAAGTTAACATGGAGACAAGAGTGAGTGGGAAGTTGATGGCCCAAGGATTTCATCAATAGAACATGCAAGTGGGAATTCATTTGAAGCAATTGGAGATGGGAGAGAAGACTCTCAAAAGAAACATTGGAAGAGATTGACAAGAAGAAGAAGACCTTCGCAATAGGACAGCGGTAGAGAGTGGAGGGTATACATTAAAACTCCATCTTGAGAGATAGATAGAGAGTGAAACAAAGGAATAAATTTAAAAAATTGTAAATAGAGGTTGCTACAAAGAGCATTTGGGCACAAGAAGATGAAGAATGCAATTCATGTGACATAGAGGCAAGAGTGAGTGGGAAATTGATGGCCCAAGGATTTCATCAATAGAACATGCAAGTGGGAATTCATTTGAAGCAATTAGAGATGGGAGAGAAGACTCTCAAAAGAAAGATTGGAAGAGATTGACAAGAAGACCTTCGCGATAGGACAGTAGTAGAGAGAGGAGGGTATACATTAAAACTCCATCGTAAGAGATTGATAGAGAGTGAAACAGAGGAATACAGTTCAAAAACTGTCAATAGAGGTTGATACAAAGAGCATTTGGGCACAAGAAGATGAAGAATGCCATTCATGTGACGTAGAGGCAAAGAAGGACATAGAGATGGTGGATATGTTTCTACAAGGCACAATGAATGATACAGGTGGCATTGCAAATGTGGGACCAGCCCATAGGCATTGGAGAAGAGATTCTTATGAGTCAAGGTATTCGCTATTTTCATATGGACAATGGCAGTGCAAGGTTCTTTGCACATGGCATACTTGTGATGTCAAAGGAGATGAAAAAGAAGATTACAATCAACCTACACTTATATAAAGAGGATGAGAATAGAAGAAGACAAGGATGCGGTAGCAGCAGAGATACAATTGGAAGATGATGAGATTGAGAAAATGTTTCTAAAAGCGTTAGAGTCACATGGTAAAAGAGAGATGGTAGAGAATGAGCAAGTTGCTGCATGTGGTAGAGAAGATGAAGATAGGCTAGTTGGGACAGCATTCCAAAAGGAGATGATCTTTTTGGAGTCATTTTGAAGATGAAATTTAGAGAATAAGATTTTGTAGCAAAGGTAGTGAGTTTGTTTGACATTGCAATGAGGGCAGCAAGAGAAGAGGATATGAAGACTGCCTTACAGGTAGCATAGAGGCTATGGGCGATCATTTGGATGCCCAAAGGTATGTTGAGTTCTTTAACACACAAGCTAGAAAGGAACTAAAGCATGAGTTTCATGTTTGTGTTGTTGTGATATCAAAGATAACAAAGGAGTTGAGTATAGATGGAAGTTGTTGGTTCAAAGCCAATGAAAGCTAGAACAATAGAAGTGCTAAATACACTTGGTGGTGGTGGAAGGAAAGCGATGGATCAAATCCCACAACAAGATGGAAGAGGATAAAAAGAGGTAATTGCAGGTGGTGGACGGATTATGTCCAAGCAATAGGTAACACAATGAGAAGGGTAACTAGAGCTAAGCAGACGGTTTATACTATAGTAGGTGGCTGGAAAAGGAAGAAGAAACAAAATGACAATTAAGAGGTACCTAACAATGTAGAAGGGGACAACATGGATCGATACAATCTTGGAAGTGGTTGTGTTCGTCGAAGAGCTGAAAACGATAGGTTGTGTGGCATAGGTTAAAAGGGAATCAAGGACATCCCTAAACCTAATTGGATTGCATGTTCGGAATCCTCTTGAAAATTTATGAACTTCCAAAATAAAATCTTGTTTGAGTCCATATGCAAAAGATATGGCCTTCAGAAGTTGGCAAACTTTGCAGTGATGAATCTGTCGATTTGCACTAGGCCGCAATTTTTCAAGTTTAAGTGGCAATTGCATGACCACCTCGTACATAAAGTGGCGGTTTCGAAACAACAAGACTGCATAAAAAAGTGGTTTCACCCACGTGAATTGCAAAACAAAAGCAAGGCACAAAATATTGAATTGTCGTTTCTTGAACATTTCTAAGATGCGAACGAAGGTAGAGAAAGATTTGATTAGAGGGACGAGGGATGGTTTGTAGAAGTCTCATACTCGTCGCACTAACCATGTTCTGTCTACTATGAATGTGCGGGAGGAGGAAGTTGAAGCACTTGGTTTCTCGGGAGGGGAAATCATTAGAATTCTTCGAAACACGCATCGGCCATGTATAGGGGGCCAGCCAACCGCTGACCCGGAGGTAGCATTTGTGGGAACCTCCCAAAAAGGATTGGCTCGATGGTGATCGGCATCTCCAGATCACTTTGCTCCGGTCGTTGAGCTCTGTTAGGGCATATAGAGAGGGGGGGCACTCTATTTGGCCCCTCTCCCACCCCCCATAGAGCCCCAACCCCGGGGTTCTACCCAGGGCTCTACAGGCTCTACAGGGGGCGGCTATATCTAGTCTGCACCCCATATATAGATAGGCGCCTGCCCATCCCAGATATCTAGAGGGGATTGGGGGGGCCATCTCTCCATACTATATAGAGGGTTGCCAAAAAAACTATAGACAATTGGGGGGCCATCTATCCACATAGGGGGTTGGGGGGTTGGGTCGAAGGCGGCTCGGCTATATATAGAGAGTCGGCACCCTATATCTCTATATGGCGACCCCCTAGATAGAATTGGGTCGCCATATAGAGATATAGGGCGCTCGGCCGACTTCCGACCATATATAGATATAGGGAGAGGGCCGAGGTTCTCCCTCCTCTCTAGGAGGCCGAGGGCATCTAGTTGGCACTCGACCGCCCCTATTTAAGCCTTTAGGCTGAGGGTTTCCCTCTCCCCAGATAGATCGAGGGGGGATCGAGAGCACCCTAGATAGAGTTGGGGCCCTCGCCCCCCCCTCTATAGATGGGGATAGAGGGGGCTGAGCGCGTCGAGTCCTTGCGGTCGAGCCGCTCGATTGCTTTCCCCATGGCCCACCACTGCTTTCCGGGTTTTGATCTGCGGCGTCGTCTCAGTCGTTGTGGTCGACGGGGAGGATAGAGATGAATGAATTTCCTTTTGAGAGAATGATGAAGAATGCACTTACCGAGACGGAAGCCAAAGGTTTTTCTCGTAGGTGGACATATCGAACCGAAATACTCTCTAGGATTGACATCTTGATACATTGGTTTCCCATGATAATAATCACTAAACCGACTTGAATCTGAACTACGATTTAGATGAAGTCTCACGGAAATTGGATTGACTTTTCTTGCCATATTCTAGCGGCGCCCTTTCCTCCTCCCCTTGATTCTCGGAGGTTTTCGTTCCGTGCAAAGGCAAACTCTCCGGATTTATGGCCAACCTTTCCTTTAGTGATCTTGCAACGAACAGTTTTTTTCCGCTGGCGGAATGGGAGATCCACGTGACCAAATCTTCCTGCAACTCTCTCTATTGCTCCTCATCTTCAACAAGAAAGCATCGACAAAACTGCCCTTCCATATAGATCATCGTGGCACAAACTCATTTCGTCTCCTCACTACAGTTCGAAATCCTGCTTTTGGCAGCTCTCCTCAGGGTGAGTATCTCGTCCTTAAAGGCCCCCTAGAGATCTATATGGCTCCTTCCCCTCCCAAATAGATAAGATAATATTTGCTACTCCATCTATATATATGGGATAAGTTATATAGGGAGTGGGAGGGGTAGGGGGCCTCCTCCCCCCCATATGTCCAATTGGCGTCAGGGGATACCCTCCCCCCTCGGCCTCCCCGAGAGAACCCCCCATGCCCTATATATAGATATGCCCCGCTCCCCCCTCTCTATCTATTCTTTATGGGGAGCCCTAATAGATAGAGTAGATCAAATCTATATAGGGCCAAAGAAACCTAGATAGATATATATGGGGTCGGGCAGGCGAGCAGATGGGGCTCTCTATATATTCTCTATGGGGTGAGCGTAGCGAATACCCCTTCCCCCAAGCCCTATATATCTATTTGGGCCCCCCAACCCAATATATAGATATAGATATAGATATAGATCCCCAATCTATAGAGTGGATCAGATCTATATAGGGGTCGAGGGGCGGGAGGGCCTCTCTATATATAGGAAACTCACTCCCATATAGAGTTTAGTTTAGTTTAGTTTATATAGAGGGCCAAAAAACCCCCATATATATAGAGAGGGGGCCCCCTCTAACTCTATCTAACCCTAATCTATAGAGAGAGGGGGGGGCACCCCCAATAGATAGAGATAGAGCCCATTAAACTCAATTGTAGCTTCTACTGATCAGGTTGTCAAGAAGGCATATGAAAACAACGGCAAGGCAAATAATGTTATTCTTTGTGGACTGTCAAACTCAGAATTTGTCAAAGTTATGCACTGTCAAAGTGCAAAAGATATCTGGAACAAGTTAAAGAGTATTTATGAAGGAGATGATAAAGTGAAACAAGCCAAACTACAAACATTTAAAGGGCAGTTTGAGAGTCTTAAGATGAATGAAGAAGAAAAGATTGCCGACTACCTCCTCAGGGTAGATGAAATAGTGAATGCTATCAGAGATCTTGGTGAAGAAATGGAAGAGTCGACTATACTCAAGAAGATGTTAAGATCGCTACCATCAAGATATGATTCGAAAATTTCTGCAATAGAGGAAGCAAGAGATTTGGACAAACTCACTGTTGATGAGTTGCATAGAACATTCACAGCCTATGAGATGAGAATGGGAAAGACAGACACCTTTAAAAGAGTAGCTGCATTCAAAGTAGCAAAGCAGGCAAAAAAAGAAATTTCTCTATCTGAATCTATGGACTCTGATGGAGAAGCTAATTTTGCCAAAAAACTAAAAAGAGGATCAGGAAAATATAAAGGCAAGCTACCATTCAAATGTTTTAACTGCGGAAAGGTAGGACACTTTAGTGCCAAATGTCCTTATAATAAAAAGGACAATTCTGAGCAAGAATAAAGCAGCAAAAAGGTGAAACCTCACTATGCAAAAAAGAACTTGTTCAAGAGCAAGAAAGGTTTATATACAACAGAAGACAGTGACTCAATAAAGGGTAGTGTTAGTGATAGTTCGGATGATGATCATGACTGTGCTTTTGTAGCAAAGGGATAAGAATTTTTGTTCATGGCAGAAGAATCCACTCCCATAAATCAAGAACAAGACGAAGATGAAGATTGGGATGAAGAAGAGGAAGGTGAAGTTGATTTAGAAGGTGAGATAGTTTGTGCTCTAGAAGAGATTGAGAAACTAAGAAAAGAGAACTCAAAACAAAAGAAGCTTGGGCGGAAGGAGCTTGACAAATCTAATCAAATGATAGTGACTCTAAAAACTCAACTTGAGAAGGCTAAAAGAATAGAAGTAGTTAAGATGGAACTATAGACAAAATCCAAAGAATGCATGAAGCTTGAAGCAGAAATAGTAGCTTTGGGGAAAGAACTTGAGAAGGCAAAAAGTCAAATAGACAAAAGTCTAAAGTTGACAAAAGGATTAGACATTCTTAATAAATTAATCAGTGGTCAGAAGACTTCAAACGAAAAATCTGGTCTTTGATATGAGAAAGGAAATGGCTCATCAACTAGTATGTCGACCAACCTATATGATAATTTCAAAATTGGAGCAGAAGCAAAGAAAGAAAGGATCAACAAGGACACTAAGAATGATCCAAACAAAGATAAGATGAGAAGAATGAATTCTGAAAGAAAGCTTGAAATCAAAGATGTTGAAGGATATACTAAATTGGCAAATTTGAAGGAACGAAAGTATATGAAAGATCAATATATTGCACTAAAGAATGTTATGACCAAGTATTATTCATCCTTTTATGGTTATTGTTACAACTTTAATCAGTTTGATATAGGGCTATTGAATGTAGAGCTATACTTACAAGGAGAACTAATTTTGTAAGTAGAACTCATTTGCTCTTTTGTTAGATTCAAGTACAATATGCTACAATTGCAATAATTTTGGTCATATAGCCAGACATTGTAGGACTAACCTTGTAATGTCAAAAATGAGCAATGTAAATGAATGAATGAATGAGTTTTAATAACGTCCACGAGACCAAACAGTCTATGGGACCAAGTGTCAAGACCATTAGGAGTTCTTCAGATGCCTTTCGATGTCAACCTGCCTCCTATGAATCTTTACCAATAGCCAGGCCGTGTTGTGTAGCCTCTCTTCCTCAAATAACTCACTAAAACTGCCCACATTCACGCTGTTATCCTGTTGCATATGGATATCCTTGTACGCATCGCACTCCCTAATGAAGTGTCGTTCAGTTTCAACCGCTCTATCACTGCAAAAAATGCAAGTCCTATCTTCCCATCTTTCCTTGGGAACCATCCATCTACCAGTTTCACACCTAAGATGGTGTGAACCGGTCTTCAATTGTGCCACTAGGAGCCTAGCTTTACTTTTAAGATTGGCACTTAGGTATGCTTTATCCCCGTGTTTCCAAGTGGGATTGAACTCTTTAATATAATGCATTTTTTACGCCCAATCTGATTTGACCACATGGCAGTCCTGAATTTTTCTAACACACTTTTTTATTTTCTCTTTGGTGTCAGGGCACTCATGTAACTTAATGTCCCATTTTCCCAGCCACTTGATGTTTTGCTTCATTCACATCTTCTTCCTCCGATCTAACACCTCGTTCACCACCATTTTGGGCCACCAGTGATTCCCCATGTTTTCAACCTTTTTTAGGTAGCTTAGTAATTGTGAAATCGCCGCAGCTTCCATTGGGAAAGTACCGGCTACCGCCAAGAGAATCTCATATGGAACAGTTGCTTTAACTTTAAGACTATTGGTGATAAGATGTTTTTGAATTCTTTCCAACTGTCTCCATCTGTGATTTGACATGCTGCTTCCCCAAACCTCACAATTGTAGAGGACAACCGGTGTGACCAACAAACCAAAAAGGGTTTTCTTGGTTTTCCAGTCCCAAAGTTCCTCTTTCCTACACCTATTCTGGAGAAGGTAAGAAGCTCTCCAACCTCCTTGAATCCTTTTTGTCCTGCAAGTTTTCCAACCGACCCTGTTATGAAAAACAATGCCAAGATACTTGTATTCTTCAATGATTTCCAACGGGCTACCTTCGAACATAAAATTAGTTTGATGTTGTTTCCTTTTTAGAGAGATCATGACTTTAGTCTTGCTAATGTTCACTTGCATCCCGACATCTTGGCAAAATAGCTCTAGAGCCTTCAAATGATCCCTCAAACCATGGGCAGTTTTTGCTATAAGAATAAGATCATTTGCATATAAAAGTAGCTTTACTACAAAATTGGCCAACTGGATGCCACCTTCGGTTTTATTTATCCATTCCTCAAGTTTGTCAATGTAAAGACCAAACAAAGTGGGGGAGAGTGGGCACCCCTGCTTGACTCCGATGTTGCTGCTGAAGCATTCAGACATGCCTTCTCTAGTTCTGATTTTTGCTCTAACACGCTCATAAAGTTTGTGAACAGCTGCTCTAAACTCATCAGGGACCCCCAATTCTTCCATCATTTTCCAGAGTTTGTCTCTGGGAACTGTGTCAAAAGCTTTTTTAAAATCCACAAAACAACAGTAAGCTTCCCCACCTTGGGTGTTCCAAGCTTTTTCAATCAAATGCCTAAGAGTAATGCAGTGATCAATGGTAGAGTGCCTTGGTCTAAAACCAACTTGTCCCTTTGCTCTTTTCCCTTCTTTTTCTGCCCAACTGCTGATTCTACGTTCGATCAAGCTCCCAAATAACTTTCCAAGAAGAGGGTTGACCATGATAGTATGATATTTAGAGGGATTATTGATATTCCCATTCTTGAAGAGAGGGATAATGACACTAGTTGTTCACTCCACTGGAAATCCTCATTGCGTGACCTCATTAAAAATTCTTTTGATGTGCAGAGCAAGGTGTTCAGCTCCCCACTTTAAGAATTTAGCTTGCAGCCTGTCAATGTCCTGTGCTTTACCATTTGCTAATTTCTTTATACCCTGTTTGATCTCCTCATCCAAAAAAAGCTTGGTTGACGTGCTAACATTGGGAGGGAGGGCTTCCTCATGGTCACTTTGATAAAGCAGTTTTGCATACTCTAACCATTGAGATTCTGTGATATTATTTTCTGTATGTTTTTTCTCTTGTTGTAGCTCCCTCCAAAAACCTTTGGGATTGTGCTTACCTAACTCTATTAGCTCCTTCCTTCTTAGTATAACAAATTTTTCTTTCTTGGCTTTTAACAACTTCGCATAGTTTTTCTTGTTTTCTTTGTTTGGCTCGCTCTCTTTGTAGGATCTTTTTGCTGCTTTGCACTCTTCATCATACCAAGGGTTAGCCCGGAAAGTGTTAGAGACTCATTTTCGAGCCCTGGATTTCTTGCAAACATTTAGAGCCTTGTGAATCAAAGGGACCAGCAAACTGCTGTCAATGTGTTTCCTCGTAATATTGTTTTCCTTAAGCCCAACATTGTTTTTGGTCATCTCAATGTGCTGCCCAAGGGCAGCAGTAAAGAATTCCTGGTTTTTTTATTCAAAATGATTTTACCATGCGGATTAGCTGTCCTAACCTTGTGTTGAGCTTGCCTTTCACTTTGCTGGTTTGTGAGAAAGCCAAACTTAACCAAGAGGGGCATATGGTCAGGCTTCATCTCTATAGGGCATTCTCCTATAACAAAATCCAGCAACCTAGCAGTGGAATTTTTAGAGCAGATGACATAATCAACCACACTGACCATTGTAGGTTTTGCATGTAATACCCCCAGATCTTGTCCAAGCTCTTGTACCGTTACATATAACCATGTCATACGAACTACAAAGTCCCAAAAATTGGCACCGAAGTGTGTCACACTGCCTTTTCCATCTTGTGACATTCTTTCCCAAAGTTGGTCCCCACATTCTTCTAGCCATAAGGGATTGCTATCCTTTCTATCTTCTCCTCCCATTTGAAGAGATTGATTGTTGGCGGTTCTAGCATTGAGGTCTCCTATTAAAACAATTTCCCCTGATGTGCTAAAAACAAAGATATCTTTCTTTAGCGTCGCATACGGGTCTTCCCTGTCCAAGTTTCTCTTTTTGTAGAACGTTGACCCTTTCGGGGCAAAGTAGCCAGCAGCCAACTTGATTATATCCTTATTGTCTATTATTGCAGCGAAATGTATTGTTTATTGGGATCCTCTTTCTCTATTTTCACTGTTTCAGTCCACACTTCTTTTATTAGCACGGTGACCCCCCCATGACCCTTACCTGTCTTTGCCCCTTCGTTCCATACTGAGATTTTTTTGTACCCTACAAAGTCTAGGACTTTGCATCCATCATGCTCATGTGTTTCGGTTAAAATAATAATGTATTTCCCTTCTGCTATGGGCCCCAACCCCAGTCCTCTTCTCCAAGGGTATCCTCTGCAATTCCAACTTATCATGTGCAGAGATTCTCGTGGGGTCTCGAATTCCTATTTTTTGTGGAAAGAACGCTCGTTGATTTGAGCTTTTCCATTTTTCAGCCATGCCCATTTTCCATCCTCCCTTGCTTTTTTCTGTTTTTCCCACTCCTTTCTTCGTTCTTCTTGTCGTGCAAATGTTAAGTCCTTATCAAGGAAAATATGAGTGCCTCTGAGTAGCCCCCTATTTTTTAGGATTGTGCTCTTATCCTCTATGTTTCTCAAGATAACTCTTACGTGCCTATTCCTTCTTTTTGTTTTCTTTCCAATCTTGTTTGCCTGCTTCATAACACCCATCCATTTCAATTCTTCTTTAAGAAAGTCTCTTGCTAAGATGTCAGTTCTTTTTTTCTCGCCAAAATCCCTCAAACCTTTGATGATAATATTTACCTCTTTGTCCTGTTTGTCTTTTTCTTCTTTTATGTGTCTTTTGATTTGTTTCTCGATGGTTTCTTTTTGCTCATGAATTGGTTCTCTAACAACTTGGGCCTAGGATTTTGCTTCTTCTAATTGATCTCTTAGCTTATTTTCCCTTAGTTCAATGCTTGCCAGAGCTGTTTGGATCTTTTCTAGTTGTGAAATGTCACTTTTTATCACTGTTTCCGGTATATCTTTTGTTGATTTTGTTTTCTCTAACTCCAGTTCTAGATAGACCAGCTCCAGCGGACCCCTTATCATGTTGTTATGTAGGGTTAAAACTTGCTCTTTGAGCAACTTGTTTTCTCATTCAAGGTTCGAGCTGGTTTCCAAAATTTCTTTAATTTTAGTGCTTTCATGTCGCCCTTTCTCTTCTATCTTCTCCGGCCGTTGTTTCAATTTCATAAGCTCATTAACGTACAGTTCTGATGACCACATCCACAGTGTAGTTGTAGGGCTGTACGGTCTTGCATGGTCTTGTGATCCATGGTCTAAAAAAATTCAAGTCTCCTAATAAGAACAAAGGTTCACAAGTCATTAATGAAGGAAAGAAAAGGACATCTGAGAAACCTAAGAAGATATGGAAAGTGAGAAATCAATCATTGATTGCTCAAACAACACTTCACGCCAAAGAGCAGAATTTGTGGGTGATAGACAGTGGGTGCTCAAAGCACATAACTGGTGACAAGAGCAAGTTCACCAAGTTGAGCAAGTGCAAGGAAGGAACTGTCAGCTTGGGAGACAACACAGTAGTAAAAATCAAAGGCATAAGAACCTTGCACATTGATGGTAAGCTTCCTACACATGACGTTTTTTTATGTCAAAGGACTGAAGCATAATCTACTAAGTGTCAGCCAAATGTGTGACAATGGATATAAGGTCACATTTGATGCCGAACATTGCAAGCTAAAGAGATCTAGCAAAACAGTTGCAGAAGGGGAACGGACCGAGAATAATATCTACAATCTTGTTGAGGTAAACAGTAATAGCTGTCTCATAGGAAAGGTTGATGAAGGCTACTTGTGGCATAGGAGAATGGGACATGTCAATTTTGATAATCTAGTCAAAGTAAGTTCAAATAAGTGTGTAAGACATATGCCCAAGATATCCAAACCTGCAAATACTACATGCAGAGAATGTCAATTAGGCAAGCAAACAAGGGTCAAGTTTCAAACAAAAGAATATGCGACTACAAAGCCTCTGCAATTAGTCCATACTGATCTCTGTGGTCCTACCCAAACAAGAGGATCAAAATGAGTGTATTACTTTATGTTGTTCGTAGATGATTATTCAAGGATGACATGGGTAAGCTTTTTAAAGGACAAATCTCAAGCCTTTGAGAGATTTAAGATCTTTAAGGCCATGGTTGAAAATGAAATGGGAAGAAAGATCAAATGTTTAAGATCAGATAAAGGTGGAGAATTCACCTCTAATGAGTTCATAGAATATTGTGAGAAGCATGGGATTAAAAGGCACTCCTCTGCTGCAAGAACTCCACACCAAAATGGAGTTGTTGAGAGAAAAAATAGGACTGTTAAGGAGATGTCCAGAACAATGTTGAAAGAGACCAAATTATCTGATGGATATTGGAGAGAAGCAGTTCAAACAGCAGTTTACATCCTGAACAGACTTCAACTGAGGGTGAAAAATGATAAAACGCCATATGAATTGTGGTATGAAAAGCCTACATCAGGTAAATATTTCAGTGTTCGGAAGCAAATGCTACATCAGAAGAAAGGAGGACAAACTAGGTAGCTTTGAGTCAAGATGTGATGAGGGAATTTTTCTTGGTTACTCCACTCATAGCAAAGCCTATGTATGTTACAATAAGAGGCTGCATAAAATAGTTGAGAGCATCAATGTCAAAGTCGAAGGAGTTAAACATGACGAACTTGTTGAGGTAATTAGAATTGAAGAATTAGGAGCTGAAAATGTAGAAGAAGATAGTGAAGAGGAGGAAGAAAAGAGTGAAAATGCACTTGCAAGGTTTGTTCAAAAGGAACATCCCAAGGAGCAGATAATTGGCAACAAAAATGAGGGAGTTCAAACTAGGAGAAGTGCTGTAATGAACAAGGAGCAAGTAAGTTTTGCTCTATTTTCAGAATTTGAGCCTAAAACTTTTAGTGAAGCCAGGAAGGATGAAAACTGATTAAAAACCATGGAAGAAGAATTGAGTCAAATACATAAGAGCAAAACATGGGAATTGGTTCTTAGACCCTCAAACAAGAATGTAATAGGAACAAAATGGGTTTACAGAAACAAACTCAATGAAGATGGAGTTGTCATAAGAAACAAAACAAGATTGGTGTGCAAGGGATATGCACAAGTAGAAGGCATAGACTTTGAAGAGACATTTGTTCCAGTGGCAAGACTCGAAGCCATAAGAATGTTTTTGGCATTTTCTATTCATAAGAAGTTCAAAGTATATCAAATGGATGTAAAGTCAGCCTTCTTGAATGGAAACTTAGAAGAGGAAGTTTCGATTGAACAATCAGAAGGTTTTCAACTAGTGGATAAAGAAGATTATGTGTTCAGATTGAAAAAAATATTGTATGGTCTGAAACAGGTACTTAGAGCATGGTATTCAAGATTGGATCAATACCTGCAGCAACAAGGCTTCAGCAAAGGATGTGCACACAACAATTTGTACTTTAGATCAGAAGGTAAGCATATGTTGATTATTGTTGTCTATGTAGATGATATCATCTTTGAAGGTGGAAATAGTAATATGTGCAAAGAATTTGCCACACAAATGCAAAGTGAATTTGAAATGTCTATGCTGGGAGAACTTTCGTTCTTTCTTGGTTTACAAATTGCACAAACCAATGAAGGGATATTCATATCTCAATCCAAGTATGCAAAGGAGATGCTCAAAAAATTTGGAATGGAAGACAACAAACCAGTTAGTACTCCCATGATAATTGGATGCAAGCTGAGCAAAGAAGATGAGTCCCCTGATGTGAATAATACTTTGTATAGATCAATGATAGGCAGCGTGTTGTACCTAACTGCATCAAGACCAGCCATCATGCAAGTTGTATGCATGGTTGCAAGATTTCAAGCAGCGTCCAAGGAATCACATGTCAATGTTGTAAAACGAATCTTCAGATACATCAAGAGCACAATTGACTATGGTCTGTGGTACTCTACAAGTGATGATCTCACTTTGATTGCATATGCAAATGCTGATTGGGCAAGTAGTGTGGATGACAGGAGAAGCACTAGTGGTGGTGCATTCTTCCTCGGAAATAGAATTGTGTCATGGCTGAGCAAAAAGCAAGAGTCAGTTATGCTTTCTACAACAAAATCAGAGTATGTAGCAGCAACATGTTGCACCCAAGTCTTGTGGATGAAACAAACTCTCAGAGATATCAAGGTAGATTACAAAGAAGCCATCTCTATCTTTTGTGATAACTCAAGTGCCATAAACATATCTAAGAATCCAGTGATGCATTCCAGAACCAAGCATATATCCATCAAATATTGTTTTCTGAAAGAAAAGGTTGCAGATCAAGAGGTCAAAATTGAGTATGTGCCAACAAAGGATCAAATTGCAGATATATTTACCAAACCTCTTCCCAAGGAGCAATTTGTGTATCTAAGAGAAAAGTTGGGAGTAGTGGCTCCCACACCACATCACTAGCTTTTAGTGATAAGGCATGAATCCAGAGGGAGTATTGAAGGAATATTATTAACTCTTGGATTAAGAGAAAAGACAGTCTGGTGAGATCGCTGCAGTCCTTTTGCTATGTGATAACAAAAGAGGAGACATAGGTGTGTTGGCTCTAGATCATTATGTCTATCTATAGAGTGATATGTCAATTATTGATTGGTCTTTCAGACCAATGCTATATACATGATCTTTTGAGGAATAATGGAGCCAGAGGAATCAGAATTGAATATATCCTAGTAAGAGTTGGGCAAATGTGCCATTGCCCAATGGGGAGTTTCTCTCAAAATGCTCTGACCAGCCTGGTCCAAGGATCAGAATAGCCAAGTTGACAGTAAAGGAGCAGCTCGTTTACATGCTATGGCAAGGACTCTTTGTCATTAATGACAAAGGGGGAGAAAGCAGAATGATGAAGGAATAAAGAAGGGTAGTCATTCTGAAGATGTTTTGCCATCAATGACAAAGAGGGAGATTGCTGGAAATTTGAGTGTCATGGTGTACAAAGAAGATTGTTGTCTGTAATATTGTCATTGATGTCAAATGATGAATGTTCTACCAAGCATTAATGACAAAGGTGTTGTGTTGCATAGACTTGTGGAGTAAATCGGGTTTGTAAAATTACTCTCTATCTTTTCAGTCAAGCATGTCGAGAAATCCAAATAGTCTTGCCTCACGAGTTGATCGAGTTTTTCAAAAAACTTAACTTCGTTCAATTTTATAAGTTGAGCCGTGTTGAGAACTCGAATTGGTCTAGTGGAGTTTATCAGGTTTACCAAGTGACTTAACTTCCTTTCAATTTTATAAGTTAAGCATTGTCAAGAACCTGAGTTGGTCTAGCGCAGTTGATCGGGTTTACCAAGTGACTTAACTACCTTTCAATTTTATAAGTTATGCAGTGTCAAGAACTTGAGTTGGTCTAACAAAGTTGATTGGATTTATCAAATGACTTGACTTATTTCAATCTTATAAGTTAAGCAGTGAGGAGAACCCGAATTGGACTTTTCTTTCGGAAATATTGGCAAAGACAATTCTTTTGGAAATATTGGCAAGGACAATTCTTTCAGACAAAAAGCCCGCAAAAATTGTTTCAAAGGGTATTTTACAAAAAAGCCGAAAGGTATGTGGACCTTTGCAAAAAAGTTGAAAGGTATGTGGACCTTTGCAAAAAAACTGAAGGGTATGTGGACCTTTATAGAAAAGCCGAAGGGTATGTAGACGCCTGCAAGAATGTTGAAGGGTAGTTTGCAGAAAATATGAAGGGTATGTGGACCTTTGTAGAAAAGTCGAAGGGTATGTGGACCTTTACAGAAAAGCCGAAGGGTAGTTTACAAAGTTGTCGAAGAGTCCTTGACAAAAAACCCGTAGAAATTGTTTCAAAGGGGACTTTGACAAAAGCCCACGACAACTTGCCCAAAGGGTAGTCCGAATGAAGAAGAGACATGCAATATTGCCAAAGGATCAAGGCGAGATTAAAGATTGAGCATATCGATTATAATCAAAGGGAGCGAAAGCGAACCAATCATATAGAAAATATCGAGATGCAAGAAAGAGCTCGACGGTTAATCCAAGAGAGATCGAAGATTCTGGATCAAAAGTGGAAATATCTGACGGTTCAAGATAGATAGTGAGTGGCGCCAATGACAAAATGAATAATCTTCAACCGGACAAACAGTGAGCTCAAGAAGTCTACACGGAGCCCGAGATTGATCGATCCAACCGATCAATCATTGATTAAGGATACGGCACAGTAATGACTTGAATCCAGCAATTGCTAAATATAGTAAAGAGACCAAAACATTACGGCGTGATGCATGAACTGAGACACAAAAAAGGTATATGTCAAATTCGCATTGAATGAAGAACCAGAAAAGGGTAGTTGAAGTGCGAAAAAGAAACGATGCAGTAATGACATGAATCCATCAATTGATAAATATAGTAAAGAAACCAGAACTTACAGCGTGAAGCATGAATCGAGACACAGAAAGTGTGTATGTCAAAGTCACATTAAATGAGAACCGGTTAAGTGGAGTTGGACTATGAATGCAATTGGAGATGTGAAACCCTAAAATCCATTATATATACATGACTTCAAAATATTGTTGAGTTGTTGCTGTCGTTGCAAATTTGAGAGTGACTCAAAGGCTGTCTATTAGAGACATATGCAGACAGAGTAAAAGGCAGAGGAAAACAAAAGGGAATGAAGAGTGTATGAACAAAATACATCCAGACACCAAGAACGTAAGGCAAAGAGGAAGTGAAGACACACAAAGAATGTGCAAGGTTTGAGCAGTTACAGACCATATTTGTAACAGAGTAATAGAGCTGGATTCATTTATGAATCTGTTTGGTATTTTGAAGTTGTAGCTTCATAAATCTGATAGGTGGTGCCATCAGATAGAGTGAGTTGGTGCTCAGTTAGGAAGTGGGTGCTTCCTTAGAGTGGGTGCTCTTGAATGTAACCAGTGAGGTTCACCAGTGAGGCTCACCAGTGAGGCATTTAACTGTGAGATTGGATTAGAATAGTAGATTGTAGCAATGATTCTCACCGTAGTTTTTTCCTTTGAGTTTTTCACATATAAATCTGGTGTACTGTGCTTTTGTGTGTGTGTGTGCTCTCTAAATTTGTTCTTTGATATGCATATGTTTTTATATCTTCATTAAAAAGTTAAAAGAACTAGTTTTTCGTTGATCTACTCATTCACTCCCCCTCTCAGTAGATAGTCGTGTTCAACAAGATATAGTCAAACTTGAACTACAATCTAAATCTGATGAGTGCATGAAGTTAGAAGTAGAGATAGTGGCTTTGAGAAAAGAACTTGAGAAAGCTAAAGATCAAATAGACAAGGGTCTGACGTAGAAAGGAGGATTAGACATTCCTGATGATTTGATCAACTCTTAAAAGTCTTCAAAAGATATATCTGGTCTTGGTTATGAAAAAGGAAAAAGTTCCATAACTAGTACATCTGCCAACCTATATGACAACTTCAAAGCAAAAGAAAAATCAGGAGCAAAGAAAGAGAAAGCTTGTAAGGATACAAAGAAAGATACAAACACAACGGATGTGAAGAACGTTGAAAAGAAGCCTGAGGAAAAGAAGACAAAGGTTGATGGCTCAGATGGATACACGAAAGAGACTTGAAGAAACTAGAGTTTTGAAGAGCTACTGCATAAAGAAATGTTATGACCAGGTACTTCTCATCTTTATATGGTTATTGTTATCCCTGTAATCAGTTTGGTCATAGCGCTGCTGATTGTAGAGTTGTACCCAAAAGGACAACAAACTTTGTAAGCAGAAATTCATTTGCTCCCTTGTTAGATACAAATGTGGTATGCTATTTTTGCAATAATTTTGGTCACATAGCTAAACAATGTATATCAAACTTTGTAATATCAAATATACAAAAGAAAGTCATGCCGCCCGCTATGAACAAAGGTTCTCAAGTCTCTAAAAAGGAGAAAAAGAAGCCAAATAAGAAACCTGAGGATGTGTGGAAAGTGAAAGATCAATTTATGATTGCTCAAACTGCACTCCATGCCAAGGAGCAGAATTTGTGGGTAATAGACATATGATTGGTGACAAGAGCAAGTTCATCAAACTGAGTAAATGTAAGGAAGGATTTGTTAGTTTGAGAGATAACACTGCAGTAAAGATCAGAGGTAAAGAAACCTTGAACATAGTTGGAAAACTGCCTACACTTGATGTCTTTTATGTTGAAGGATTGAAGTATAATCTGCTAAGTGTCAGTCAAATGTGTGACAATGAATATAAGGTCACATTTAATGCAGAACGTTGTTAGTTAAGGAGATCTGGAAGAATAGTTGCTGAAGAGAAAAGAACTGAAAGCAATATCTGTAATCTTGTTGAAGTGAATGGTAATAGTTGCCTGATAGGAAAGATTGATGAGAGTTGGTTATGGCATGGAAGAATGGGTCATGTCAACTTTGATAACCTAGTCAAAGTGAGCTCAAATAACTGTGTTAGACACATGCCTAAGATAACCAAGCTTACAGACACTACTTGCAAGGAATGTCAAACAAGGCAAGCAGACAAGGGTCAGAGTTCAAACAAAGGATTATGCAACTACAAAGCCTCTAAAATTAGTTCATACCGATCTTTGTGGTCCTACTAAGACAAGAGGATCTAAAGGAGAGAGATACTCTATGTTATTTGTAGATGATTACTCAAAAATGACATGGGTAACTTTTTTGAAGGACAAGTCACATGCATTTGAGAGACTCAAGATATTTAGAGCCATGGTAGAGAATGAGATTGGACAAAAAATCAAATGCTTAGGATATGATAAAGGTGGAGAATTCACCACAAATGAGTTCATAGACTACTGTGAGAAGCATGGAATCAAAAGACATTACTTTGCAGCAAGGACTCTAGTGCAAAATGGAGTTGTTGAAAGAAAGAACAAAACAATCAAGGAGATGGCCAGAACAATGCTAAAAGAGACCAAGTTACCCGATGGATAATGGTGAGAAGCAGTCCAAACAATAATATATACTTGGACAAAGTTCAACTAAGGATAAGCAGTGACAAGACTCCCTATGAACTATGATATGGAAAACCTGTCTCCGTGAAGTATTTCAAAGTGTTTGGAAGCAAATGCTACAGCAGGAGGAAAGAAGACAAATTGGGAAGCTTTGAATCAAGATGTGATGAAAGAATATTTCTTGGTTATTCCACTCAAAGCGAAAGCGTACATATGCTACAACAAAAGGCTACACAAGATTGTAGAGAGCATCAATGTCAAGGTTGAAGAAGGCTTGAAACATGTTGACCCTGACAAATAAATCTATAATGAAGAATCAGGTTTTGAAGAAGCTAATGAAGAGCATGATGAAGTAAATGAAAGGACTTGTTCAAAAGGATCATCTTATAGAGCAGTCATTGGCAATAAATATGGAGTTCAAACAAGGAGAAGAGTTGCACAAAACAAAGAGCAAGTAAGTTTTGCTCTAATGTTTGAAATTGAGCCTAAGAGCTATGTTGAAGCCAACAAGGATGAGAATTGGTTAAAAGCCATGGATGAAGAACTGAGCCAAATTGAAAAAAAAAAAACTTGGGAGTTAGTTCCAAGACCTTCAAACAAGAATGTAATAAGTACAAAGTGGGTGTTTAGAAACAAGCTCAATGAGGATGGAACTGTCATCAGAAACAAGACAAGATTGGTGTGCAAAAGATATGCACAAGTTAAAGGCATAGATTTTGAGGAAACATTTGCTCCAGGTGCTAGATTGGAAGCCATAAGAATGTTTTTAGCATTTTCTGTTTATAAGAAGTTCAAAGTCTATCAAATGGATATTAAGTCTGCTTTCTTGAATGGAAATCTAGAAGAGGAACTCTATATTGAACAATCAAAAGGTTTTCAGCTATCCGAAGAAGATTTTGTTTGCAGACTAAAGCAAGCTCTATATGGTCATGGTATTCAAGATTGGACCAGTACCTGCAACAAGTTTTCAACAAAGGATGTGCAAACAACAATTTGTACTTCAAATCAGAAGATGAGCATATGTTGATTGATGTATATGTAGATGACATCATCTTTGGTGGTAGTAACAACATAATGTGCAAAGAATTTGTTACACAAATGCAAAGTGAGTTTGAGATGTTTATGCTTGGAGAACTTTCTTTCTTCCTTGGTCTACAAATAGCACAAACTAATGAAGGGATATTTTATCTCAAACCAAGTATGCAAAGGAAATGGTGAAGAAGTTTGGAATGGAAGATAACAAACCAGTTAGTACTCCCATGATAACTGGATGTAAGTTGAGCAAAAATGATACGTCCCTTGATGCAAATCAAATTATATACATATCAATGATAGGTAGCTTGTTATATCTCATTACATCAAGACCTAATATCATGCAAGCAGTATGCATGGTTGCAAGTTTTCAAGCTGCTCCCAAAGAATCGCATGTCAATCCAGTGAAAATGATCTTTAGATACATCAAGAGCACAATTGACTATGGACTATGGTATCCCAAAGGTGAAGATTTCACTTTGATAGCATATACAAATGTTGATTGAGCAGGAAGTGTTGATGATAGAAGAACACTAGTGATGGTGCATTTTTCCTTGGAAACAGACTTGTTTCATGGCTAAGCAAAAAGCAAGAGTTAGTTACTCTTTCCATAGCAGAAACATAATATGTGGCAGCAGTGGCATGTTGCAATCAAGTCTTGTGGATGAAGCAAACACTAAAAGACATCAAGGTTGAGTATAACTCACCTATCTCTATTATTTGTAATAATTCAAGTGCTATTAATATATCAAAGAATCCAGTGATGCATTCTAGAACCAAGCACATATCAATTATCACTTCTTAAGAGAAATGGTTGCAAATCAAGAGGTCACAATGGAGTATGTGCCAATTCAAAATCAAGTTGAAGACATTCACCAAACCTTTTCCCAAAGAACCATTTGACTAGCTGAGACAAAAATAGGGAGTGGTGGCTCCTACACCACATCACTAGATCCTAGTGATAGGACATGAGTCTAAGGGGAGAATCATAGAAGCCTTGTTGATCCCTAGAAGAAAAGAAAAAAGGCAACTCAGGTATGCATATTTTTGCAAATTTTTTAATGAGTTGATGGTTGCAGAGTCTTGGACAAACAGTGAGACAGAGTCCCTTTGCCATTGATGTCAAAAGGGGAGAAAAAGTGCAAATGCTCTCTATGGGAGAAGTGTAACTGCTCTCTGCAAAAGTTTGGAGAAAAAGTGCAATTGTTAAATAAGATCAGAGCATGTGTCCAAGTTGAGATTAGACAAATGTGTCATTGCCTAAGGGGGAGCAAGTTTGTTGGTATGAAGCCAATGCAAGCAATGCCAGAGGAGCAGAATATTAGAAGATCAGAGCATTTAGTTTGCCATCAATCACAAAGGGGGAGATTGTTGGAAATATAATTGTCATTGATGTCAAAAAGGAGATTATTGGCAATATGGATGTCATTGATGTTCAGGGCTGAGTATGGTGACTTGAGGATGTGCAAGGGATCCGATCAGAGGTCAAGGATGATTGGAGTGCTTTTGTGCATGAGTGGAATTCATTTGGTTCTTCATATTGTTTATCTAGACATTTTGGGTCTATGACAAGAAAAGTTGAGAAGACAGTTTTCTGACATCACCATTGCCACGTGTGGATAAGTCTGGGGGAGTTGGTCATATGGTTGTGATCACATTAGTTCCTGGGTGTTATGCGCTAGATTTGAAGTCATGCGATGAAGCGCAATTGAAGATATAGGGATGCAAAGTTATCTACTCAGACAAAATTTACTAAGTTTCTATACTTAGCCAAATTTGTAAAAGGGCTCAAGCAGAGCCAAGTAAGCTTATTGATGAGGTCAACATTTGCACACATGGAGGTGTCAGGACAAAATGATCCTATGGGTTTGTTCATTTTTGTGCCTAGTTTCTATGCACTGAATCTCAGGGCATCCGATGTAGTGCGACAAAAGATATGCATGAGTAAAGTTGGGCTCCCAGGCATTTTGATAGTGTTTTCCCCCACACAGTCAAATTTGTTGAGTAGGCATTTTTATGATGCCATATCTTGCACATATGAAAGTTTTTGGAGCAGATGAATATATGGATGGAATCCCCTATGTGAGAGGATTTTATGCGCAAAATTTCAGGTCATGTGACTAAGCGCAACAAAAGTTATGCAAGAACAAGGTTGGCCTTCCAAGTAGTTTTAAGCGTAGTTAGTTTATGGTAGACTTTGAGTGAGCATATTAATGGTGTTATATCTAGCACGTGCGAAGGATTCAAGAAGAGATGAGCATATGGTTTTGTTCATTATCATGCCTAGTTTATATTGTTCAAATTTCAAAACAGGCGGATGAGTGAAGCAAAAGATATGAAGGTGCAAAGTTAGCCTTCCAAACGTATTGAGATGGTTCCTATACTTAGTCAAATTTACACAAGGTAAAGTTTGAGCTTGTCAGAAGATCGAACGATGAGTGGATGACCATACAATGAAGATCTAACGGAGCAAGTCGACTCAATGGGATAAAGTGCTCGATGTTTAACCTCAAATAGAGATAAAGTTTGTGCATCTTTGGAGACCCAACAACACGTGGGAGCTCGGATTAGAAAGATCAACGGACGCGTTTTAAAGGTTGGAACGTTAAGGTTTGGAAGCATACAAGGATCCAATGGAGTGCGTAAGCCTGTCAGAGCTTGATGAAATGGATGCGTTTTAAAGTTGAGCAATTTGAATGAGAACTATCAGATCATGGTGCGAAACTTGAGATCAAAGGTCAAGATTTAAAAATATGATCATCCCAATGATCAGGGGGAGAAACAGGCAGGAACTTGCAGTTAAGCCATAATATACGAAACAAAGAACGAGTTAGATTGCGGTGATCGATCAAATCGATGTAATAATGCATGTGCATCAAAACCAGAGCCCAATATATGCTAAAATTAGTAATGAGACCAAGAATCATGGCAGTGGAGCATGAGTTCAAGATGCGGAAAACTTGTTCAAGAAATATGAACTGAGTCCAGAACTGGCGTGATGTGTTAATAAACAAGTGTGAACACAGAGAAGATATGAAACCCTAGATCAAATGCCCTTATATATATATGTGTGTCATCTAGGATACGAAAGATGTTGTTGGAACTATTGCATTTACTGCTAAAAGAGTCAAATTGAGATAGAGACGCAGAAAACAAAAGGATGTGGAACTGTGTCAAATAGAGAATATAGAGACACAAAGACAGAGGGGCAGAGAGGAAGAAAAGAGAAAAGAGATGGAGTGTAGAGCATGAGTAGTTACAGACCAGACCTGTAATAGAGAACAAAGGATTGGATTCTTTTATGAATCTATATTGTAATTTGGAGTTGTAGTTCCATAAGATAGATTTGATTGGTTGGTGCCATCAGATAAGCTGAGTTGGTGCTCTTAAACCAGGGGATTGGTGTCTCCTTAGGGTTGGTGCCCTTAAACATTGTAACTAGTGAGGTTCTTTATTATGACATTGGATTAGAACAGTAGATTCTAGCAACTATATTCCCTTATTGGGTTTTCCATGGTATATCTAGTGTTATGGATATTTGTGTGTTTGTGATATCTGCATATAGTTTTAATCTGTATTTAAAGTTCAAAAAGGACCAAGTTAGTCAATCGTACCTCCCTGCCGCCCCTCTCAGTAGATAGTTGTGTTCCAACATTTGTTGTATTAATTGTTTCATTTCCCTTTTATTAATTAGATGTGTTTATATTTATTGAATTAGTTTGTCATTTTGTTTGGATATTTATCTTGTATTTAACTACATTTTATTAGATGTGTTTATATTTGTTGAATTAGCTTGATATTTTATTTGGATATCTATCTTGTATTTGACTACATTTTATTAGATGTGTTTATATTTGTTGAACTAACTTACTATTTTATTTGGATATCTATCTTGTATTTGATTATATTTTGAATAGGATTTAGATTTTTATGATAAATATTGATGTCATTTCAAAATGCTTTTGTCATTTCAAAATAGTTTAAAGATAGTTTTTTTAATATTAATTATCTAATATATTCTACATTTTTTACATTTATTAAATTTTATGCATATTATCAGTGTACACATGGCTTAATATTTGGGATATACTAACTTGGAAAAAATAGCTTAGACAAAGCTCTTTCAAATTCGTTTTATACTATTTTATGGATTAGCTAACTTTGTAGTGTTTTCCATGTTTTTAGTATATCAATTGCTTGTACTTATTGCATCAGCAGTCTTTATTTCCTTGTAATTTATGAGTGTTTACATTTGCTACATAAACGACCCAGCATATTTACATTTTTGCCATGCATATGTGTACATTTTGGATAGAATTTAGGGTGTTACATGTTGCTGCCAGCTCAAAATATTTCACATGTAGATATTTTTATATGTCAATTTCTTCATATTTTATGGATTAGCTAGCTTTTTAAAAGTCTCTCAATTATGGAATAGCAGAGAGTAGAGAGGACCAGAGCTGCTAGGCATTTTCCACCCTGTCACCCATTCCGTCATATGGAACACTTGTCGGCTGGTCATCCTCTTTCATATTTGGAAAAACCGCTGCCAACATTTGGAAAATGTTCGGTTCTAGTTATTCAACAAACTCAAATTATTTCCTCTCTTTATTTGCAGCTGGAACAGTTCAACACCGGGAGCCTTGAGCTACTCGTTGTGACCGAGAAGATTAAGGACAAGCTCACATCATTACAAAGGAAACAGACTACCATTGTTTTAGTTTCGGTTTTGGCTTAGAAATTAATTGCTTTGTTTGTAATCCCTGTTTCAGTTAATCCCCTTATAGGGCTGTTTTGTAAAACTGCTTAACCCTTTCAATTGTGGGATTTTGGTAGCTTGTATTTGTATTATTTCTTTGATTAATTAATAGCAGCATTTTCAATTTTTAAGAAAAAAAAGGGTCTCTCAATTATCAATATACACAACTTAGGGTTTGGGATATTTCCTCATATTTTATGCATTAGTTAACTTTTCAAAAGTTTCTCTCTGATATCAATATACTCACCTTAGGGATTGGGATGTAGTAAGTCTTTTTCAAATTGATTTTCTAATATTTACTTCATTAGTTGTCTTTGGTAAGGTTTCTTCCAGTCAGTATACTAGGCACATGGATTAGGTTTTGAGATATAGTTGCTTCCAAATTATTTCTTGTATAGGTCTTTTCAAATTGATTTCCTGATATTTTTTGTACTAGCTGCTTTCTAATGTCTATAAGTCAGTCTATGTAAGCTCTCATAAGCACCATCCATTGATCTTTGGTTGATGTTAGCTGATCCAGCAAAAATGTACTCATCATTTAGTGTACGAAAATTTTAAAAAGAGGAAACTAAGAGAGCGTTGTCTTTCTACACCCAGAGAATCAACAAGCAAAATCAGATTTACAAAACATATACAAGGAAAATCTATATGTTTGAACCATCCACTTGGTACTAATTTTTTTTTACATTTTCTTCTTCTATCTCCTAAGTAATTAATAATCTACAGGTTGCATCGACTTGTTTTATAGATAGATAAATAGACCATAAACACAATTAGAATGAGACAAAATAGGAACACAAAACTTATGTTATTTTTTTTCATCCCTCTGCGTTTGTTATATAAAGGAAGCGTGCAGCCTCAAATGTTACTTATATGCACTTCCCCTGTACACAGGCATGACTACAAACCCTTATATAAGTTTCATGCAACAAATATCAATATAAAATGTCCACTTAAATAATACTAAATACAGGAAATATCTATAACTGCCAGAAGTACAATGCTACTATATTGGTCAGATGCACATAAATCATAAAATGTTGGATAGCCATCCCTTTACATAGAAACTTTTCTTGGATAGAAATGTCCTTCCTGTAGAGAGATTCTTTCATTTAATTTTTATTTTTTTTTTCAATATACTTTTCTAGCTTTTGTTTGTCTTTCCATTTAGAGTGTCTTTTGTTTTTTCTGTGCTTTTAACATACTTTCATTAACTTGTATTGGCATGTTTTTGATGTATTATAATTGTAGACACCGAAATTAGCATGGATTTAGGGTGCTGGTGTATTTGTTGTTTTTAAAATAGTTTTCATTATTAGGACTTGCTCCATAGGTACTGTTGTTTTTGCCTCACACTATTATTTTTTGTTGACCCGGTTGACTACCAATGGCAAAGTGGTGGTTGTCCAAAATGCGCACTATTTTCCAATGTTCGGAGGAAACTTGCACTATTTTATTGTTTTTTCTCATTACCTTAAAGTGTGAATAATTGCATGATGGGCATCCAATCACTGGCCTATGTTTGCATTATGTATGTGAGTCGAATGGTTAAAAATATTAGCAGGCGCAGGTGGCTCTCTGGTGTTAACTAACAGCTGGCGATAGCGTAGTGATGCATGCGGGGAGGGATAAAAATGCATGTCGTCAGCCTACATTTTCTATCAAGGATGCAATTTCATATCACCATAAGTGTTGCACAGACTAAAATGGCAGTCCTTAGATGGGGCATCTTCTCCAATGGCTCTATCTTCTTATACATGGACTTATACGTACCCTTTCTTCCAGTGTTTTTATTGCCACCAGTTTCATTATCAAGAAAAAGGGTCTTAAATGAGCAGGAGCTTAAGGGTTACGGCAGGTACCTTTTTTTTAATTTCTCCTTTGTTCTTTTACATCATTTTTTTTTGTTATCAGATATCATCAGCACAAATAATGGGGAAGTAAGTAAAATAATTCCCCAGTTTACAATAAAATATAAAACAGCGAGCTCAAATTCTATTTTGAAGAGCATATACCCAATTTGATTCAATGGCGAGTTTAATGAAATTGAAATTGATTTATTTTCTACGCAGTTTGATTTTATAGTGAATTTGGTTAAATTCAATTAGTTGATTTCATGGTGAATTTGCCTTAATTGTTTTTGTTTTTTATTTAATACCCAATTTAACTTTTGGTTTTTATTTTATACCCAATTTACTTTTTTGGTGAATTTAGTGAAAGAAAATTTTATTTTGATGTTCTCAGGGCACTGGTTCAACTTTGTCGGATCATCAAATAAAAGTAGTGCCATCTCCGCTAAATCTGGGATTCCTGTATCTATATTGCAGGTAACTAACTTGCGAACCATAATTTCTCAGAAACATGCATCGATTTTGCTTGCCAATGATATTATAATGATTGTCGTTTTTTTTTGTTTGGATATATTCAATAGGATTTTGTTGCTTTGAGATAAATGCAATGTTTAAATCTTTATAGTTAGAAACTACTTTAATGTTTAATGGCATGACTTTATGGGGGATTTAAAGATTTAAATCTTTTTTATTTTGTTATATTTTTTTTTAATTTATTTCTCGAATTGTGTACTGCTATTACCTAGCTGAAATTTTTCACGCCATCTAGTGTTTCTATATAATATATTTGTTACGCAATGTCGAAATTTGTTATAGGAAAATATTAAAAATAAAATTTATTTTTTGTGTGCACATCGAACATGGAGCCTTCTTGCAATCAAATCGGCTCATGGCGTCATGTATTTCGCAAATTTATTATTTATAATAACCTCTGGGTAAATGTACTTTTTTTTGGCCTCAAAGTAAAGCTATATGGTATCCATTAATCCCCAACAATTACAGCCTCCATTAATTCTAGCTAGAGATTATATGAATAGGCAGAGATGGTCACAAGGAAGAAATGAACCATTTCAATAATCAAATTCTTCTCAGGGACTAGTACTAAAGCCATATCATGGCCCTTGTTATTATATTCCCCCTGCCTCGATTATTTACCCCTCTTCTCCTTAGTCTTGAGCTATGTCAAAATCTCTCGCTCTATCTTCTCTAGTATCAATATTTTGACCTCTGTTACAAGCATCATAACGTTTTAAGCCTTACTTTTCAATCATCATTCCTTTATTCCCTATTTTTCATTTTTTAACATTGGTTATACATGTTAACAGGTTCATAATATGTATTCAATTGTTTATAAATATATAAAAATTGCGATGCCTTCCCCCTGCCTCGATTATTTGCCCCTCTTCTCCTTAATCTTGAGCTATGTCAGAATCTCTCGCTCTATCTTCTCTAGTATCAATATTTTGACCTCTATTACAAGCATCATAATGTTTTGACCTCTGTTACAAGCATCATAACGTTTTAAGCCTTACTTTTCAATGATCATTCCTTTATTCCCTATTTTTAATTTTTTAACATTGGTTATACATGTTAACAGGGTCATAATTTGTATTCAATTGTTTATAAATATATAAAAATTGCAATGCCTTTACATAAAAGAGATTTGCTCAATTGCCCCCATCCTATAAGTTCGAATGTAATCCCATACCTTGTAGTTGCTAACCATTTTGATTGGTATATTGTCTACTATGAACTAGAAAACACCTCTTTATTTTTCTCTAATTTTTAAGTATGTATTTGCATTTGTTGAATTAGCTAGCTTTCTTATTTATATATTTGTCTTATATTTGAGTACGCCTTGGATAAGGTTTTGTGTTAAATATTTCTACCAATTCAAAATACTTTATAGATATATTTTCATATCAATTTCCTAATATTTTCTGCACTAGCTAGTTTTGTTAACATTGAACGCTCTGTTATCAGTATATGCCAGTGACATAACTTAAAAGGCTAATTATATACCCCCCAATTAAACAAAAATTGGGCCACTAATTATAAATTTATCAAAGTTTCAGTATCTATTCAGATTTGAAATAACAATACATTTAGACTCTTAAAGAGCTCCTTGAATGGTTTTCAATCTTATTTTCATCTTAACAATTTTTCAAGTTTAGGACTTGGAAGGTGAGACTATGGTGTCTTCTAATATGTAAAGCTTAATTATCTTATGACTCTTGGCCATACAAAAAGTTTCTCAATCTTTGATTCCAGAGTCACAATCTAGTTTAGATTTTTGGGCTACTTACATATCTGTGACACTATCATTCTACTCAAATTATAATGTTTCTAAAGATAATACTTTATTTCTTTATATAGTTGGCACTTATTAGTTTATAGTTTGTGATTTATTGCATCATTATTTTTTAAGAAAAACATGGATCACTACGCATATCATGCAATTATAAAACTTTTTATATTGATGCAATGTAGAGGAAGGTGTATGTAAGAGATTTAAGCGTACATGGGGACCTGTGATGAATTAAATCTACCATAAGAGGTAAGACATTCTTTGCAAGTGTGCGTAAATTTAAGCATATTGTTGTGTTTTGTCTTGATTCTATTTATCAAGATGATAACCTTGGGTTACGTTTGTATCATTGAATTTGAGTTTTTTCAGGTAGATCTACAAGAACCATAAAAAAGTTGTGTTACAAAAAGATTTACTTGTATTTAATAGTACGGCAGTGAGAGCATCTGTTACAGGTTAACTTGTACATTTATGAAGACATAAAAAAATCCAAGCACCGCTTGTTGAGTCATACTTTTATTGATATTTGATGAAATGCAAGCACATAGTAGTTTAGACATGCTACAACATGGTGAGGGCTCTTTATTCATGATATTTAGATATAAAACGAGAAGAAAGCATCTAGAAGATATGATTTAGTAAGATTGACCTAATTGGTTATAATATTAAAAAATGATATTAATTAAATAAAATAAAAATTAGGGGTAAAATTCCCCTTAGACCAAAAGGAATGGCAATTGGTCATGAACATTCCTAAAAGTTGTCTCATTGTAAATGCCTTAAGGGATGGCCAATGGACCATGGTTATCTCTTAAGGTTTTGCATCACTTTTTAATTTTTTAATTTTTTTTTCCTTTAAAGTTCTACTAATTTTTTATTTTTAATATAATAAAATAAACAATGGCATCACGATGCTTAAAATTTAGAAACAATATTTACAAGTCACGAGCATTTCTCTTATAAAAATAGTTTCTAAGCAATAACTACAAATCTTTTGATAAAATTGTCATGTTAACAAATTATAAAATAAATTATAAATATATTGATAAATTACTTTTAAAAAAAATGATGCCACCATAATTACACAAGTGACTTGATAAAATACCCTTCAAATCCTACTTCGTAAAAACCCTTCCCACACTAATGAAAACAATAGCATTTAGGCCTACTCAAAACTAGATTTTAAAATAAAAAACAATAGAATATCCACATCATAAAAGAACATAATAAAAAATAAAAATACAATACTCACTTCACAAACCATACTACGTATCATTGGATTAATTAATGGCTACAAAGTTACAAAATATAACTTGGCCAAATTTGATGATGATAAAATTTATTTAAGAATTCAAATATAAATTAAAATCATTTAGGGTACAAACATTTGAGGACTTTGCAGTGGAAGATAAATTCTAATTTTATGTTGTTGTAGAAGATAAGGAAGGGTGGACAAAGGTTTAAAAAAAGAAAAAAATGTATTAAAGTAGTGTTACAACCATCTTGTATGATTTTTCGTTCAGGGGAAATTTGCATAGAAACTTATGGTTCGAAGGAACTCAAAATAGAACCATGGAAGACAGTTTTTAAAGACAGAAAGAAAGCAGAAGATCGTTGAAAATACACAGAAAGTGGTTAAATAGAACCATTGTTTGTTTTATCTTGTTAGTTGTATTTGACATGTTGGTTGTTATGCTTATTCCATTGTCACTGGTAGAAACGTACTTTTTGTGCATAAACGATTCATCTTTCTCTCCTTTATATTAAGTTTTGAAATCTTCAAAACTCATAACCTTTATCTTATCAAATAAAAAAGATATATGTTTGAAGTGTTTTGGATTAAATAAAATTAGTAAGTCAAAATAATAGACTAGATAAATATAGATTAGGTAATAATAGACAAAATAAAAGTAGCGGGTCTATGTAAAAGGTTAGGTAGTAATAGGCAAAATAGTAATAGCTTTAATTAATGCGCTGGTAGGTATGTAAGTAGGTATATAGGTTAGGGGAGACCATGCAAGCTCTCATATAATGTGGTTAGCTTTGTTAATAGGTAATCAAATATTCTTTAAGTTAAAGAAAAACTTGGTATTTAGTTTATTTTTTAAATTTTATATAATCCCTTAAAATTGTATTAATATAAATTCTTTGAAAAAAATAAAATAAAAATAATAAAGAGTATTTAAAAATAAATAACATCATGTAGGAAAAACAAATTTTATATTAAAAAATAATTAAAGATAAATGTTTTTTTTGAATAAATAAAGATTAAAAATTTATATTAAAAAATCTAAGCAAAAGAGGGCCATGGCAAGAAAAATAATGACAATTTATTTAGTTAATTTATAATATTATTTTTTAAAAATTTAAAAAATAATAATAATAATGAAAAAATGGCATGAAAATAAAATTAATATAATATTTTTTTGTGGCTCATTACTTTTGAGGTGTGGGGAGTCATTGCTTCTATTTAGGTGTTAGGACTTTGTTACTTTTGGTCAAATGGCTTACAAATATAAAATGACTTGATGGTTGGGTTTTTCTACTAATAATTTACGTTTTCTTGCTCTGATATGTGCACTATGACTCTTGTGTATCTACGACACTAAATTTATTCCTTGCCCTAGAATGAATATAACTTCCTTGTGACATCTAACGAGTTTAATTAAAATAAAGTGATTTTAGGGGTATGCATTATAGTTGGTGAATAACATAACTATCTTTTTCTTTTGTTATGTAATGGGTGGAAACTACGATATAAAGATAGTGATTTGCACAAAAGAAATAACCTCATAAATTTAAATTAGATAACATAGATTAAACACTCATTCATATTCCAAAAATTTCTCCACAACAAATGCTAGCTTCACAAAATGATAAATGCTCTAATGATTGATTGATCTCCCTTGAATTCCTATGAGTGCTCAATAGAATGTTGTGAATGCTCTATGTGCTTATTGATATTTATTTATTTCAAATGAAATACAAATTTTATATTTTATAGATAATTGAATTCAAATTACAATACTGTTAACACGTAATCTTAGATCAAACAACTATAAGTGAAAAATACAGGGTATAGGGAATGAGTACGCTTGACTTAACAAAAACTAAAATGTGAGACCGAAAAAATCAAGGGTACTTATGAAAATTTTAAGAGTGCCAATGCTTCTAGCTTAGAATCCAAGAAACATATGAAGAGAGAGAGAGAGAGAGAGAGAGAGAGAGAGAGAGCACATTGAAAGTTGACAAATATGGATGCCTAATTTAGACCAATAATTAAACCAAATACATATGAATTAACAGTGGGGACCACCTACCTTTCTATCTACCGAATAGTCCATGGATCGCTCCCTAAGGTCACTTGCCCCCGACCCCGCTTTGAGCCTTTTTGACATGGATTGCCCCCCTAAAAATGAATAGTATCTAGGTCCTATGGTATCTAGACCCCCCTCACATGGCTCGGGGCAATTTTTAGGTGTCTACATTTTCTCCCGCCTTGAGGTGTGTGTATAAGGGCCCATTTAAATAAATAAAAAGATATAGCTACAAGCCAGTGTTTCCAAAATTTAAATGATGTACCCGAGAACCTACAACACAACTTTTATTTTTCGACACATGCATAGGTAAACACCAAATAATAATAACATATGGTGAAATATAAAATATTGAAAAAAAATATCATTTGATGGAGATAAAATGGTGAAGTTAAGATTGAGTAAAATATGAGTAAATCTCCTCTTTAATGGGTCAAGAGTACACAGTAACTTGAAATTTAGAGTTAATGATTTGCTTTGGATCTCCACTATGGCTTTATTTAAGTTTAATTTTGATGGTGCTACCCATGGAAACCCTCGGGACTTGGGGGGTTTGGTGTATAATTCAAGATTGTATAGTTTTAATAATATGTGCAACCTCTCTGAAGCTTCTAGATGGCACTGATAATGAGATGGAGGTACAAAAAATTATTCGCGAGCTTGAATTGGTTGGCACTTCAATGTGAAAATAAAAATATAATTTTTGAAGGGGACTCCATGGTAATCATCCATGCTATTCAATCTCAATTGTCTAAGAATTGGAATCTTAGATAAATCATGGATAAATCTTGGAGTATCCTCCCTGCTTTGACTTATTGATCTACTACTCAGTGCTTTTGAGAGGCAAATAGAAAAGCTAGTTTGGTGGAACATTATGGTTTAGTGCAAAGTAAACACCACCTCACTGAGAATGTGGAGTCTACATGGTTAGGGCTTAATACCTCTATTTAGCCCTTGGAGAGGTCCTTTCCCTAGGTAGGGCATCTTGGGTTGTTAGTTCGAATTCTTCGTCGCTTGATTGAGGTGGTCTTCATTTCAATTGGGGTGTATTATCACCTCGTCAATGATCATAATCATTTTATTGATTTGTGTCTTTAATGTATCACGATGAGCCTATGTTAATTATTTTTCTTTTGAGCCTATTTTTTTTATGGTTTTCATGTTGTGCGTTTGAATTGTCAGTTTTGCATGCTCTTAGTTCTTCATAGAGATGGCTATGAGGAGATATTTTGATCATGTAATTATGGAACCCCTTCTCTCTATCAAATCCAAGCCTATAAAAATGGCATTTTGGGGCGACGTATCTAAGATAAGGTTGAAAGTTAATTTTTTGGATACCCATAGACCTAGTTCTAAATTCAATTCAGGGTATTTCGGGTGAGGTCCTTCTCCATTGCAATGACCATTATAACATGAATTTAGATGTTGTGGTTGTGTTTACCATCAATGTGTTACAGGCTATTTGGGATAAGGAAGCCATGAGGCTAGTAGTTTTTGTAACAATATTGTATATATTTGTTATTAATATTAGGTGTCTAGCTTTTATCTTGTAGTGTGTAGTTGCACAATTGCTTTCATCTTATAGTGTGTAGTTGCACATTTGCTTTCATCTTGTACTGTGTAGTTGCAAATTTGCTTTCATCTTGTAGTGTGTAGTTGCGCATTTGCTTTCGTCTTGTAGTGTGTAGCTGAAATGACTTCTTGGTAGATGAAATGATGAGTCATTCTTTGGCTTATTTATTGTAACACTTTCTCATTTCCAAATTGAATCATGAAATCAATATTGCATTGTCATTTTGTAAATGTTATTTCTGGCCTGTCATTAATATCAGATCTTAGAATTTTAATTGTTTAATTTGTTATTCTCCTCAAATTCAGTTGTATGCCCTGCATAAGTTGATCAAGTTATTTCATTGACCTATCATTGCTAAGACAAAGGTTTGGAAGGGCACTTTAACAACTCTAGGTTGTGTATCAATTATTTTGGCAACGTGGGAGACCTTTGTGGCTGCATGGAACTTATGGTTTGTCATTGTTCTTTGTTATTCTATGACTTGCCAAAGGTGTTTTGATAATATCATACATGTTTCTGTAAAAATCAGTCCAAATCTAACAAAATCAGTGCCATACGTCTAGTTTTTGGTAGCGTGTGGTCTTTTTTTAAACAAATTTTGAGTTTGGTACAATTTCTTTGCTGGCATATTGGCGTGGTATAAGTCTGATATAATTTTTTTGTACATGGCATCTTTGACTGCAATTATTTTGACCATGGTGTTTTGAAGAGTTGTTCAGAGACCTGCGTGAACTGTTCAATCTGGAGT
This sequence comes from Torreya grandis, assembly GCA_037957365.1. Classification (NCBI taxonomy): domain Eukaryota; kingdom Viridiplantae; phylum Streptophyta; class Pinopsida; order Cupressales; family Taxaceae; genus Torreya; species Torreya grandis. Next base: position 2,468,291 of record JARHVA010000743.1, on the reverse strand, counting down.
TTCATCTTCTTTGACTTCATTATAGACATCTAGTGGTTATGTTGGCAAAATTTCATCAACTATGTAGAAGTTGTCTATTCCTATTCCTGGTTGGCACTAGGTTTTCTCTATTGCAAGGTGACAAGAGTACAAGTGTGTGGCAGTATTCCTTTTGTCTATTGGCATCATTCTTCTAAAATAATATAGAAGTCTGATGATTGAGCTTTCAAAAAGAGTCGCACATCTCTTATTATTCCAATGTTGGAATTTTGTCCTTTCATATAAAACAAATTGAAGGAGAGATGGTATTTTTTAAGCTTTTTTAAAAAATAGAATTTGAATTTGTTTTTTAAATGCTATTTTCAAATTTGAAAATATTTAAGGCATTTTGAAATTTAAATTTGGTGTAATTTTTTCATTTGAAATTACCTTGAGCAAGCTACTCTCAGTAAATTTGGCAAACAACAATCAAATTTTGTAAATTCAAAGATAAATAAGAAGAGCTACTCTTTAACCTATTCGTCATTGTTGAAAAACATAAATATGAAAATCAATAAAAACTGAGTATATTTCAATGTATAAGGTTTTGTTTTTAAGCTGGTGTTATTGACAGGGTAAATCCTTTTCACATGTCACCTAGGTACCACATACCACTCTACTCTCAAATACATTAAGACCTCTTTCATGTATTGTTGAGTATATCAAAAAGGCTAGCTTCTTCCACGTACCAATGGGTATATAGGAAGGTCAGGTATATCGAGAGGTTTTATATATCGATCTAGTGGTATATATAAAAGGGGACCATTTTGGAATGATAAGGAACTAATTGAGGTTAACAAAAATTTCAAACTCCAAACTCAAAATTAAAAATAAAAACCATACATTCTATCAAATCTATTATTGGCACTGCATTGTCCAGCAAAGACAGTTGGCTAGAATGGTCTAGAAAAGTGGAGAACGCATTCATCTTCAATGATTTATGGTTCAATATTTGTAATGAGGAGAAACAACTAGTTGAACCAACATGGAATGGAAATGATAATCTGATATGGAAGCAAAAAAATCATAAGGCATTGACCTTAATGAGAGCATCAGTCAACGGAGATATGTTTTGTCATATTCAGGGGTGCAATACTCCACGAGAAGCATTTCACAAACTAAAAGAGCTATATGATTCCCACTCAAAGTTGGAATTCATTCAGTTGTCGTTGAAGATATACAACCTTGAGTTGAAAGATGGTGACGTGATGAGATTGGCTTCAGAGATACGTGCCATCAAACATGATGTAGAAGCAATGGGTGTCAAAATCAACATCTATATGATTGCATTCATAAATGTGTTGGATTTTTGTCAATGATGTCTCCAAGGTGACCAAGGATGTTGATGAGGTGTCATGTGTGCTAGAATGACAATGACAAAGTGTGCTTCAGTGTTCTTGCATAGTTCTTCAATGTTTGACTTGGATAGGGACATGGCGGATGCTATTGATGGTATGGTCATGTTGTAGAGACCCTATGGGGTGTTTTGAGTGCTTGAAGTGCTTGTGGAAGTGAAAGGAATTCATCAAAGTAGTCATATGAGTGTCTAGATTCAAGTAGTCATCTTGATAGATAAAACTGAGTGAGTAGATTAATGACATTAGCATTCACACGTGTGAAGGTTTCAAGAGCTTCTTGATATATGGATGGATTACCTTATGAGAGGAGATCATGTGGTCCAAGTTTTAGGTCATGAGGCACTAGTGCATGAATGACAAAGAAGTTGTGTTTGATAGCTTGGAGAGTATATGTCATATGTGCATATCAGTAAGGATAAAGAAGAGGTTGTGAGGTATCTATAGATGTCTTGGTGAAGTTCTAGTGTGTCATTTGATCATTTGGAAAGAGAAACATGCATATTCTAGCTTAAGAGAAGTTAGACCATCACTGTACATCATGTAGATATAAGTGATCCAACAAGTTTGTGAATTTTGTGCAGGTAATCAAAAAGTCAACATTGGTTAAATATTTTCATGGTGATGTTGTCTATAGGGTCAGGTAGGTACTCTGAAGATTTGGAGTCTTGAATTATTTTTTAGTTCAAGATATAAACCTTTAAAGTTGTTCTAACAGGCTGTGATGGACCAAAGACCATCAAGTTTAACTACGTTGAAGTTTGGGGTCAATTAATCAAGATAGATCTAATGGTCAACATTCAGTAGATCAACGACATGTGGGACTGTGAAGTGGCACAAAAGCAAAGATTGACAACAATGTGCTCAGAAGGCACATGAGGGTGCCAAGTGTCTTAATCGTGGAAGTGTAGAACAAGATCAACGGTGCACATTATCAGTAAGTCAAACAAAATGCTCAGAAGGCATGCGAGGATGCCAAGTGGTAGAAATTCATTAGAGACTGACTACAAAGTACATAGAGGGCATGCAAGGGTGCTAAGTTTCAAAATTTGGAAGTGCAGATCTAAGATCAATGGTGAGTGATGCAAGGTAAAGACTAGGATACTCTCGAGTATATTGATAGAGCACACTTTTTCATGCTGTGCAAGGACATGAGATGAAGACACATGTCTGCATATTTGCATTTATCAGTGACCATTGGTATTTGAAATTAATAAAGGAAAAATTAGTGATGAGTATTTTGATAATTTATTTTGATCTACGATAAATTTATTGATGGTGTGAAAGACAAAATTGTAAAGGAATCCAAGGTGCATCCATATACATTGGTTATAAGGTTTGATTGTCTGTATAGTTAAGAATATTGTGTTAGGTTAGGGAGCTAAAAGCTTCACTGATGTAGACATGGAGGAGGTTGTTGAGAGGTTGCTAAGTTGCAGAGCAACCGGTGTCAGTCTGATCAACCGACGTCGGTCATATATAGTGAAGACAGCAACCGACATCGGTCAGGGATCGACCGACGTTGGTCACCTCCAGCCAGACAGGGACCGACGTCGGTCGCCTGTGCAGTTTCAGAATTGCCAGTTCACGAACAGTTAGTTAACAAACTGGTTGTTTGCATGTAAAAAGGCCAATTATAAACTTGAAGCTGCGGATCTAATTATTGTAATTAGATGTCTAATTATTGTTTGCATGGGATCTATATAATAGACTCATAAGCTATATTGTAAAAGTGTGCTAGAGAGTAAGAGAGCAAAAATTAGCTCCTTCAGAGTGAAGAGAGCAAGGTGTGTTCCTCTTAGTGCCACAGTGCCAAGTGTGGGTGCTGGTTTCGAGAATCAGAAAGATTTTTTATGTATGTAGGATCTTGGTCGGCAGGTGTGCAAGGCCACGTTTGGAGATCTACATGGTAAGTAAGATCATTTGATTTACAGGTGTATGTGTGTGCGAGATTTAGGTTTGCAGGTGTGCAAGATCAGGGAGGTCAGCAACACAACAGGTAGCAAGATCAGTGAGGATCTACTTGAAGTACAGTGTGTACTCAGTTGGAGAGCAATAGAGGAAGGCAAGGTAGATCCTTCCAAAGTAAGATCATTTGAGTTGCAGGTTGTTGCAAGTTTATGGGAGATCTACTTGGAGTGTGTTGTGTACTCGGTTGAGTATGTTTGTATACTCAGTGTACTGGCAGTAGTGGATACTGACTGGTTGGAGGTGAACAACAACTCTGTGTGTGAGTTGCTTGTTGGGACTGTAAGAGAGAGAGTGAGCTCTTGAAGAGATTTACTGTTTATGCCCTAGAGGTGTGGGAGCCCTAGAGGTGTGTAAGGAAGAAGATTGTGGCATCTTCTTTGTTGTGTTTCCTTCTGAAAGAGTATTAATACAATTGGGTATTGTCTCTCATATTCTGTGTTATTTTTGAATTCTAGTTACTTGTTACTTCTGGTTTAATTTCGCATGTTAAGTTGCTTGTACATGGTAATCAATTGTGCTTCCTAGATCCTAATAGTGGAATCAGAGCATGTTTGTTGTTCTAGATTCCTGACATATTGAGCTCCAAACTTGACTTAAGGTTTGACCATGTTCTGCAAGTGACTTGAGAAGGGTAATTGAAGATTTCTTGATAGTGTTTTGATGTTTCAAGATGAACTAACTATTGGAGACTGATGTAGACTCCATGAGGACTATTTGTGTGGACTTTGGAGGTTTGACCAATCCATCTTCAATGTGAACAATTGACTGTGTTTGTTGAATGCATTGGTAGATTGAGTGACCATGTTGCAGGAGTGAGTTGAAGTTTTTCTTAGCAGAATTGAAGTAGCAAATGAGTATGGAGATGTTCTATAAGTCTCTAAGGCTTATGAGAAAGTATTGGATGTCATGATATGCGCCTGATTAGATATGGAGAGTCAAAATAACTTAACTATATTTTTACTAAATATGACCAGTGTGAGTGGTCAATTTGAGAGAGTTGATTTGGGTGCTTAGAGCATGTGTTGGAATGTTTAAGGCACATGGAGTTGTTTTAGACGTCCTGAAGGTTTCACCCATGCGATCTAATCATATGGCTATGTGAAATATTTGAGTTGTTACTTCAAAAGTTTGAGACTGTATTTTCTGTGTTTGAAGGCCTAAAGAGTGAGAAAACCTAATTGGTAGGTTCAAGTGTTGAGTTGGTGTTCCAGGGGACATGGACCCATGAGGGAGTTAGAAAGGGTCTAGTAGAGACAAGTTGGATGTGTTCAAAGCATTGGTAGAAGATGAAAGTGGCCCAAGGAGTTGATGTTGTAACGTATGGGTGAGTAGGCTTAATTGTTTTAGGTCTCACTAAGACCTAATGGTGGTTTGGGGTTAATGTGGTAATGGCCAACCTAAGGAGTGTGTGGTTCTTATATGTAACATTTATTAATTCATATTTCAAAGGTAGAACAAGTATGGTAAGCATCTTGGCCAACCAAGATGGGTTAGATGAGTGTATGGTATAAATACTAGGCATAATTGGCCAATTTGGAGTAGAGTTGAGAGAACGTTGTGCTAAGTGAAGGAAAGAACCTTTGAAAGAGAAGATACATGTTATTTAGGATCATTAAAGAGCAAAGAGAATAAGTCATGTTTAGTTGATCAAGTTGATACAAGAGGACACACAGGTCATTGGATGTAATAAGCCTAGAAGAGGCAAGTTGAAAAAGTGTGCAGATGAGTAAAATATTTGTGAAGGTTGTGAGATCCATTTGGATGTCTTGAGAGGTAGATCAGAGTGTGAATTACATGTATGACCTTATGGTCATAATTCTAAATGTTGAATTTATAGGTTTGATGCATGAGAACAAGCGGTGTGTAGATTGATCCAAAAGGTGGTTTTTGATGCCTTGCTTGTGTGTGAAGGTTTGAATGAGTGAAGAGGATTGATGGAGGTTGTTTTGTAGGGTTTATCCATTAGATTGAGAAGCAATCAGAGTTATGGATTTGTTCATTTCATAGATGTGTTGGTGCTCAACATCTTAGGCAAGTTGGTGCTTGTCATCTTTAGGAGTTGGTGCTCCTTGTGAAGTGGGTGATTCACTAAAGTCGCATGTTTGTAATCATCTTATAGGAGAAGTAGTCCATGTGTTTTCAGATTTGAGAATGGATTTTCTCCCCAAGAGGGTTTCCCACATAGATCTTGTGTTATCTTACTTATCTTTCATGTTCATTGTTATGATTGGGTTATTTGCTTCTTGATTGCTTATGGTGTATGACTAAGGGTTTGAAGGATTTAGATTAAATTTTTTAAATACCTTGATTCACTAATTCACCCCCCTTTCACTGATTGTACCTCTAACAATTGTATCAAAGCAATGACCTTCTGTACAAGTTTAACCACTTGAAGGTAATCTTAGGTACAATGACAAGTTCTCAAGGTTTCTCTATTAAGCAAGCTTTGTTGTTCAATGGATCCAATTATGCTTTCTAGAGTGCAAGACTGAAGACCTACATCATGTCCTTGGGGTTTGACACTTCGCAATTTGTTTTGGATGGTTATTTCATGCCACCTACTCTTCCAACTAGTTTTACAGACAAGAAGTTGAGTGAGAACAATTTCAAAGCTATGAATGCTATCATTTGTGGTCTTTCAAAAGCAAAGTTCACCAAGGTAATCCATTGTAAGTCTGCCAAGGAGATTTGGGACAAATTGCAGCTCGTCTATGAAGGAGATTCACAAGTCAAGTTGGCCAAACTAAAAACTTGTCGAAGGCAATTTAAAAGTCTCAAAATGAAGGAAGAGGATACTGTGGCTTCCTATCTTCTAAGATTTGATGAGGTAATGAACATGATCAAAGTCATGGGAGAGGTTATTGAAGAAGGTATTGTAGTGCAAAAGGTATTAAGGTCTCTCACTTTCAAATTTGATTCAAAAGTTTTTGTGTTATCGATGAAAGTCATGATCTCACCAAAATGAAGATGGATGAATTGCATGGCATTATTTTTCCCTATGAGATGAGAGTTAATGAGGACAAATCACCAAATAAAGAAGCATGTTTTAATACAGAAAAGAATCTAAAGAAGAAGTTCCAAGGTAAGAAGGTCAAGGATGATGAGATTTTTGATATTGATTATGATGAAATAATAGCTCTATTAACAAGAAAATTGAAAACAAGTTCAAGCAAGTTTAAGGGTAAACTTCCCTTAAAATGTTTCAATTGTGGAGAGATAGGTCACTTTGAAAACAAGTGTCCTCATAAGCATAAGAGAAATGATAATGAAGAACATGAATAAGATCATGATAATGACAAGAAATTTAGGATTGATAAGAGCAAGAATAGTTTCAAAAGGTATAATGGCGAAAAGAAGTTTTACAAGGACAAGAAGAGTCTCTACACCAAGGGATATTGCAGCTCATATGATGAGAATGATGGCAATGATTTTGAGAATGATCATGAAGATGATGCTCATATCAAGAAGAATCTCTCTTCATGGCTGAAGAAGGTAGCTGCTCATATCAAGAAGAATCTACATGGTTTGGAGGTGGTTTAGGTGATACAGATGATGAAGAAGATAAGGTAAACTATGAGACTGAGTTGATGAATGCCCTTGAAGATCTGAAATTTGATAAGAAGAAAACCAAGAAATTGAAGTTTAAAATAAAGGACTATGAGGTGTAATTCAGTGTGTTTGAAGCAAGAATAGATGAAGACACCAAAGAGTATAAAAATTCAGTCAAGCTTCTTAATGATTAGTTAAAGACTATGAATGCAAACTTGAAGGCCAAAGAAGTTGAATGTTCAAGGTATGTAATTAAGATTGGTTTTTTAAGAGATAAGTTGGAAAAGACTTCAAGTCAAGTAAAGTCATTTGTGAAGTTTGAAAAGGGATCAATTAATCTAGATAACATTCTGAGTAGTCAAAAATATGCAAGTCATAAAACTGGTCTTGGATACATAGAAGAACAAAAGATTACTATTAATGATGACTTAAGACTTTTTTGAACAAGAACAATCAGACTTTGAAGATCAACAATCAGTCTAGAAATGAAGTTGCTAACAAAAGGAAGACAAATCAAATTAGACAACCAAATACAATGAGGTATGCAAACTTTAATGTTTATTGCTACACTTGTAATCAATTCGGTCATAACGCTAGAGAGTGTAGAAGACCTTCCAGGAATGAATTTGCTTGGAACTATGAATGGAATCATCAATCAAGGGCTATGAGTCAAAGTGAGTGCTATAGTTGTCTTGACATATGACACATTACAAGATTTTGTCCTAACAAGGTGAGACAAGCTGAGTTTCCATCAAGAAGAGTGGTTTTCTACAATTGTCTAGGAATTGGTCACATTGGTAAGTTCTGCAAACAAAGGACATCAAGTTAGAATAAGTCATTTTAGGCTTCTAGAGTGCAAGGTAGAAGGCAAATTAAAATATGGAAACCAAAAGTGGAAAGTATGTGCCATGATCAATCTGCAGGTTCAAGTGGATTGTTTTCCATGGTAGAAGATGTTGGCAAGTGTTTCCATTGATGTCAAAGACTAATGCCATTTGTGCATTGATGTCAAAGGTAATGACAAAGTGGTGATGTCATGATGATGATGAGTTTGAGCCTAAAGTTGTGCAAGGAAGGATTTGGATGCATATAATCTAAGGTAAGTATTGTTTGAGGATTATCATATTGTATCTAGCATGTTGATGTGGTTTCAGGTCAAGGAGAGAAGACAAGCATGATAACAGTGTGTTGGCATAGGCTTGTAGCCTAGTATGTAATCATGGATCTTTAGTATATGCTTAAGATAGGAAGTTGATGAATTTATAGATGGGATCATGTTGTAGAGGTCCTATGGGGTGTCAAGAGTGCTTAAAATGCTTATAAGAATGCATGATGTTCATCCAGTTATTCATTATGTTCATCTAGTCATAGTTGGTTCTATGGTAGAAAAATTTGAGTAGACAATTTGTTGACATCAGCATTACCACGTATGGATGAGTTAAGGGGATTTAGTCATATGAGTGTGATCACATTAGTCCCAAGTTTCTATGTTCCAAGTTTTAGGCATGAGGTTGTGTATAGAAAAAGATATAACCGTGCAAAGTTGGCTTCCTAAGCATTTTGTGATGTTTTTCCATAGTCAAATTTGCAAAGGGAGATCTAACGGTGTGCATTTAATCACATCACAGATCTATAGTGCTAAATTAATCTAAGCTTAATGTTTAAGTTCAAGTAGCGCTTAGTAAGCAGTTTGATAATTTCATAATTTACACGCGTAAAGGTTTCAAGAGCAGTTTGATATATGGATGGATTCCCCTATGAAAAAAGATCATATGATTTAAATTTCAGGACATGCGATTGGACGTATAAAAATTTACTAAGGTTCAAAGTTGGCCTTCTAAGAAAATTACAATGGTTCCCATACTTAGCTAAATTTATAAAAGGTAAAGACTAGGACTAGATAAGGATCTAATGGTGAGTGGGTGTTCGTACAGTTGTAGATCAACGAGGCGTATTGAGTCAAAGAGGTCAAAGTGTTTGATGTTTAAGTAGGTTAAAGTCTAGGATACTCTCGAAAAGATCAATGGAGTGCATTTGTTCCAACTTGTCAAGAAACAACGAGATAATAACAAGTGCTCAATGTTTAACAGTAAGCAAAGGTAAAGACCAAGCTAATCCGAAGATATCGATGGTGTGTATTTGGTCAAAGTTCCTAGGAAGCATGAGATGAGGTCAAAGTGATAAATGCTTAACATAGTTAAAGATCAGGGTACTTTTGAGAAAGATCAAAGATGTGTATTTGTTCAATCTATAAGAGGGCACGAGATGATGACAAAGTATTCGATGTTGAATTGTGACCATTGGCATTTAAATTAATGAAGGAAAAACCACTGCTGAGTATTTTGCTCATATATTTTGATTTACGATGAATTTGAAGGTGCAGTAAAAATCAAAGTTGTAGAGGACTTCAAGTTGCATCTAGTGAATCTGATTAGAAGGTCTAAATGTTTGTACAATCAAAATTATTGAGATCTAAAGTTGACTGTGTGTTTGACCATGTTCTGCAAGTGACCCGATAAGGATAATTGAAGAGTTCTTGATGGTACTTAGATGTTTCAAGGTGACTTAACTATTGGAGAGTGTTTTAGACTCCATTAGGATCATCTGTATGGATTTTGGATGTTTGATCAATTCATCTTTAGTATGAACACATGCTTAAAAGTTGATTGTGTGTTTATTCTTGGTGTTTTTGTGTATAAGGTCAAATATTGTTCTATTTGGATTTAGCATAGGAGTGTTGTGATAGATATAACCTTTTGAGTATGTTGAAGGGGTCATGTGGAGTGGACCTATGCATTTGGAAGAGATCTTGTGTTTCTAATTTTTTTGTTGAAGTGATAAAGAGGCGAATAGGTCTCCACGAGACCTATAAGGTATACTAAGGCCTAATTGAAAGGTGTAGTTGCTTAAGGGTGACCTATGGATGCTATGGCCAACTTATGTGGATGGTATTGAGCTATGTTAGATACCTTACGGGATAAGGCAAGTATTATGGCTGACCTAGAAGATAATAATCATGATGGATCTATAAATAGTGAAATCAAAGATGATTTCTAGACTTGAGAGAAGAAGTGTGTGTAAGAGTTGTAAAGGAAAGAAGAAAGGGTGTGTGCCTAGTGGATGGATTAAATATTAGAGCCAGTTGATGATTGTTTATATGACTTGTAGGTCATATTTATGATGTCAGGAATAGTATTCTTGCATGTTTGAAGATTGAGGATGAGCGAAGAGGTCTAGAGTGATCTAAAAAGATAGATGATGTCTCTATGAGCTTGATGGCTGATTTGAGAGGTAGATCAGAGTGTGGTCTGTGAATGACCATTTGGTCATATTTTTGAGGATGTGATAGAGTTGTTGATGAGAAGTGTAGAGTGATCCGAAAGGTGGTTTTGGATGTTTATGAGTGTGTGAGGGAGTATAGTGGGATGTGTTTGCAGGGTGTCTCCATCAAATTGGTAGGAAATCAGTGATCAGGAAATATTTATATCACAGGTGTTGAGAGGGTGCTCAACATCTAGGTCAGAAGGACTTAACCATCTTAGGGGCATGTTCTCCTTGTGAAATAGGTGTTTCACTAAATTCAGGTCAAATGACTTGACCATCCTAGGGGTAGGTGCTCCTTGTGCAACAGGTGTTTCACTAAATTTTCGTCAGAAGGACTTGACCATCCTAGGGGCAGGTTCTCTTTTTGGAATGATTGTTTCACTAAAGTATCATGTTTGTAATACCTTATAAAACAAGTAGTTCATGTGTTTGCAGGCTTAAGAGTGGGTTTTGTTCCCCATGAGGGTTTCCCACATTAGATGTTGTGTTATGATGTGCTTCTCTTATTCATGTTTTATATGTGGTCTCCTTGCTTTGATGGTAATCTGGTTGCATATGCTTGTGTTGATTCATGAATGTAAACTAATGAATGATAAGTGATCTAAAAAGTGAAAGATTGGTTGACTAATTCACCCCCCAAGTCATCTTGTACCTCCAAAAATTGGTATCAGAGCAGGTCCTTTGGAGGAAGCTTAACAACTTCAAGGAGATCCTAAGTAACACTAGATGGCTAAGAAGTTGAAGAAAGAGAATCAATAGTGAAAGGCTATAGTCAAGACACTTGCAGAACATATATGTACTTTGAAGAAAGATACCAAAGAGGATGATAAATTTATTAATGATCTCAAGGTTCTGTTAGAAGATGCTAAGGCAAGTTTGAGTTCAAAAGAGGAAAGTTGTTCAAAAGAAAAGGAAATCATGTATGATGAAGAAGTTTTCCATGACAGTGGGGAAGAAGAATCGGATCTAGAAGCTGAGCTCATAAAGAGGAATCACAAGATGAGGTATGTGATCAAAGGTCTTGTAGCACAAGTCAGTTCTTTTGAGGGAAGTTTGCTAGGAAATACCAAGAGAGATGAGAAGTATCAAGATTTGATCAAGTATTTTGAAGAAAAAACATGTAGATTGAAGGATGGCATGGCTAAAGAAGCTGAGGATAAGGAGGTCATCAAATATCTTAGAGGTCAATTAATTAGAGGTTTCAAATTGTAGGCTAAAATCAAGAGAAGAAAAATTCATATATCTCAAGACCCAGTTAGAAGAAGCCAATACCAAGATGATTTCAAAGAAAGGTGAGCATGATAAGTTGAAGACTCATCTTGATTCCTTGAGAGTAGAGCATGAACAACTCATAGACAAGTTAGACAAGATGGAAAAAGAACATGTAACGTTTGAGCAAGCTAAGAAGAATGCAAGATTTGAAAGCAATTCAAAAAGGTATGTCAAACAACCAAATGCTTCTAGGTATGCTAGTTTATTCCATGGTCATTATTATAAATGTAATAAGTATGGTTATAGAGATAAAGCTTATAGAAGAAAGTCAATCAAGTATGGACATTCATGGAGCTATGATAAAAGGATTTTTTGGCCAAATATTGATCACAGTTCAAATTTGTCAAAAGGTATGAATGATGTTATTTGTGTCATTTGTGATAAGAAAGGTCATATTGCTAGACTTTGTCCTAGTAAATTTGATAAGCCCTCAAGTCATCTGAAGAAGGGAGACCTAAGGCAGTGAAGGATAGTTTTATCGAATTCAAGGATCAAACTTCTAATATTGTAGAAAAGGAATCAGTTTTGGAGGTGTCTCAAGAGTGCCAAGGAAGCTTGATATCAATCCACATGGAGAAGCATGTGGATGATATAATAATCAAGTCAATTATACCAATCAAGGCCAAAGAGAACCTGAAAGAAGGATCTCAATCTGATGGTTTATTTGCTGTAGTTGAATAATTTTTAGGTAAGGAGTTTCATGATTGCCAAGAGTTCTTATTATTTGATTTCAAAGAGGACAAGGTGTTAGTTGAAGAGATATGCCAAGAACTTGTGTCTTCATCATGCATTGTCAAGGAAGCCAAAGAAGAGATGGATTGCAAGCAAGTTGTTTTAGTCAAGAAAAGGAAGAAGAAGAAGGTTCTTCAGTCCTATGATGAGGACTGTATGCTCCTCTCTTCTAGGTCCTTGTGAAGTAGAGATGTCTTTGTTGTGCTTCATGAAGACATTTTTTAGTTTGAAGAAGCATGTGGTCTTGCAAGAGTGTTTTCAGTATGGAGGGTCAGATTGAAGGTTTCCAGGTGGCAAAGGAGGATTTATGAGTTGTCAAGATGATTTTTTTTTTGGCATAGAAAAGTCTTTTGACCTTATTGTAGCATGTTCTAGGTGGTTTTGTGGTCTGAAGGTATGTTAAAGTTAAATTGGAGATTTCTGAGTGCTCTCAGTTTTCTCAGTTTTTGGCTTAAGGGTAAGAAGGCCTAAAATGGGTTATAGGATGTATGGGTTCCCAAAAGTATGGAGACTCAAAAATGGGTTTAGAAGTGTGTGATGGTTGTTTTCAGGTGTGAAAAATGTTTCATAGGTGGGCGTTGACCAAAAGGAGGTTTGTTGACCCTATTTGTTTTGAGATTCTAAAGTTTTGGGCTATGCTAGAAAAGTGGTTTGCCTTATGAGTTGAGGTTTGAGGCTTATGAATAGATTGAATGGGACAAATGGGTTATCAAATCAAGCTTCACATAGATTTGAAGGTTTGTGATTTTCAAATTATTCAAAATTTTGTCAAGATGGAGGCCTAATTGGCTAGTAGGTTTGTGAAAGAATTATGTTACAGAGGATGAACTTGATTGTATTCTGACTATATATGACCAGTCTGAGTGGTCATTTTGAGAGAGTTGATTTGAGTGCTTAGAGCCTATGTTGGAATGTCTAAGGCACATGGAGGTGTTGTAGAGGTCCTAAAGGTTTCACCCATGTGATCTAATAATATGGCTATGTGAAAGATTTGAGTTGTTACTTCAAAAGTTTGAGACTATGTTTGAAGGCCTACAGAGTGAGGAGACCTAATTGGTAGGTTCAAATGTCGAGTTGGTGTTCCAGGTGGGTGGTACCATGAGAGATTTATCAATGGTCTATTGAAGACATGTTTGATGTGTTCAAAGCATTGGTAGAAGCTGAAAGTGGCCCAAGGAGTTGATGTTGTAATGTATGGGTGATTAGGCCTAATTATTTTAGGTCTCACCAAGACCTAATGGTGGTTTGGGGTCAATGAGTTAATGGAGGATGTAAGGAGTGTGGGGTTATTACATGTAATGTGTATGAAGAACTATTTCAAAGGTAGACCAAGTATGGTAAGCATCTTGGCTGATCAAGATGGGTTAGATGAGTGTATGGTATAAATAGCAGGCATAATTGGCCTATTTGGAGTAGAGTTGAGAGAGTGTTGTGCTAAGCAAAGGAGAGAACCTTTGAAACAGAAAGTACATGCCATTTAGGATCATTAGAGAGAAAAGAGGATTAGTAATGTTTTTTTGATCAAGTTGATGTAGGAGGACACACAGGTCATTGGACCTAATATGCCTAAAAGAGATAGGTTGAGCAAGTGTGTAGATAAGTAAAAAAATTATGAACACTGTGAGGGCCATGTGGATGTCTTGAGAGGTAGATAAGATTGTGAATTTAATGTATGACCTTATGGTCATAATTCTAAATGTTGAATTTATAGGTTTGATGCATGAGAACAAGTGAAGGTGTGTAGATTGATCCAAAAGGTGGTTTTGGATGCCTTGTTTGTGTGTGAAGGTTTCAATGAGTGAATAGGATTGAAGGAGGTTTTTTTGCAAGGTTTCTCCATTAGATTGAGAAGAAATTAGAGTTCTTTATTTGTTTATTTCATAGATGTTGTGTTCGTGCTCAACATCTTAGACAAGTTGGTGCTTGTCATCTTTAGGGCTTGGTGTTCCTTGTGAAGTGGGTGCTTCACTAAAGTCTCATGTTTGTAATCATCTTATAAGATAATTAGTCCATGTGTTTACAGGATTGAGACTAGGTTTTCTTCCATAAGAGGGTTTCCCACATAGATCTTGTGTTATCTTGCTTATCTTTCACGTTCATTGTTATGAGTGGGTTATTTGCTCCTTGATTGCTTATCGTGTATGACTAAGGGTTTGAAGGATTTAAATTGAAGTTACGAAATATCTTGATTCACTGATTCACCCCCTATCAGTGATTGTACCTATAACAAAATGTTGGAGGATTTTCAGTGATGTCCCTATTGTGTCTGAGAGTGTTCATGAGGTGTCAAGTGTGCTAGTATTTATATGACAAAGTGTGCCAAGGTATCTTGTGTGAGATATCTTCATTGATAGATTTTGAGCCATAATTGCCTAGTTTGTTATGAGATTTCATCAGTATTCAGAAGGGCCAAGGGTGTATGTGACTTGATTCAGAGATATAATAATGTTTCCTTAAGATTATCCTTGTGATGAATAAGTTCTTGTGAAAGGTATGTGACATTGTTGAGCAAGATGGCATAATCAAGGTTTGATGCATTTGAATGTTGAGTATATGCATGCTTCATATGTTTAATGTATGATGGAAAGGATTCATGATGTTTCTAGAAGGTTTGAGAATCCATTGGAGGTGATAGGAAGACTTTGGAATTCTTGTGTGCTTGTCTAGGTCATCCTAGTCTACTTGTCAAATCAGGTTGAGAGAGTAGGTTGGTGATGTCAGAATTCACACGTGTGAAGGTCTCAGGAGTAGTTGGATATATGGATGGAATCCCCTATGAAAGGAGAATACATGTTTCAAGTTCAGGTCCTTCAGATATATATAACAAAATTTATTAAAGGTCAAATAGGGCTTCTTAGGCTGATTTCATTATTTCCATACTTAGCTATTTTTGCACGAAAAATATGACCGTTGGAATTCAAAGATTTGAATTTACAAAAAAATGAGTCTGTGGTATTTTCATTATAACTTTTGATAATGGATGAATTTTATGGAGTAAAAAGAAAAGTGGTAAATAAGTCCAAGGGCGATCCAACAAATATGGTTTCAAGCTTTAACTGGTCGTATAGGTGCATTTATGGAGCTTCAAATTTGACTGAGGGTTTGACTTTCTTCTGCAAGTGACCCGAGAAGGGTGTTTTAGTTTGTATTGATGTTTCATGATGATTTATCTATTGGATAATGTTTTATACTCCATGAGGATAATCTATATGGATTTTGGAAGTTTGACGAATCCATATTCAGTATGAACAAATGTTAATAAGTTGAATTTTTATTCATCCTTCATGGTGGTCATAGTTAATGCATTAGTTTGATAGGTTTGAGTTATGTAGAGCTATCTTGAGATGGTTTTTATCCTTGGAGGATGTCTTAGGGGTCATGTGTCATAGACCCATGAGCTTGGAAGTGGTCTTATGTTTCTATTTTACTTGGTGAAGTGTTAAAGTGATGAATAGATCTCCATGAGACCTAGTGAAGGCTTGAGGCCTAATGGAGTGTTCCAAATGAAAGCGAATGACTAAATTTGAATTGATCATGAAGGAGGATAATGGAGCTTAGGTTTAAGGCATATGATAGTGTTTGGATCATGGTGTGGGTCTAATACATCATTTAGACTAATTGGTTGTTTGTTGAAGTTGAGACCTAATGCAATAAGGTCTATTAGGCCTAAAGAGGAGAATGAGGTCTAAATGTATATGACCAACCTATGTTATATCTTCTAATAATTATTTCATGAGATTAACATGTCCAAAGGGTGATTAAAAGAAGAATATCATTTGTATTATGCTTTGGCCGACCTAATGAGTTAGTGAGGAAAAGACTATTATATAAGCAAGTCTAGTTTAGCCTTTTTGATTAAGGAAGACAATAGAGGTATGAAGTGAATGGTATTAGAGTTTGTAGAAGGGTAAGAGGCCTATGAATCTATCATAAAATCATGTTGAAGATATGATAAGGTTTGAAAGTGTTTGTTGCAGGTCCAACTATGTGTATGAGGGCAGTTTGAGTTAAAAAGAAGTGTTGTTGCATGCTTATGTGAGAGGCATGTTTAAGTTTGTTTGAGCTATAAAATACCATCATCAGTTGTGTGAAGGCAATAAATCAAGTTAGAATTTTAGTTTGTTGATTGAGTGGGTGTTTGATCAACAAAGGGAGTTGTAGCTTCCTAGTAAATTGGTGCTTGCTAAAGTCTAGTTAGTGATAGATGAATTTGAGGGGTTGGTGCTCCTTGTGGAGTGGGTGATTCACTAAAACTTATTGTTTTTGATCTCTTATAGGACTGTAGTCCATTTTTTTTAGGCTTGAGAGTGGGTTTTATCCCCCATGAGGGTTTTCCACATAATTCATGTGTTATGTGCTTTGATCTTGCATTGTTTTTTGCGTTCACTGTAATGAATGGTTTATATGATTCATGAATGATTATGTTGAATGGTTAAGAGTTTGAAGAAGTGGAATTAAAGTTGATTTTATTGCATTACTGATTCACCCCCCTCTCAGTGATTGTGCTTCTAATAATTGGTATCAGCTTAGATCATTTGGTGAAGGCTTGATATCTTGAAGGTGGTCTTAAGAAGCACAAGATGGCTAAGTAGTTAAAGAAAGAGAATCAAAAGTGGAAGGATGTGATCAAGGCACTTGAAGAGTAAATATGCACTTTGAAGAAAGATGCCAAAGAGGATGAGAAGGTTATTAAAGATCTCAAGGTTTAGTAAGAGATGTCAAAGCAAGTTTGAGTTCAAAGGAGATTGAGTGTGATCAGGTCAAGACTATGCTTGGTTTGTTGAATAATGATCATGAGCAGTTAGTTGTCAATATGAGCCAGCTAGAAAAGGAGAAAGAGAAATCAGAGAAAGTCAAGAAGTATGAAAACACCATGAGCAACATGAATAAATACATAAGGCAGTGTAATGCATCAAGGTACTCATATTCATTTCAATATCATTGTTATGCTTGTCATCTATTTGGCCATAGGGCAAGGGACTGTAGAAGTAAGCCATCAAGGAATTAGTGCTCATGGAACTCTGAAAGAAGGAATAGTTGGTCTTGGAGAAATCATAACCCGTATTATTCAATAGGTATGATGAATGATATTGATTTCTATAGTTGCAATAAAGTAGGACACATTGCCAAGTTATGCACGAAAAGTGTGAAGAAACACTCTAGTCTAGATAAGAAGAGAAATGATCCTAAGATTCAATCAATGGTATGAATACTAGATACTATGAAGGATAACCTTGATCAAGGTGGAATGCCTACTACAACAAAAGAGGAATCATATATGAAGAAGGTACTAAAATGCCAAGAGGGTTTGTCATCTATCCAGATAGAAAAGAAGATGGATGATGCATACGTCATGATTGTGATGACTATCTGTCTCTTGATTGCAAAATAATTGAGAAGGAATCAAATAAAAAAGTATGCCAAGAATCTATGTTATCCTCATGTGTTGTCATATAAGAGAAGAACAATCAGTTTCATAAGTGCAAGATGGACAAGGAAGTAAGAAAGGAGATGTGGGCATCTTCTATTTTCACATTATTCTATCCATAAGGAGTCGGGTGTCTCTATTAGATTAATGGAGACATTATTTAATTTGAAGAAGCATGTTATTTATAGAAAATGCCTTTATCTTGAGTTGAAAAGGTAGCTGTAAAGTCAATTATGGTCCAAGGAGATCATGATCCAAGTAGTAGTTCTCTCTAGGTATCCATACAATTACGTCTTTTGTGGATCAAATTCAAAGTATTAGGTTTGGTGGAGAAGATAAGGCCAATTAGTATGGCATAGGTTATTTGAGTAAATAAACCAAGTGAAAGGATGTGATAGCTATTGGAGGTTGTTCATAGTTCCATGTATATCATTCCCATGGTTTGTAGCTGATATGATAGTGTGACTTGATGTGAGAAAAGTCTTCATGAAATTTGATAGTGCTTGACAGAAATGAGAAATGGTAGACTAGGTCAACATGAAGAGTTGATTAGCATTATTCATCATCATGAGTGAATTGTTCAAATCTTTTGAGGTGTGCTCAAGGTCACCGAGCATCTGTAGGTGTGTTTTATTCATTTAGTTCAAGGGATGAAGTTGGGTAAGTGGCTCATTAATTGACTGACAGTACTGCAAGGGTGTCTTGCATTTGTGTAACATCAAACCCTATGAAGAAGGTTCTATGAAGCAAATGACTAATGTATGTATTTAAAGGTGAAGTGGACAATGAAGACATGCTCAAGGTGATTGAAGTTATAAGTTGTCACAATGACGGTATTTGACTTTGAGTATGCTTTATTGTTCTTTTGAGTCATTATGAAAGGTTTCCATGAAGGGTTGAGTGGCCTGTGTACATGAACATGACCTTAAGGTCATAGGGGATCAAGGAGCATGTTGTACTATGTTTTTTGCTTATCTAGAAGGAGTCAAATGTATGACAAAGGTTTGTCATAATTGAGATTGCTTACACAGACCTATATGGCTGTTTGTTGCCAAGATGGAGCTTCTTGTATAAAGACAAAAGGGGAGCATATGAGATTCTACATGTTTAAGTAGATATGCCATGTATGTCAAAAAGGTTAACATTGAATCTTGCTTGTTTGTCATTAAAAACATGAAGCTTGTAGCAGTGGCCTAAAAAGCATAGGTTTGTGGAATGAAGAGTCAAACATGGTGGAATGATAGTAGATGGACATGAGATATTCTTGATCAATGATGGAGCATGAATTATTATTGGTGAGGCACTTAAGAGTGTTTAAAGGTGATCCCAAGGAGAAGAGTGTTCTATGTAGATTTTATCTTAGACCTAGTGTGAACCCTACTTAGCCTAATGAGGCATGTGAAACAGATTCCAAGGTGCTAAATCCTATGAGAGCATTATCAAAGGAATAAGATGATATTAGACATATTCTCAACATGGGAATAAAGTTCAAAGAGCATCTATAGTGGCATAAAGGTCAAGGTTGAGGTCTAGTCCTTATATGATAGACTTAGAGTTAAGACACAATCTTGGTAGCTTGATGAGGTAAGAGGTATGTGACTTGTGTAAGGATGAATTAAATATTTTGAGAATATGTAAGTATGTTTGATCATGTGAATGAGGTGGAAATTATATCCATAGTGGTATCAAAGTCAAGGTTGAGACCTAGTCTTTGCATTGAGAGACCTTGTATGGTGGCATAGGTTTGGTATCCTAGTGTGTTGAGTAGGCTAAGGATAGAGAGGAGTTTGGTAGCTATGGAGCATGAAATGAATGTGTATGACATGTTTCTGAGGTGGTAAGAGCATTTAAAGAGGTTTCAAGGAGGTTTCTTGGTCAAGGTATGGTCTACAGTTCTAGGCCTAATTATTTAAAAGACCTTGTGAGGCATGTTGATGGATAAAGTGTAGATTCCAAGATGTGTGAGCTCATGGAATATTTTCCAAGGGTTTTAGGAGTTGTGTTAAAGTTATTTACCAAATTCCAGGTCCTATTTTGAATAAAAAGTGAGAAAAGTGGGTCAGGGGTGCTAGAATGACAAGTTGTCTACCTGATATAGTTTTTCTTTTGCTCATTGGCATGTACATACTTAGCATGATGACCTAAGATGTTATGGGTAGTTGATTAAGGAACCTATATCAAAGTTCATATCATTGATTTTTGGAATGAGGGCCTAAGCTTTATGAATGTTTGTTAATAAGGTAAGCAGGTTTTTATGGCCTTAAAACCCTAATAGAGACCCAATATTCAAAATGTTGTTGTTGAGTGCCCAAAATGAAGTGGTTGATAAATTTTGACTATTGGATGATGTATTGGACTTCTCCAAGGTCCTCTAGGTGTGACTAAGTGATCAGGAGGGTGAGTGCAAGCTACAAGAAAACCTAGATTTTTGGGAGATTTGATGCTACAAGCAGTATTGACCAAGTCAAAGGCGTAAAGTGGATGGATGGAAGTGTTTAAGAATTGTATTTTATGTTTGTATATGTTTTTGAGGAGGATCAGTTCTTCAAGTGTGTAAAGTTGGACATACAAGTTGACTAGTCGTTAAAAGGGCTAATGTTGAAACCAATGAAGAAAACCAGACTGCGTGTGAAGAGGTAAGGGATGTGAAGATAGTGTTTAGGGATGAAAAAATGAAAATGGAAATGTATTATAATTCTTGTATAAATTGTCCATGAATTTGAGGTGGTTCCTAATCCTTTGTAGTGGTTAAGAAGTTGACTCAGTGTTGATGTATTTGTGTGTAGTATGACTGTGTAGAGAAGTGTTTTGTTTTGGGTCTGTAAGTTGAAATATTCCATTAAGACCATATTGTTTTTGTTTTTTAGAGTGTTGTATGGATATAATAAGAGTTAGTGAGCATTGGTCATCTTTAGAAGCCCCTATGCAAGTGTGGGAGTCAAATGTTGTTGACTAGTTTTGAAGGTAGTTTGACAGTTTTGAGTGAGGTTCTTTTAGAGGAGAGTTGGATGTCTTTTGGTCTGAGTTGAAGTTGAACATTAGGTTGATGGTGTTACAGATGTATTATAGGCTCTTTTGAATATATTTATGTTCATAAGAAGTGCCTATGTGTGTATGGACAGTCAAATATAGTTGACTGAGTTTTGGAGCTTGTTGACTGTTCTGAGTAATCTCCCTGAAGAAGTGTTCTTGATGTATTCTATCCTATGTTGAAGTATCTAAATGGATTTGGAGGTGTTGTATAGGTATTGGATATGTGATCTAATGATATGTATATATAGAATATTTGAGTGTTTGCCTTAAATGTGTGGAGAGTAGTGTATGGTTAAGATGGGGTGTTGCCAATGAGTAGTTTTGAGAAGGTCTTGTTAGAAATGGTATGCACAGTGATAAAGTGAGCATTTTCAAATGTTCCTGACGACTAGTGAAGTGTGTTTAATCCTCTCATTTTATTTAGTTGGCCCACATTGTCATTGTGTCAAAGGGGGAAAAAAAATGGAAAAGGGGATAAAGAGCTTGAGCAAGAGAGAGATGATTTGGTAATTTTTGTGATTGTTGTTGACTGTGTTTGTTGAATGCACTGGCAAATTGAGTGACCATGTTTTAGGAGTGATTTGAAGGTGTTCTAAGTAGAATTGAAGAATAAAATGAGTATGGAGATGTTCTATAAGTCTCTAAGGCTTATGATAAAGTATTGGATGTCATGATATGCCCCTGATCAAATTTGGAGAGTCAAAATAGCTTGACTATATTTTCACTGTATATGACCAGTCTGAGTGGTCATTTTGAGATAGTTGATTTGAGTGATTAGAGAATGTGTTATAATGTTTAAGGCACATGGAGGTGTTTTATAGGTCCTAAAGGTTTCACCCATGTGATCTAATCATATGGCTATGTGAAATATTTGAGTTGTTACTTCAAAATTTTGAGACTGTGTTTTCTGTGTTTGAATGCCTATAGAGTGAGGAGACCTAATTGGTAGGTTCAAGTGTTTTTTTGGTATTCCAAGTGGCATGTACCTTGAGAGAGTTAGAAATTTTCTATTAGATACAGGTTTGATGTGTTTAAAGCATTGGTAGAAGTTGAAATTGGCCCAAGGAGTTGATGTTGTAACATATGGGTGAGTAGGCCTAATTATTCTAGGTCTCACCAAGAGATAATGGTGGTTTGGGGTTAATGAGGTAATGGCTGATGTAAAGAGTGTGGGGTTATTACATGTAACATGTATGAAGACATGTTTCAAAGGTAGAACAAGTATGGTAAACATCTTGGTCAATCAAGATGGGTTAGACGAGTGTATGGTATAAATACTAGGCACAATTGGCTTATTTAGAGTAGAGTTGAGAGAGTGTTGTGATAAACGATGGAGATAACATTTGAAAGAGAAGTTACATGTCATTTAGGATCATTAGAGAGCAAAGAGGATCAATAATGTTTATCTGATCAAGTTGATGTAGGAAGACACACAGGTCATTGTACCTAATAAGCCTAGAAGAGACAATTTGAGCAAGTGTGTAGATGAGTAAAAGATTTGTGAAGGTTATGAGAGCCATGTAGAGGTATTGAGAGGTAGATTAGAGTGTGTATTGAACGTATGACCTTGTGGTCATAGTTATAAATGTTGAATTTATAGTTTTGATGCATGAGAACAAGCGAAGGTGTGTAGATTGATCCAAAAGGTGGTTTTGGATGCCTTGTGTGTGAATGTTTGAATGAGTGAAGAGGATTGAAGGAGGTTGTTTTGCAAGGTTTCTCCATCAGATTGAGAATAAATCATAGTTTTAGAGTTGTTCATTTCATATATGTGTTGGTGATCAACATCTTATGCAAGTTAGTGCTTGTCATCTTTAGGGGTTGGTGCTCCTTTTGAAGTGGGTGCTTCACTAAAGTCTCATGTTTGTAATCATCTTATAGGACAAGTAGTCCATGTGTTTTCAGGCTTGAGAGTGGGTTTTCTCCCCCAAGAGGGTTTTCCACATAGATTTTGAGTTATCTTTCTTATCTTTCATGTTCATTGTTATGAGTGGGTTATTTGCTTCTTGATTGCTTATGGTGTATGACTAAGGGTTTGAAGGATTTAGATTAAAGTTTTGAAATATGTTGATTCATTGATTCACCCCCTATTACTAATTGTACCTCTAAAAAAATGTTGGAGGATTGTTCGTGATGTCCCTATTGTGTTTGAGAGTGTTTATGAGGTGTCAAGTGTTTTTATGACAAAGTGTGTCAAGGTATCTTGTGTGAGATATCTTCATTGAGAGCTATAATTGTCTAGTTTTTATCAGATTTCATTAGTATGTAGAAGGGCCAAGGGTGTATGTGACATGATTTAGAGGTATAACAACATTTCCTTAAGAATATTCTTGTGATCAATAAGTTCTTGTGCAAGGTATGTGACATGGTTGATCAATATGGCATAATCAAGGTTTGATGCATTTGAATGTTGAGTATATGCATGATTCATATGTTTAATGTATGATGGAAAGGATTAATTATGTTTCTAGAAGGTTTGAGAATCCATTGGAGGTGATAGGAAGACTTTGGAATGCTTGTGTGCTTGTCTAGGTCATCCTAGTCTACTTGTCAAATCAGGGTGAGAGAGCAAATTGGTGATGTCAAAATTCACACATGTGAAGGTCTCAGGAGTAATTGGATATATGGATGGAATCCCCTATAAAAGGAGAACACATGTTTCAAGTTCAGGTCCATCAAATATATATATATATATATATATATATATATATATATATATATATATATATATATATATATATATATATATATATATATTATTAAAGGTCAAATAGGGCTTCTTAGGCTGATTTCATTATTTCCATACTTAGCCATTTTTGCACAAAAAAATGATCGTTGGAATTCAAATATTTGAATTTACAAAGGAAAACCAATATGTAGTATTTTGCTTATAACTTTTGATAATGGATGAATTTTATGGTTGAGTAAAAATAAAAGTGGTAAATTACTCCAAGGGCTATCCAAAAAATATAGTTTCAAGCTTTGATTGGTCGTACATGTGCATTTATGGAGCTTTAAATTTGACTGAGGGTTTGACTTTCTTTTACAAGTGACCTGAGAAGGGTGTTTTAGTTTGTATTGATGAGTTTTGGATGTTTCACGATGATTTATATATTATATGATGTTTTATTCTCCTTGATGATCATCTATATGGATTTTGGAGGTTTGACCAATCCATCTTCAGTATGAACAAATGTTAACAAATTAACCTTTCCTTCGTCAATTATGTTTGTCATGGTTAATGCATTTATTTGATACGTTTGAGTTATGAAGAGGTGTCTTGAGATGGTTTTGTTCTTTGGAGGATGTCTTAAGGTTCATGTGTCATGGACCCATGCATTTTGAATTGGTATTATGTTTCTATTTTGCTTGGTGAAGTGTTAAAGTGATGAATAGATCTCCATGAGACCTAATGAAGGCTTGAGGCATAATGACATGTTCCAAATGAAAGTGAATGACTCAAGTTGACTTGATCATGAATGATGATAATGAAGGTTAGGTATAAGGTGTATGATAATGTTTGGATCATGTTGTGAGTCTAATGCATCATTTAGACCCATTGGTTGTTTGTTGAAGGTGAGACCTAATGCAATAAGGTCTATTAGGCCTAAAGAGGAGGATGAGGTATAAATGTATATGAACAAGATATGTTTGATATTTTAATAAATTTTTCATGAGATTAACATGCCCAAAGGGTGATTAAAATAATAATATCATTTGTATTGTGCTTTGGCCAACCTAATGAGTTAGTGAGAAAAAGACTAGTATATAAGCAATGCTAGTTTGGCCTTTTTGGTTAAGGAAAACAATGGAAGTATGAAGAGAATGGTATGAGAGTTTGAATAAGAGTATGAGGCCATGTAATCTATCAGAAAATAATGTTGATTATATGATAAGGGTTTACAAGTGTATGTTGCAGGTCCAACTATGTGTTTGAGGGCAGTTTGAGTAAAGAAGAAGGGTTGTTGCATGCCTATGTGAGAGGCATATTTTAATTTGTATGAGATATAAATGACCATAATTAGTTATGTGAAGGAAACAAATCAAGGTGGAGTTTTTATTTTGTTGATTGAGTGGGTGACTGATCAGCAAAAGAGGTTGTAGCCTCCTAACAAGTTGGTGCTTGCTGAAGTCTAGTTGGTGCTAGATGAATTTGAGGGGTTGGTGCTCCTTGTGGAGTGGGTGCTTCAATAAAATCTCTTGTTTGTGATATATTATAGGATTTATTTCCATTTTTTTTCAATATTTAGAGTGGGTTTTATCCCCCATGAGGGTTTCCCACATAATTCATGTGTTATGTGCTTCAATTTTGCATTATTTTCTTTGTTCATTGAAATGAATGGTTTATATGCTTCATGAATGATTATGTTGAATGGTTAAGAGTTTGAAGAATTGGAATTGAATTTGATTTTATTGCATCATTGATTCACCTCCCTCTCAATGATTATGCTTCCAACAATAAAATCCCTTTTTCTCATCTATTTAGCCTATTAGGATTCTCTTCAAGCAGGCAATATGTTGAAGACTGTCACATTTGATCAATTGGTTGAAAAGATAACAGAAAGATAAAATACCTTTGGAAGAAAAACTAAGTCTACAGTAGGAGAAAGTGTGTGTTATGTCAAAGTAAATTCTTTCAAAACATCCAACAAGGCCACGTCTTCCAAAAATGGAGGAAATAACAAGTAAAAGAGAAAAGGTGGCAAAAAAAGAAAATAAAAATGATAAAAAATAGAGTGATAAATAAAACCTATAATGTGAATGATGTGACATAAAATAAAGTAATGAGACTCATGAATGCATAAATCCATGGGAGAGAAATGAAGCATATCATAACAAGAAAGAGGAAAAATCAAATAAAACAAAAGAGGCAAACTCTACCCAATTCACGAGTGAATGTGTGTTTTCCAGAATAGATGATGAAGAAAATAGTGTCATAGTTAGTTCTTCCTAGTTTGATGCCTGGGTTCTTGATCCTAGTGCCACTCTACATATGACTTTTTGAAGAGACTTCTTTAAGGAGTTCAGTGAAGAAAGTTGTGGTGTAGTATACCTCGTAGATAGATCAAGTCTACAACCACAAGCAAGTGGTACAATAAGACTCAAGTTTCCAACACTTACCTTCCTCAATTGAAATGAAACTTGTTGTAGGCAACAAGGCCATTCTTTTATTTTGGATAATGGTGATGTCACTAATAGGATAAAATATGACAATGCACCACTACACATCTATTTATAATGGGATGAAAATTACCCTGGGGGAATATTATTTGACCCCTTATTGATATCAAAGGATCATGTTAATTTTGAGTAAATAAAAAAATGGGATTCTAGCTATGGTAGCTCGACTGGGTTTCTCTGTCCAAGCCTCTTTCATTGGGAAAGGGCCTATATAAAATTTATATGACCACATAAATGATTTTGTTCATAATAATGTGGAAACTTGTATAAGCAACATTTTTTCAAAGGTGAATTAGTTGTTAATAGTTTTACTGTATGTAAAATTATTGAGTTGAAACTAATAATTTTGTGTTTAAAAATCTTATCCTTATTTTAGTCTTATTTGTTTTGAAGATGACTTGTGTTTGACATGCCAAATCCATGTAAATTATCACCTTTTTAATCACATGTCAAGCCAATTGCTGCAAGTTGATTCCGAGGTTGTATCTATTTTTTTCAAACATAATAGATTTATTTTTGGTGTCAACTTTTATTCTTGTGGTTGCATAGTTAATAGGGGATTTCAAGATAGAGGGAGAAAAAATCATATTGAGGTGTACCATCATTGATACAAGGGTTAAACATGTAATTCTTGCTATCGACTTTGAATGGTTATATTTTATGAGAGACATCTTGTAAGGAAAGTTGTATATATTGTATAAATTTGATTGTATATTTTTTGTGGTGAGGATTTCATGTTTAAGGATAACATGATACTTTTTTAATGTCTCTTCTTGATTAGAGTATGGCAACTACTTTTGAAATTAATTCCTGGTCAATGATTGCTTATAGTCTTTTAACTATTTTTTTATTAATGGCAACAAGACATTATGATTTATTAGCATTTTTGGCTCTTCTATATTGATTTCAGCAACCCATATGTTGAATTTGATTCACAAACTATTTTTTGAGGTTACAAGCCCATATCTACAACTACATAGTAAGGAGTTTCTTTCTTGATAGTTTTTAGTGTCTTTACATAATCCTATCTTCATAGTGATGAGATTGGATTCATAGATACATGCCATCAAACATAATGTAGAAGAAATAGATGTCAAAATTGAGATCTACATGACTGCATTCATAAAATCCCTTCTTCTCAATTATTCAACATATTTGGAGTCTCTACAAGTAAACAATATGTTAAAAATTGTCATATTTGATTAATTGGTTGAAAAAATGGCAGAAAGAGAAAATGCCTTTGAAAGAAAAACTTAGTCTACAATAGGATAAAGTGTGTGCTATGTCAAATAAAATTATTCCAAAACATCCAACAAGGTCACATCTTCCAAAAATGAAGGCAATACTAAGTACAAGAAGTACAAGGGAAAAGGTGGCAAAAAAAAAATCAAGGTGGTCAAAAAATAGAGTGATAAACAAAACCTCTACTATGAATGGTGTGACATAAAAGGAATTAATGAGACTCATGAATGCAAAAAGCCATGGGAGAAAATTAAATCATATTGTAAGAAGAAAGAGGAAAAATCAAAGAAAACAAAAGAGCCAAAATCTACCCAATTCACCAGTAAATGTGTGGTTTCCAATATAGATAATGAAGCAAACAGTGTCTCAATTCTTCATGGTTTAGTGCTTGGGTTCTTAATACTAGTGCCACTCTACATGTGAATTTCTGAAGAGACTTATTTGATGAGTTCAATGAAGAAAGTTGTGTAGTATACCTCATAGATAGATCAAGTCTACAACCACAAGGAAGTGGTACAATAAGACTCAAGTGTTTAGGGATTCTAGATTTCAAACTCCAAAATATCCTCTACCCTCCTCAATTGAAATGAAACTTGTTACCCCTGATGTTCATAAGGCAACACGGCCATTCTATTATATTGGATAATGGTGATGTCACTATTAGGAGAAAAAATGACAATGTAGTCATCTTAACTCAATTTAAGGAAGTGAAACTACTCAAACTCAAGGGTGAGTCATCAAATTCAAATAATTATGCTCATCTCATAGAAGATAAAATGTCTCCAAACATGTTGTGGCATGATAGATTTGGGCACACTCACTATAAAAACATTCACATTTTGCAAAAGAATGGTGTTGTTGGCATGCCTACATTACCCATACAATAGCTAAACACGCAAGAGAACCATTTTCGAAGTCACAATGGAAAGCTGATAGTAAATTGTAACTAGTTTACTCAAACTTATGTTCCAATCCTCTCAATTGCTGGTCATAAGTACTTCATGTTGTTCATTGATCACTGCATTCAAATGATTTGGATATATTTTTTGAAGAAAAAATCAAAAGCCTTTGATATTTTCTCAGTGTTTCAAAGCATGATTGAAAATGAAGCTCAAAATGGCATCAAGACACTCAAACAAACAATGGTAGTAATTTCACTTCAAAGAAGTTGGAATCCTATCTGGAGTAAAATGGGATCAAACACCATCTCACAATCCCATACACTCTGCAATATAATAGAGTTGTAGAAATGATGAACAAAAATGTGATGAATATAGTTTGCGCTACATTGTATTACAAAAGGGTAAATCTACATTTTTGGGTTGAAATAGCTAAAATAATGGTATACCTCCACAATAGATCACCATCAATAACTCTTGAACCCAAGAATCCGTATGAGATGTGGTGTGGTCATCTCTTTTAAGTGCAACATCTTTAGATTTTTGGATCCACTTGTTACACATTGATTCCAGAGGAGAAAAGAAATAAGTTGGACCACAAGAGTCAAAAATGCATCCACTTGAGATATTTTGAATCATCTAAGGCATATAGGCTCTATGATAAAAAAGAGAAGTTTTTTGTTGCAAGAAAAGTTATATTTTGTGTGTCTACAAAGGACAAAGAGCATATTGATCGGCAATTGAATCAAATTGACAAGTATGCCAAATTTGATGTCTACAAAGAAAGTGATTTGGATGTTTCAAATAATGAGTGGGGGACACATAGTTGGGAATCTATTAATTTTCTATTGTCTCCTATACATGAGATTGAAACTCCACCTAAAGGGGATAATGAAACTTCATTAGACAATGAATAGGGGCTACCAGAACAAAGGACAAAAAGAGATGGAACTTCAGAGGATGAACTTGAAGAACCTAAAACATAGAAATAGATGCTTAAGTGAGCCACTCAAATATTGAAAGATGTGAAACCTAATAAAGTTAAGAAAATAGGCATAAAAAGTGCATATGCAATTGCATCACAATTAGACAAGTCCCTTGAAAAAATTTAAGACAAAATTAAAAAGATCACCTTGAATGATTCTCTATAAGAAGATATAAATTTCACATTTGATTCAGAACCAACATCTTTCAAATATGTTGAGAAGCTTGATTCTTGGAGAAAAACAATGAAAGATGAGTAGAGTGCATTGGTAAAAAATGGGACTTGGAAATTAGTTGATCCTTCATATGGATACAAACCAATTGAATGTAAGTGGGTTTACCACAAAAAATACAAGGCTGGTGGATCACTTGAAAAGTAAAAAACAAGGCTTATCACAAAGGGGTATGATAAAAAAGAAGGAATTGACTACAATGAAACCTTTGCATATAGAACAAAATGGACTACTATTCAAACCATGTTGGCTTTGGCAGCTCAATACAGATGGAAAGTTCACCAAATAGATGTCAAAACTACATTCTTGAATGGTGACCTCAAGAAAACTGTATACATGACATAACCCAAGCGTTTTGCAGTAAGCGAACAAGAGCAAAACATGTGCAAACTAAATTTTTTTTTGTATGGTTTAAAACAAGCCCATCTAGCATGGTATGACAAAATAACTGAGCACCTCATAAACACGAACTTCAAACATTTTGAGTTTGAAGATGCAACTATTTTTTTTGAAACAATTGTATTTGTGGTGATGTATGTTAATTATTTGCTCATCACATGGAATAATGAATGGTACATTGTAAAATTCAAATTAGAGTTGATGAAAAGTTTCGTAATGACTGATTTGCGTTATCTTCATTACTATTTGGGTATTAAAGTAATTAAAAAGCCAAAGTGTTTCTTCATCATTTATCAGAAGTATAATGGTGACATTCTGAGTAAGTTCAAAATGGAAGATTTTAATCCTCTCATCACACCCATGGAACAAAATCTCAAGTTGACATATGAAGATTCAATAGATTTGGTTGATGCCACTAAATATAGACAACTCATTGGAAGTTTGATTTATGTGACCACAACTCAACCAAATATATTATTTTTAGTGGGTGTCCTCTCAAGATTCATGTAACAACATAGGAACAATAATTAGGTAGTAAAAAAAAGTGTCCTTAGATATCTCAAAAGAACACAAAATTTTAGGCTCAAATACTCTAGGGCATGAAACTTCAAACTGGTTAGGTATTCAGATTATGACTATGTTGGTGATCATGAAGATGGAAATTTCACCTCTAGTTTTATGATGAATTTGGGAACAACTATTATTAGTTGGAAATCTAGGAAGTAATTAGTGCCAACAATTTATTTAACATAAGTGAAATATATGGCCGATTCAGAGGTAACTAGAGATATTTTGTGGCTCAGAAGGGTTCTTTCAGATTGGCAAGAGTAATAGGTTTTCTCAACACCTCTCATGGTTGAAAACACTTTTGTAATCTAGATGGTAAATAATCCAATCTTTCACGACTAAACCAAACATATCAATACCAAATGGCATTTGATTCAGCACTCTATGAAAAATGGTGGTGTTAAGTTGCAACATTGCCTGACAATAGAGTAACCAACAGACATCTTGACAAAAAACTTGGATGAATTTTTTTTGAAAAGTTCAGAGGAATGTTTGGTTTGACAAAGACCCTTGTAGATTAAGGACGGATGTAACAATATTGTTTATATTTGTTATTAATCCTAGGTTTCTAGCTTAAGTGTCTAACTTTTGTCTTGTAGTGTGTAGTTGTACATTTGATTTCATCTTGTAGTGTGTAGCTCAAGAGTCTCATAGGTAGTTGAAAGGAATTATTGGTAGATGAAATGATAAGTCATTCATTGGATTACTTATTTTAATTCTTTTTCATTTCCAAATTGAGTCTTGAAATCAATATTTCCTTGTCATAATGTAAATGTTATTTCTAGCCTGTCAGTTTTTAAGTTTGTGAGACCTTAATACATACTTGGTCAATCTCAAGCATTGGAGATGGTATAGATGGAATCCAATTCTAGGTAGAGTTTTTTAGGGTTTTAATACAGGGGCCTCACCCCACTTTGCATTTTCCATGACCTGGAGGAACATTTTGTAGTGATAACAAATTTTATGGGTCATTTCCAAGAAGTGGGATGGGATTTTCAAAAGATTGGTATGGGTAATTTTCCTCCCTTCAACTTAGAATATATCCTTACTCTTTGTCCTTAATTTGTTCTTGTTTTGTAGTCCTTATCTTTAGTATCAAGGGTGAAAGTAACAAAATATCTAGTTAATATATGTGGAGTTGTAGTTGGTAGCCCCTCCTCCTCGATGGGTTATTAGTCAAGTAGACGCCTTATTATCTATGTTGAACTTAAGATTCCTCTTGATTTTCACTTTTCTACTACCAAGGCCATCGATGACAGGTTGGGGTCGACCCTTGCTTCTTCTAGTATGGGTGGCTACCTCACTCATTCAAAAGGCATCTCTTAGTGCTTGGATTTGGGTGAGGGTTCCTTGAAATGTAGAAAGGTGTCTTTATCCTTTGTGCTGATTCTTATGGTTGAATTTGATGGTGTTTATTCTGGTGTTCATGTACAACTTTGAATGTGGCTCATTGGTTACTGGGAACTAGGATTTAGAAGTGGAGGTGGCAGTTGGTGTTGATCCAACTGTCTATCCTTTTTAGTCTAGAGCTCTGAGGGATGATTCTGTGTTGGCTGACATTGGAACTACTGGAGATCTGGGGTCTTCTCTTGGTCATTAAGGTTTTAGTACCTCGTGTATTTTTGTGTCCTTGGGCCATGTTTTTATAAATCTTTCATCTTTCTCATCCATATTATTTTTTTTGGGTTTGTTCCTTCATGTTTTGATGAGCCCCTCTTTTGCTTTCCTTTTAGCGAAGAGTTGGTATGGATGTGGATCATGAATGTTTTTTCATTTTCCCACCATTTTTTGTAACTATCCAATTTTTTATACGTGTGAGGGCCCTTTCAACCATCACCATATATCTAAAAATTTATAATTAAATCCTATGTAAAATTTGAGTATAATGTAAATAAGATCATATATAAATTAGAGAAATTTTTTAATAATTCATAATTAAAATCATGAATATTTATTGTACTAGAATATAGGCAATGCTCAAAATAACACAAATAATAAATATAAAATATTCCCCTTGATATATAAGAAGGGCACATGAAACATAGAAAAAATAGATCTCAATGTACGAGGCACTACTACAAAACATCATATATTAGATCGATAAACATATACTATAGAAAGATATAAATGAAAATTTACACATTAGATCCCCCTATGACATCATAAAATAGTCTACTAAAGTAATTTGATTATTAATACAAAGTGGTGGAAAATTAATAAAACTAACATTTTAGAGTTTTTCCCTAACATTTTAAAATAAAAATCAAAATGAAAAATCTCACCTCATTCTTACCTTTTAATTTTGTAATAAGAACTTAAGAGAGAGTTATTAAAATAGGGATTCAACGACCCTTCTTGGCACACACATTGGATTGTGTGAGGGTGCCTACCACACTATCTATGTATTTGAGGTCAATAAGTCATTATGACATGACTTTTCTAATTTTTGAAATTTTAAAGTATGCATTATGTCAATGGAAATGTTTGCACAAGTTTGGGTTCCGTATGCTCACAATAGGGATTCTATGGTATTGAAATTATTTGTATATTATTATACCTACCACCCATTCACATTCCCAGTAAACAGTATGTGAGGAATGATGATTTCCCTGACCCCTCTCCACTTACATCTACTTATAGAAGGAAACCAATAAACATTGAGAATGATACATGATAATATCATGGGTGGATCAGGGACATATATACAAAGTATTTTTCTTGCACCATGAACTAAGTTGTCCACATAGATGTTGGAATGGTATTGCGAGACAAAAAATCACTTATATTAAATAATTAAATTAATTATATATTTTAAATTAATATTTTAATATGTTTACACATTTTTTATGCAGGGCATATAAGGCCAAATTGACCACTTCTGTGAAGAAGGTGATGAAGATTAAATTAATGTATTATATGATGAATTCCTAATAAAACTATAATCTTGAGTCATAAAATAAAGTAGGGGTTAATAAGATGACCTATTGGATGAGGGTAAGTATTTTTTTATAAAAAATAATTTGAATGATCATGTAATATTTTACTATATTACGTTTTTAATTCTATTCTATTTATTTATTTACTTTACAATATAAGTCTCATAGAAGTATGGAGAAGGCATTAAACAAGTCTCTACCATGATCAAAGAAGAAACTATTAGGTGATAATTATTTTTGTGTCTTAATCATCTTTACTTTATATTAATTTAAAAATCTTGTACTAGTCAATTTTTTTTGTAAATGTTGTACATCATTACAATTTTTAGAATGCTACATTTTTATTTTTTTTTAAATTATTGTATTAATAAAGTGTCTAATTTTTTATTATTTTCAGCCCCCTTGTTATAATCAAGGCCTAGAAGAGGCGCATTGACTATTGTGACCATATTAACAAGACCAATCAAGTAAGCTAGTAGAAACTAGATACACAACACCAAAATAATTAGGGGGAAAAGGTCACTAATCCCATAGGGCACATGCAAGCATTGAAGAATAAAAATCCCATGAGACACATGGTGGGTAGATTGTGGGAGTGTTGATGATTGGGAAAATGAGGGGTGGGATGATGTAGATGACCCTAATGACATGTTGTTTGGGGTCAATTATGACTAGGGCCTTTGAATTTATAAGTTTATTATTGTGAATTTTACTTTCTTATTATGTTACTTTATTATTGTGTTTAATTTTTTTTATGGTTTCATGTCTACATCATGACCATTATTTTACATGAATAAATCCATACAAATACATGTTATTTTGAAAGAGATATATAAAACACATAGAAGGTGACCTACGAAGCTCCAAGTGTCCACTAAACTACACCACAAAAAAATTTGTGTTGTTGCCAATGTATAAGCAGTCATAAGGTCATCATAATGTCCAAGCTGACCATGCCCACACTAATTGACACACTATCATCCAAATGGCATACATAACCTCTATGATCCTAGTGGAGCCCATGACCCCCATGGTCTCGGTCCGATATCACTTAAAGGGAAAACACATGATTTATGGTCAAACAACCCACTCCTATGTTAATAGGGTTCAACAAAACGTGGTAGTTCTAAGACATGTGAAAATATATGTATTATTAAAGAGTATCCAAATCAAGATTAATTAGTAGTATATTAATGGGTAGATGCACAACATTTGGAGACAAAAAAAGTGACATAATGAAAAATATAAATTATTTTCTTAAAAGGGCGTACACCCTTTTTAAAAGGGCATACACCTTTTTTTTTAAAACCAATGCAAAAATGATGAAGGGCCAGTCCCGACCCTAAAGGGCATACTCCCTTTGGAATGTAAAGGATGCACAACCTTTCAAAAGGGTGTGCATCTTTTCTAAAGGGTGTACAACCTTTGCAACGGGCATATACCCTTTTTAGACTGCAATTTTTTTTGTAATTCAATTTTTTGAAAGACATGCATATATATATGTATTTTGTTGTTATAATTAGAAGTTGTTGTATAAGGTTGTTAGAGTTTATATTTAGTAAAATAAATGTTAGGTATAATTATACTCTTATAATTTAAATTTATTTTACTAAAAATAAAAAATTAGGTCACTCAACATCTTTTGAAATTGATTACAGAGCTGTAGGAGTTACCATTTAGAAGTTAGATTTTCAAATTCCATTCCAGTCAATACTTAGTTTTCAAAATTTTAGGATCATAAGATAGAATGAAAAATGAGTTTTTAAATCATGTTACGTATGTAATATATCTAGATACCATTGAGGATTACATGTCTATTCTACCTACTTAAGTATTCCCTATATACTTTAACTACTTGAGTATGCTCTCCCTGATTAAAAATTGAGCCATGGATTGATTTCAAGGGGTATGCCCTACCTAAATACAAAAGGCATATCTTGAAATTTAATATTCCCTATTGGTGTCAAATTAAGTGCTCCACTTACTCAACCTGGTCTAATTCATGGTCCTCTAGAAACTTGCTTGCAATTAGGTGTCTTCCTAACCATAAATTATCTCACAAAAGGTCTTCTGAGTATTGGTATTGAAAGACTAATGACCTTTTTCTTTGGTATTATCTCTTGACTTCTTAGCCTATTTATTTAGATCAAAAGACACTTTTAATGACCTAAAATAGGGTAATCAATCCCAAGATAGTAATCTACCTTCAAGAAAAACTCTTCTTTGACTCCTAAAACACTCAATTGTACATCCTCACTTCTTTGGACAATTATATGAAGGTTTCATCAATTATTTAACTAAAGCTTCTTAGTGCATGAAGAATTTCAACTCAAAACTTAAATGAAAACAACTCTACCCTTTATAGGCCTATTAGGCCAAATTCTACCTCTTAAGGACTTGATACAAAGAGTTTTAAAACTACCTTGTTTTTTGGGCTTATTCAATTCAAAAACTCAATGAAGATATTAATATAATGATACAAGACTCATAGGTGTCTTTACATAATCTCAAGATACCAATTAGATCACCAAAGTGCCCAAAAAGTTGATTAAGTCCTAAGCACTGCTATATGTAATCATATAAAATGCAAAACAATTGGTAATTTGAGCATGGCTAATGACCCTCAATCCTTAGGTCCCTCTTGTTTGCTCTCATGACCCTCTTAGGCTTGTTTTCACTGATTCCCAATCATTTTTGGTCTTCCAGATGTGATCCTAGCTGAGCCAAGACCCTCTCTTCATGACTAATCCATCCCACTAGGTCCCGTTTGCTCAGGACAATAACACCAAAGTTGGACTATAGTGTTGGATTATAGGGTGTCCCTTTTCCAACACTCCTATCTAATCACAATTCGATCATAGATTAATATTTTTCTTTGATTTCGCATGTTCATTATGTCGGTCTAGTCTGGTTTCATCTAACCCCTGACTAATAGATCCATATGAAATCCCATTCAAAGATCATTTGGAAAGGGTTGGAAAATATCATTCAAGCAAGCAAGAATACAAGCAAGACCACTCAAACAATCTTATCTATTCTCTGCATACAACCAACTTATACACTTTCAATCCAATCCAAGTCCTTACACCAATCCCTAACCATCTCAAGCACACCTAGTTTTAGCATTTCTTGCATTTTCATACACTAGTGCACCAAGCACTCTGAAAGGGAGAACTACATATGGTTTGATTCCTCCTCAAAATATTGGTATATAGGCAACATGCCCACACACATGATGTGAAGTATGTCTAGTGCATCTTATACACATTAACCCCTTTTTCCTATTTGTAAAAGTTTTGTTCAAGTGCATTGAAGGCATAAAAATGAAGAAAATCAGCTCTATAGGGAGCACCGCTGATAGTGGGGCTTCAAAAATTCAAAGATAGTGTCACATAGACCTAAAAAACAAAACCCAAAAAGCTTATCTCCTTAGGACACAATGTTGAACAAGGACTACAACGTCGATGCCACTTTTGTCCACTTTTAGTGCTCCTATCCAATCAAAAAAATGAAAGCCAAAATCCTATTTGCGATAGTGTCATAGGCCTGCATTGTGAATATCAAACCTTGTCTTAGTTGGGTCAACATAGAATAAGATAAGTTTAACTTTCTCTCTCTCACTACTATTTTTAGGAAAGGTCAAATTATAATTAAATTTCACAAATCGTTAGCTTGAATTTGGAATATTATTTACTGATTTTCTCCTACTTAGACCCTTTTATTATTTAGGAATTAAACACTAATTTATTTAAAAATAAAAAATCATTTGGTGAACCCGACTTACTTTGTTTGCACATAAAAACCCTAGAAACCCTAGGGTAAAATTCTTATTGATTTTTTCCTATAAATTTCTAACTTTTTTCTTGAATATTTAAATCAGAAATTCATTTCAAATTTTAAAATTTAGTAAAAAATTTTAAAATAATTTTATTTCAAACCCTAGTTGCATCAACTAGCTCCTAGTAATTTCCCAATCATTTTTTGAGATTTTAGTTGCATATTAAAATAAAAAAATCCCTTCAAATTTCAAAAAATCATAGTAATTTCAATTTTTTTATCTTCCTCAAAACCCTAGTTGCATCCACTAGGTCCCATTAAATCAAACATTTTTCCATAATTTTTTGAACTTTTACTGGCATACTTAACTCAAAAATTCAAATTCAATCTCAAAAATTCATAGTATTTTGCTAAAATATTATTGTTAATACCCTAGTTGCATATACTAGCTCCTATTTGCTTCTTAAGGTATCGCCTTACATTCATAATCAAATTTGCAAAAATAGATTTCAATTATTTACAAATTCTACTTACATTTCTTGCAAATAACAAAGAAACCCTAATTGATCCTATCATGTACATGAATGATGAAGTCAATCATATATTAGTACAAAGCTCCATTCTTTGCCTCTCATGCTTACTTTTCATAATAAGAGATGATATGACAAAATTCATTGCCAAACATGCACAAGATTGCAATATTCTTTCTATATACTCCCTTTTGCTCATAGGGAATAATTACCAACTTCATTTTTCTAAATGCATTAAGAATATTTGTTACATGTCAAAAAATTTCCATGCCTTTATGCAAAAATTCATGTTCTCTATCCTTTGATTTCTATTTCTCATGTGTAATTTTTTTCAAATTTATCATGTCAAACACATTATAAATGTCATAGCACATGCCAAAGTTTCTTATGCATTCATGCTTTATATCCATTGCTTGCTATATATCATATGTAATGCTTTTTATAAACATATTATGGCACAACTCATTACTTTAGCTACATGCATTTCATTCCACATACATATGTTATACATAGATGCATTTCACTCATTGGATACTTTTGAGTATTTACCTATCACCACTAGACATAAGCAAACACTAGTGGTTGTATCTATCCCTCCTTCCTTAAAATTTGGTACATCTAGCTCTCATCTCGCACCTACTACAAATTCTATGCCTATAGCAGATCATGTGGTCCAGGCTATCACCCAAGTTTATGAAGATAGGCAGGTTGATTACAACCATGTCTATAGCTTCATCACTCAAGCTACCACCCCTTTAGATACAATTTCTATTCGTGAGTTCCTTTAATGACCAGATGTCTACTAAATTTTGTTGTCTACATCCCTTCACAATACTAAAATCCTCATTTCAGTCGAACCAACTTATGTTGCATCTATCCTCAACACAATGCAATGGATTGAAGAGCATATTTCTTTTGAAAAAGAGGATTTACCCCTATAACACATCATTGAACAACACCTACCTCTATATATTCAATTAATAATTAATGATGTAGGGGTAAAAAGACTGTTAGTTGATAACGATTTAGGACTCAATATTTGCAACATTTCTTTTCTTAAACGTCTTAATATACAACCTCACAATCTAGACCCTTATGACATGAACATTAGAGGTTTTGACAACATCCCACGAAAATTCATGGGTCAAATACCACTCAATCTTAACTTAGGGCTTAAAACACTACCAACTACTTGCCAAGTCATATCGAATGACCTTAACTATAATTTATTACTTGGTCTGCCTTGGATTCATGAAATGCATGCAGTTCGTTCTACAATCCATGCTTGTCTAAAGTTTAGTTATAAAGGCTATATCTACACATGTCCGATTGATAATGAACCTTCTAAATACTACCAGGTTGTTGAAACTCCACATAATTATATTCCACATTCAAATCTTAGGAATCTATCTACGCAACCTGGGTTTCATAATATACCTTCGGACCATACAACAAATCAACAAAATCCAAGTTCTATAATAACACTAACAACATATCACCAATTTTCCTCTCCTTTCGCACTCAACTATCTTAATAAGATGGGATATCATGGTAAAGGTCTTGGAAAGCATGAATAATGAAGCATCAATCATGTCAATGCATCCACACAAGATGGAATACAAGGGCTTAGATATTAGTCTACCCATCTTCATAATAATACTTCTTCCACTACATCAAAAAATATAATGTTTTGTCTACCTACCACACTATCGGATGACACCATTAATCATACTTCAACCCTGTCATTGATCTATCTTGATCTTATTTATGACACAATATCACTAGATATGTACACATTAAAAGAATTCTCTAACGATGAATCCCTCTTATAATTTATTAGATCATATGAGGACCTCCCATATTGCTATCATAAAAATAAATTTCCACATCACATGAATACCCATGCATACTTTGGAGAAAGTCTAAATTCTACATAAGACATACTAGCTAATGAAGAAATGGTTAATTTCAATTTTGGAATTGACCAAGATCCCTACATTATTTTATTAGTCTTTGCTCTATGAAAGGAAGAAGATATAGATATTCATCAAACAGTAACAAATTTTCTAGAACTCTTTTCTTGGTCTTATTGAGATATTCTAGTAATTGATACATCTATAGCAGTCCATCTGATACCCTTATACCTAGATGCTAAACTAGTTAAGAAAACAATTTAAAAAATGCATCCTAAGGTGGCTCTCTTAGTCAAAGATGAGATTCAATGCCTCATAGATGTTGGTTTCATCCAACCAGTAGCACACCCTAAATGGGTTTCTAATATAGTACCCGTGTTCAAACCCAACAAACAAATTCGATGTTGTTCAAATTCTCAAGATTTAAATAAAGCATGCCTAATAAATGATTTTCCTTTACCTAAAATTGACATGATCATCGATTACACAATTGGATATGAAATGTTATAATTTACGGATGGCTTTGCAAGATACAACCAAATCAAAATTATTGAAGAAGATCAAGAAAAAACATCTTTTACAGTACCTTAGGGTACATTTTTCTACATCATCATGCCTTTTGGAGTATAAAATGTCAGAGCTACATACTAACATACCATGCCACATATATTTCATGATTTGATTCACCATACCGTCAAGGATTATGTCAATGATATCTTAGGTAAATCCAAGTAATGACAATGTCATGTTATTGATTTGTGATAGATCTTTCAAATACTCAAACAATACAATGTTTGATTAAACCCAAAGAAGTGTGTGTTTGGAGTTACATCAGGAAAACTCTTATGTTTCACTATTTCTCAATGTGGCATAAAGGTTGACCCTAAGAAAATCAAATCAATTATCAACATGCCACCTCCTACAAACTTAAAATATCTTCGATCCTTACAGGGCAAGATACAAGTAATATGTCACTTTATAACTCAACTTGCTGATAAAACTCAGGTGTTCACTTGATTACTAAATAAAGATACAAAATTTATCTAGGACTAGGCCTATCAAGAAATATTTGATACAATCATACAATATCTTCTTAATACCACCTATCATTGATAGGCCTTTCCTATGGTATATCTCAACAATAGCCCATGCATTAGGAACACATTTATCACAACATGATGATAAATAGACCAAATGAGTAGTTTATTACATTAGTTGATTATGAAAAAAATTACTCTGCAATAGAAAAACTATGTTTAGTACTAGTTTTTACCACACAAAAACTTTGACATTACATTGTCAATAACAAGACTCAGGGTATCACAAAAGTAGATCCCTTAAAGTTTCTTATGGCAAAACCACATCTCTCTAGTTGCATCATAAAATGGATCATGTTATTAGTAGAATTTGTCTTAAAAATCATTCTCCAAAAATTAATAAAGGGTTAAATCATTGCAGACCATTTGGCAGTCACACCACTCCTAGACACTAATCCTATTAGTGATACATTTAGAGATGATTATATTGCCTATTATACTCATTCTAATACTTGAACCATGTTCTTCGATGGTTCTCAATGTG
Organism: Torreya grandis; assembly: GCA_037957365.1. NCBI lineage: Eukaryota > Viridiplantae > Streptophyta > Pinopsida > Cupressales > Taxaceae > Torreya > Torreya grandis. Next base: position 2,427,367 of record JARHVA010000743.1, on the reverse strand, counting down.
CATCTAGTGTAAGCATAGACATTATCTTTGTTGACCCTTCTGGTCACATAGTTCCTATTGCATATGACTTAAGTTTCTCCTGCACCAACACCATAGAATATGAATAACTTATTTTAGGTATATTTTCCACCCAAACTCTCCACATTAGATCTATTCAAGTCTATGTTGATTCTCAACTTGTGGTCAATCAAGTCAATGATATTTATCAGACAAAAGAAGAACATCTTATCCCATATTGAAACATGGTACAATGTTTACCATCACAGTTTGACTACTTTTCTATAGAAAGTATACCAATAAAAGACAATCAACATGCAGATGCAATGGCAAGTGTCATGTCATTGATTCCTATAGACATTCATGATGATAAATCTATTTTCATAATTAAAGATTTACAATCACCATCAATATCTAATGCATATTTGATCGCACTATCCATCTTAGCCACTACATGTAGTTTCACAACTCCAGATTGGTTCTCTAATATTTATAACTTCTTAAACAAATATATTACACCAGAAACTTTTTATCAAAATGACAAACATAAATTACATAAACAAGCACTCCATTATGTAATCATTGGTGGAGACCTTTTTAAATTATCTTTTGACAGACAATTACTTTGATGTTTAACTTCAGTAGAAGCCAAAATTGCTTTTACACAAATCCATGATAGTGAGTGTGGTGGTTACTTCAGTGGAAAAGCCATGTCACACAAGTTGCTTCGACAGAGGTATTATTGGCTCACCATGTAAGATGAATGTTTACAATATGCAAAAATATGTGATAAATGTCAATGACACAGTAAGTTGCAACACGCACCATCGCAACAATTGTATCTTATCATTTCTCCATGGCCATTCATGTTATGGGGATTTGATCTTATAGGAGAAATTAACCCTAAATCATCCAACATACATGAATTCATAATCACAACCAAAAAATACTTTACCTAATGGGTAGAAGCCATTCTACTTCAATCTACTACAAGTGAGGACATTTGTAGCTTTCTCATGACTCATATTATTTCATGCTTTGGCTTACCCACGGCCATTATTTTTGATAATGGAACATCATTCAGGAACAAAACTATCAAGAAATTTTACACAAAACATAAGATTAAAAACACATTCTCAACTCCATATTACCCACAAGGAAATGGTCAAATAGAGGCTACCAATAAAACTATCAACAATCTTGTGAGCAAAATAGTAACCAAATTTGGAGATGATTGACACAATCAACTCATCTTTACATTATGGTCAGATTGCACAAGTATCCACATGCCCAAATGAGCTACTCCTTATTCCCTTGTTTATGGCACAAAAGCAATTCTACCATTAGAATTAGAAATCCCATCTCTTTGTGTTTCTCTAAAAGGTATTCTCACTGATGACTAATATCATGAAAAGCATCAACACCAGCTCAAGTAGTTAGAACATACACGTATTCAATTAATAGAACATCTCAAAATTTATCAACAACGTATACAATGATCCTACAACAAACGAGTTCACACTAGAGAATTCAAAGTTAACTATCTCATTCTCAAAGAAAAGCTTTGCAATGTCAATGAAAAAGAAGAAATCAAAGGAAAATTCAAACCAAACTGGCTAGGGAGATATATTATTATAGAAAAGCTTAGCCCTAAAGTGTATCATCTAGCCTCATTTTAAGGAAAGAAACTCAAAAATCTAATGAATATCATGTATCTACGTAGAATCCACATCTAACATCGTATTTCACACATCGTATTAGACATTAGTTTTCAAAATCACCTGTACATAGTTTTTATTGCTTGATTGTACATAGCTTTAAAAACTTAAAAAAATAAATCCAAAAACATTCAAATATGTTAAAAACATTTCAATTATATGCATCATCCACACTTTACATTTCTACTATTATGCCAAACTTATATTGGCTGTTATATGTTTATGGTTTGTCAATTTATCTACATTACCATGCTTCACTTGATATTCTTTGAGTGTGTGCAGTGACATCCATCTCTTTGATTGCTTCACTCTACCCATTTAAGGGGCATCCTAATTATCTAGTGAGGCATCCATCGATATACATATCCACTGGGGGCATCTTCTACATGACTACACCATCCAGGTTATGCCATTCCTACACTACACACTCTAGTTATCGTGTTGATGTACATTACTTATTTGATTACATAAATTACTCCATCGACACTCACCAGTATATAGTACTTGTGTATTTTTTAGCATATACCTAGTCTTATACTAACATGTCTTACATACTTTCACTCTTGTTTTGATTAGTTAGATGTGCTTGTATCTTCTAGTTCCTTATATGCTTTTTTTTTTGCTTAGCATAGCTAGATTGTTTACATTTTATTAGTTATTTATTATTTCCAATATGTGCCTTAGGACATTTACCAATGTCCTTTGCTTTTATTCATGTGTGTGCCTTAGGACATTTGCTAATGTCCTTTGTCTGTACTCCTCTATGTGATTGTAGCTTCCATGCCAACTTGCTTATTTCAACTATATGTGTATGTGGAATTTGAACATGCCTTATATGCTTCCTTTCTAGTTTTAGTGACAAGTGCCCATGTCCCTTGTTTTGTTAGCCCCTTGGCCACTCTTATACGCTTCTTGATTCTTACCTTGTGTGCTTGTTGCTTGATTGCTTTTGATTGTTTGTAATGTCATGATCCATATCATGCATTATTCATGTTTTTTTAGATGCCATGATGGACCTCATGCTCTATCCCTCTAACTAAAAACTAACAAATAATAACTAACGAAACTTTAAATTATAGTTTAGTACTTTTACACATACTTTTACATTATTATATCTATCTATACATACCCTTATTGATTTAAAAAAATTTCAATACAACCCATGCTATATCTTGAGATATCTTGTTGATTATCATTGCTATATCATGTAAATTTCTAGTATAACACACTTGCATGGCTTTTTATTTTGAGGGTAGTCATTATACGGTACCTATTCCTACCCTTAGAAGAGGGGGAAACAAACAGGGGTTTTGCTATAAAAGTCAGAGCTCCTATCAATAAAAAAATCCATTTTTAGAACAACCAAAACATTAATTAGTCATCAAAACACTCAAAATAGACCAAGAAAATAGTTAAGATTCTAAAATAGTGATTAGTTTCAGCCTAGGACAATAACACTGATGGTGCTAATGTCCATTTTCAGCACTCCTAACTAAACAATATAAAAGCTAGATTTTTTAGAAGCAGGCAAAAAAGTAGGTTCAGCTATAGTTTTGCACATTTAGACTAGTTCAGAATCAATAATTTCATTATAGTTTTCTTAGAGAATCTAAACATAGGGGGCATCATGCATGACATGATTGGCTCTCGCTTCTAGTTTCAGATATGACAATTGATATAACTTCCAAATCAGAATCCATGTTTTAGACACCAGTGATTGGGGGAAATGTACATGACACATTTGTTTTCTTTATTTTTGAGTTCAACATTACCTATGCATTCTTGATAGTTTTGTGCCTTACTCCATTTGCAGGTGGTTGGCATCATTTTGGTTTGGCTTTCATACAAGCTTAACTTTTGAGTTCACGAGTGGATTTCACATAAGCCAAAAAATTTAGTTTTAGAGTAGCTTTCATACAAGCCTAATCTCCATCTTTTTTGAGTTGGCCAATATTGGCCTAATTTTTTGATACACATTCAATTATCCATGCCACATTGTCATATTTATAGATCATTCATGGGCCTCAAGAGCCATCTCATATGACATACTTTTTCATACTGGTATCAGTTTATAGCTTCACTTCAGGGGCAATGATGGAGCCAAAGTTCTAACTAGCCTTTATATTCTTGAGCCACCTATTCATAGGGATTGGAAACATAGTCCAAACATCAATCAACACATGTATGACCACCTAGCTTCACTCAGTGGGTGATGATGGAGCCAAAGGACTAGCTTTTGTATTTTTGAGCCACTTTTTATGGAATTGAGCACTCAACTCCATTCGTGATATTACTCTTGGTACAACATCATCCGGTATTACTCAACATTACTCAGCATCATAACAAGTTTTATATTGGTTCACATACCCATGAGGTGTATTTCTCTCTCTCTCTCTCTCTCTCTCTCTCTCTCTCCTAACTTTGTATGTTCTTATTTTATATTGCATATAATAAAAACTAATATATTCTTTATTTTCCTTTCATAGATTCACACTTGCATAACGTGATCTCTATGCACTATCCAACATTACTCAATATCACACAAGCTTCATGGGATTCACCTTTGCAAGTAAGTTCAGGTACATTTTCTATTTTCCTTTATCCTAGTATTTCACTTTGTTGCATCACTAGAATAGGAGGGCAAATATAGTCATATAAAGTACAAAAAATTTGGTAACTTGAGCATGACTAATGACACCCAATCTTTAGGTCCCTCTTGCTTGTTCTCATGACCCTCTCAGGCTTGTTTTCACTGATTCCCAATCATCCATGGCATTCTAGATTTGATCCTAGCTGAGCTAGGACCCTCTCTTCCCGACTAATCCATCATTTTAGGTCCCATCTACTCAAGATAATAACATCAAAGTTAGACTATAGAGTTTGACCCTAGGGTGTCCCCTTTCCAACACTCTTGTTCAATCACAATTCAAGCCCAGATTACCATTTTCCCTGATTCCTCTTGTTCATTGTGTCAGCCTAGTCCAGTTTCCTCTAACCCATGACCAATAGACCCATATGAAATCCCATTCAAATATCATTTGGAAAGGGTTGACAAATATCATTCAGGCAAGCAATAGTATAAGCAAGACCACTCAAGCAATATTCACTATTCTTTGCATACAACCAACCTATACACTTTCAATCCAATCTAA
>JARHVA010000743.1:1172500-1217500 GCA_037957365.1 Torreya grandis | reverse complement strand
GAATTTATTTGGAAAAAATGTCTAAAGGAATTCCTTAAAACATTTTTTCCAAATAAATTCATTTCTTAAATTTCTTCATGGAATTTCTTCAGACATTTTGTCTGAAGAAATCCATTTCTTAGCTTGTCACTTTTTCTGAAGGAAATCTTCCCTTTCGAGCTTTCTGCCTTGGCCTTTTGCTTTGACCATCTGCCCTCCACAAGGACACCTTGAGCCCAAAGTTTCCCTTTGGGATTTTATAAAGGTCCATTTTATCAATTTATTACTTCTCATAAGGGCTTTTCGGCCTCTAAGTCACTTTTTAGAAGAATGCAAAGGTCCTGTTTGGCACCTAATTGCCCTCCACAAGGGTACCTACCCTTTAGGCTTTTTGTAAAAGACCCCTATCCCTTTAAACTTGGTCTATTATACTGATAAAAGGACCTCCAAAGTAACTTACTTACTCTATTAGGATTTTAAGATTAAAATGGGTTTCAAGTCAAACCTTTGCTTGCCAGATCTGAAGCACTTGGCAATCAGAAGGAGGAAACACTTGATTTTTTCATAGAAAGAGACCTGTCAAAAAAATCCCACAAGGTAGTTGTGGGATGAACTTGTCAGGACCTAGGCTAAAATACCCTACAAGGAAAATGAAAGAGGGGTGCTTAATTTTGGCCTGTAGGACCAAAATTGGTCAACACATTTAGAGATTCATAGGGTAAGCATGCCTGTTATGCTTGAGAAGACTAGTGGCTTAAAGGTCCATTGGGCATGGAGTCAGGGTACATCTTGAAAGGTTGGCACTAACTTTGAAAAAATTAAGAACCAATGAAGATTTTACCCCAAATGGTAAAGAAAACACACATAAGGCTAAAAAACTACAAACATGCATAAAAGCACTTAGGAAAACAAGGGAAAAAAATAGGGAAATTATGTACATAACAAGAGAAGGTTAGTGACAATGTTTAAGATATATCCCATTGATTTGGATATGTAGTTCTTCACCATCCACCCTAGAGATTTGGAATGCATTATGTTGCTTGCATTGGGTGATGACATATGGACCACTCCACAAGGCATCAAACTTCATGTGCTTTCCAAGTTTAGCTCAGTCTTCATCCCATTTGAAGACAATGTCACCTTTTGAGAAGTCCTTAGATGAGGATTTATTGTCAAAATATCTCTTTATTTTCTACTGGCGATTGGTCATGGCATCCATGGCTTGGTCTCTTGGCTCCTAAAACTCCATTAATTCATAAAATTTGACCTCAATGCTATCACTCTCTTCTAATTGTAATTGATGGGAAAGATCCAAGGCTGGTAGTTCAAGTGAAATAGGAAGTCTAGCTTCTATTCCATATAGAATTGTGTATGGTGAATTTACTACTACCCCTTATGGATTGATTCTATCTACCCACATGGCTATCTTCAGCTTGGCATGCCAAGTCCTTTGATTTTCCTCCATTGTCCTTTTAATGATCTTGATCAAGTTCTTATTGGTGGACTCAGCTAATCCATTCCCTTATGGGTAGTAGTTGGAGGAAGTACTGAGATAGATGTCGTATCCTAATTCCCACTCACTTGTCTTGGTTCCCAAGAAAGCCAATGCATTATCTGAAATGATTGTAGATGGGACTCTAAATCTCATTACCAGTCCTTCATAAAAGTCTAGGACCAAACTCTTGTTGGCCTTCTTCAAATTGATGACTTCTACCCATCTCATAAACTAATTTATAGCAGTTAAGACCCACTTGTGGCTAGCACTAGAAAGAGGGTTGATCATCCTTATGAATTCTAAAACCCATTGCATGAATGACTATTCCACTTGAATAGGTTATAGAGGCATTATACCCAGTCGCTATTCTCCATCAAAGAGCTCACATTTCTAGCATCTCCTCACCCAAGCATGAATGTCTCTAAACAAAGTGGGTGAAAAGTAGCCAGCCCTCATAATCCTTATAGTTGTGGGCTTAGGAGCAAAGTGACCACCAATTGGGCCATCATGAAATTTAGACATTACCCTATCACCCTAATCTATTGATGCATCTCAAGAGTACCCCTACAAATTCCTTTCTAAACAACACTCCATCAACTAGGACATAAGGCAGAGATTGAACCATGAAATATCTCCTCTTAGATCTATCAAGCCTTTGTGGACACTCACCAGTTTGAAAGAAATGAGCCATGTCTTGGGCCCATCTCTTCATGATTGTAGGTACTTCTACTACAGCTTCATCATGGAGTATCAAAACACCTTCCTTCAGCTCCTTGAGGTTTATAGCGAGGTGTTTACATAACCCTCTTCCCCTTACTAGCTTGGTGGTCTTGATCTCCACATTGTACTCCATTGCCTTGGTGATCCACCTTGCCCTCTTTTCATTCAAGTCATGGCTTAGCAAGAAATCCTTTACACTAAGATGTGGCACCATGATGTGAATCTTTCTATGAGACAACATATGTTTGAATTTCTTCAAGCTTCATATGAATACAAGTGCTTTCTTCTCAACATATGTGTACCTAACCTTATAGCCCTCTAATCCCTCTAAGCCCTAGCTAAAAAATGTGAGAGGCTATTCCAAATTTTCACCATTCACTTGAGTGAGCATAGCAGAGATTACCTCTTTATTGCCAAAGGTGTAGAGATTGAAATCCTTAGAGAAGTCCAAACTAGTCAAGGTGGGAGCTTGGGTGATAGCTTGTTTGATACCTTCGAAGCAATCTCTCCTCCTTATTGTCCATGTGAAAATATTATCCTTCCTCAGCATGAAAGTTAGTGGCTTGTCCAATTCAACAAAATTAGGGATGAGTCTCCTAATAAAGTTTATTTTTATAAAGAAGCTTTGCAGGCTCTTCTTGTGTTTAGGCAAGGACAATCATAAGATGGCATGCACTCTTTCTAGATCAATGGTCAAGCCCTTTTCTGAAATGAAATGACCTAGGAGTTTGCCTTCATGGACAATAAACACACATTCATTAATGTTGAGAGAGATGCAAAACCCTCTACACCTCTCAAATATTTTCCTCAGGTGTTTCACATGTTGTCTTTCCTCCTTAGAGAAGACTATCACATCATCAAGATAAACTAACACAATGTCATTTATCAAACCTTGGAAAGCCATATCCATATCTCGTTAGAAAGTATCTCCAGTATTTGATAGTTTGAATGGCATCTTCCTATAGGCAAAATTTCCCCACTTGGTGGTGAACGCTATCTTGTACTGGTCATAATCTTGCACCAAAATTTGATATTACCCAAAGAACCCATCTAGGAGGGAGAAATGTTCACTGCCTGTCACCATTTGGAGAATTTTCTCCATACTTTGGAGGGGATAATGATATTTTAAATATACTCTATTAAGGTTTTTAAAATCAACACAAAATATGATCTACCCATTCTTCTTCTTAATGGGGACCAAATTGGCCAACCAAGAAGAGTGTTTGATAGGAAAGATGATCTTGGACTCAATCAGCTTGGTGAGTTCCTTCTTCATGAGAGGCTCATTCTTTGGATTGATTGGCCTTTATTTTTGCTTAATGGGTTTTGCACCTTCTTGAAACTCAATGGTGTGTTGGGCCAAGCTTGGGTCAAACCCATTCAAATCACCATACTCCCAAGCAAAGACATTGGCAAACTCTTGGCATAATAGAATGAAAGAATGCCTTTCCTCATTTGTACATACCTTCCCAAGTGCAAGCAGCTTATCCTTGAATATCTCTATCTTTTTGTAATTGTCTTTCTTGGTTGACATGCTTGCTTTATTGATCTTGAGTTGGTCATCCTCATTGAAGATGCTCTCAAGAGTGACCAAACCTTTAGGAAGTATATTGGTTTTTAGTTGAAGGATCTGCTCCTCATACTACTACTTTAGCTTGGATTGATTCCTAAAAGTAAACTCAACTTCCTTCTGTAAGAAAAGTGGTATCTACTAGTCACTGTCAAACACTTTCTAATTGATGACATTGTCTGGTATGGAGGGTCTTACTATCACTTTTAAATGGTGCTAATTTTTGTCTTGACTTATTCCCTTGGGAGTGTCAAACTAAGCACCAAATACTGCTAGTCTATCTACATGATTTTTTTGTTCTCTTAGGATGGAAATGATGTTGAAAGTAGTGAAGCTTTCCATTAGGTTCCACACCTTGTGCTTGTAAGACTTGAGAAATGAATTGTTGGTTGAGTTTTGACCTCTCACCTAGTTTACAATTAACTCACTGTCTCCAAAAACTTGTAATTATTTGATTCCTCTTTTTCTTGCCCAATCTAAAACATGAAAAAGAGATTCATATTTTGCTACATTGCAAGTGCAAGAAAAATAGAGCCTAAAAGTTTAAAACTATTTTTCCTTTGAATGTGAAATTAGCATTGTTCCACCACTAGCTTCCAACTTGCTTCTAAATCTATTGAAGAAAAGTTGCCACAAACCACAACTCTCTTGGTTTGTCTTCATCAAATTTGGCATAAAAGTATCTTTTTCATGCATGCAGTAAACTCTAAGACTTGCCTCTTCGATGAACTTGTAAGGATCATGTTCAAAATTATCATTTCCCCATTCATCTAAGAGCAAGTCAGAAACTCCTTCAAGGGAAGATGGTGGGGCTTGGTCTACCTAGAGTTCTTATTCACCAATGATGGCATAGCTAACATTTGCTACCTTAGGTGAGTTTGGATCTAGGTGAACTTTTTGGATAGGATCCAACTCAATCTTCACTTTGGTTCCATATTTGGTCCTAAAAACCATGTAAGACCAATTTTCTGCTAAGTACCTACCTATCTTGGATGTGAAATCCCTAGATAAGCAAAGAGTGAAGTAAGGGGGAACATCTACCACTACCACATCATGGGGAATGGAGAAGGTTGGATAGGCATGGAAGGTTAGATTTAAGCCCCTTACCACTCCCAATGTCTTGGTTGGTGATCCATCCAATTGCAAAACTTCCTTGGTCATTTGCTCATATTGGAGTCCTAGCTTGTCAGCTATGCATTTGGGCATTACTGATGTGCTTGCTCCACTATCAATGATGCAATTATGGACTAAGAAATACCAATAATTAAGGATAGATTTAAAGGAGGGACATTTTCATCCTTATTTTCTTGACCTCCCATAGGAGGAGCCCCATTCACAATCAATACATTATCAGCTTTTACTGGGACAACTTGCTCACTTAGCCCATGTAATTCCTTTTAGAGTATATCCTTTTGTCCTGACATTGCTAAGGAACCCCAAAATGAGATATTCATGTGGAGCTTCTTCATTTGGTCCACCACATTTATTGGAGGGTTGCTCCCTTTTGAGTTCTCCTTGGGGACATTTGTAACTTGGGGTGCAACCCAAGGAGCTAAAGCTACAATTGGCTATCTATAATTGGGAAATTTTTGGTTTACTTGTGATCAAAAATATGCCACAGATACTTGAGATTCCTCCATAGCTCTTTTATTGGACCTGGTGTTGGCTGTAACACAATCATCTTAATTATTTATACTCCCCACATAATTGACTACATAGAACACCCCTTCCAGGTGGTTCATAAGAGTGGAATTAGATTGAGCCTACCTGTTTTCTATCCTAGGTTGTGTTAATGCCTCAAGACTTGAAAATTGGGCTACCTAATCACCTTGTGTGTGCATACATTGATTTGGTAGATCATTAACATAAGCAACCTATTCTTGACCATACCTTAGAGATGGAAAATTATGTTGTTCCTGTACCAAATTATTTTGAGTGGGGACAAGAGCTTTAGATGATGAAGGGGTACTTGGATTATAACTCTGATAAGGACTGACCTAGGTAGTCTGACCTTGCCCTTGATTATAATTTTGAAAAGGAGGTCTATTTGTCTGCTCAAACTATTGGTACCCTTGATTTGACTGATAACTTTGAGCTTGTTGCCTCTTGAGGGCCACTAATTCATTGGTAACACTCTAAAGTAAACTCTTAACCTCATGGAGATAATTTGTAGGGTTAGTAGCTAGCCTTTTTACACTAGTTAGAGGAGCTAGAGTTGGCACATTAGGTTGAGATAAGGGCTGTAGATTAGGGAAGAGTGGCATATGGTGTCTAGGGGCTATCTTTCCTACTTGTACCAAACAATTTTTGGTAGCTATGGCTATATCATAAGTAATGGGTAAAACTTGTCCACCCATGGACTATATCATGACAACAATGTCTCTATTCAAGGCCTTTAAGTAGTATAGGAAAGCATAGCTTGGGTTCAGCCTCACTAGAATGGGGATTTTATCCCAAGTCTTTTAGAACCTAGTGTTAAAATCTTGCATAAATTCATGCATAGATCTTTTCATAGTGGTCAATTGCTCAACTAGAGACAAATGGTCACTTTTCTCTCCAAATCTATTTGTCAAGAGGGTGCCTAAACTGTTCCATGAGCCAATTGAATTCCTAGGCAAGGTCCCATACTAGTCCAAAAATTTACCTTTAAAGGACAAGACTAGTAACCTGATGGCTACATTTTCTTCAGTGACATTATGGATGTTGCAGAGGTTGGATATGTTTATGATATGCTCAATAGCGGTGGTTGGCCCCTCTCCACTAAAGGGAGGAACACTCTTAAGGGTTGTCCCTGGGATTGGGTCATATTGCAGAAGGTTCAAATGACTCTAACCATTGAAGACCACAAAAGGTAAAGCCATGACTGTGATGGGGTTTAACCTGGGTCTTCTTGTGTAGGTGTATTTTATGGTAGGTTTCAGAAAATAGTTTTTTGTGTAATGATGAGTCATCACAAACCTTAGCCTCTTTGTTGAGTTCAAAGGTAGCTCAAAGGAAACTAGTTTGTATATGTATGTATGTATGTCAAAGTATTATCTACCATATCATTGTATTAAAATTTTACTATATCTCATAGATTTCAACACAAGAGTAGAAACAATATGGTAATGAGAAACACATCTCCATGCCCCCAAATGGGAAGAAAATAAAAAGCATTGTATTAGATCTTGACAACACACTGGTTAATGTAATCAACCCTCCTCTTCTATAGTAAGACTTCACAATATCTATCCAAAAACCCCACATAAGTGAGCATACCATAACCTATTATGTGCAAAAAGTGCAAGGATTAGACTGTCTATTCCAATAAATTTCAAAATATGGCTATGAAACCATTGTTTTCACATCATCCCACAAAGATCAACCAGATGCAATCATATAAAAAAATTAAGAACTCAACAAGACAACCATATATGGCCATTTGTATGAAAAAGAAAGAGCAGAAGACTTTTTAAAGCTTGGTATTTATGGATTTCCCAAAAAGATTATCATAGTTGATAATAGTAGAAATAGATATAAATGTCAAAGAGAAAATGTATTTGAAGTGAAACCCTTCAAGGGTGATTAATTAGACAAAGAGTTGGTGGATAATTATAATGTTGTGTAGAAATGCAACAAGTGAAGATGTAAAACAAACCATATGTAACATTAAAAATTCTAACTTATATCCAAGGCAACGTGAACGTGAAAGAATGAAACTTGTGAGAAAAAAGAAGATAATAGTTTTAGAAATGTATGGCACTTTATGTACTATAACTAGTGACCCTTAGGTTTTCCATGATTTTATCGTTTGTTCATTTGAAATGGGAGGTGTAGTGCCTTATTATGATTTTATTGTTTGTTCATATAAAACAACATTTCTTTAAAATTACATTAATGAAAATTTATTTATTTTTATTGATTCAGTTGGTATGGTATTTTTATATGTTTATATAATATATTATTTAATATCATATTTTTGAAAATGAGTTAGGTGTTAATGTACACCAATCTTCATATCCAAATGATATTATGATGTTAACTCCATAACTTGGTATACATCATAATATGATATGCCTAACCCACATAACTTTATATACATTATAGTTTCCCTCGATCCTGACCATACATCCAACCAATCTTCCTAAAAAAATGGTATTAGTCACCTCAAGAATGCATGAAGAGATGAGATGAACACATAAAATTTTGTATATAGAGTCACCTCAAGATTGCATGAAGAGATGAGATGAACACATAAATTTCTATATATAGAGTCACCCAAGAATGCATGAAGAGATGAACACAAACCAAAAACAAGTTGTATACAATGAAAGTATGAGGTTAGTCAAGGTAGACTTCATCATATGTTCTTATATATTTTCATAATATAATAACATCCAACATGGACTCAAAACTAGACACCTTTTTAAAAAATCAAAATACCCAACTCCTAGTCCCTACAAACCAACTTACCCGAATGGTTAGATCAGGCCAATGTAAGTTCTCCAACACACCCAAATGCTCAAAATTACATCTTATGGTATATTTTCATTATTTTAAATATAGTTTATGTTATGGATTAATTGTTAGTAACATTATTATTAGGGTGAGTTTTGATATTTATCGAGAGGTAAATATAATATTGTGTGAGTTATAACTCACGTAGATAGATTAGTTGGTTAGTAAAATATATCATTTATAGAAAAAATATATTCTTGTTGTACCCTTATCTCTATTAACAGGTTAGTTTTTTGTTAGCCTTATTATTCTATAGGAAGTTGGTAAACCATCTTGGCTATTTAATAGCCTATGTATTATTCAAAACATATGCTGAATATAATATAATATATTGGGTGTTTAATATGTCTTTCTCTGTATGGTTTAGCTCTTTATTTACATGAAGTAAAATATCTAATAATCTCATCTAATACCCAACAGTGGTATCAGATTAGGGATTCTAAGAGCAATTTAGTAGCATGGAGTGTTAACTTTTTCAAAAGGGGTTACAACCATTGGTGTATTGCCCCTTTGATGAGATAAAACATCATCAGTGCTCATAGTTGAATGTTATTGACCTCATTCATTACCCACATCTATTTTTGCATTGCTACTTAGTGGAGGTTCAATAAGGATATTGAAATAAATTTCTTTCCAACCATGGTGCCATTCTCTATCCTTTATTGTATGAGATCTACTCATCTAAATCTACTTAGATGTGCTCAGTATAATTCACTATGCATGTTCACCCATATTCATGAAGCTATTTTATTCTCTAGAATCTTTACATTAAAATCATATCAGTTCAAGACTTACATGCTTCATTCAATCTAAGCATCGACCTATATATTCTCTAAGCATCATATAGATCTGAGTGCCATGTGATGGTTGTAACTTAGAATCTGGTCATTACTACTACATATCTATCTTGCATCATTCAAGCTAATAAAATTCCACATAAGCCTACTTAGATAATATACATGATGACTTAAACCAACTATGAATATATGCAAGAGAATATCATCAAGTAGTGACATCACCTGCATTCAAACGTGACAACTCAACTTTGCATTCAACTTGGAGTTGCCCTTCACCTATTGTGATTTATATGTTTACAAATTTTAATATTAGGTTAGTCTAAAAGTCTTTGTTTTAGTATTATTTAAAAAGTAATTAAATAGGATTACTTTTAAAAAAAATTCTAGACTTTGAGTCATAATTTCTTTTGTTTAGTGAGGCATTTTATTAGGATCCCAACATTTTAAATCATGTAAATAGATCAGTATATTTCCTTTTTGGTGTGATGTCAACTTAGTTATATGGTTAGAGTCTTCAGTGAGAATTATATTTCAATACTATGTCATTATAATACATATGTTTTATTTGTCATATTTATTAGGTTCTTTAATGTTGTATTCATTAAGTCTAGTGTCAAATTTAATAAGTGGTCTCTTCACATTTATTTTTAGTATGTCATTGTAAGTAATCATAAAAAAATAAGGTCATAGTTTTTTTCAAAAGTATTTGGGTATTTTTTAGGTGAATTAAGTTTATATAAAAAATGAGTCATTGTCAAAATATTGTAAAAATAAAAAAAATTTGCCTTATGGATGTATTATCAGTGGAAACTGACATCCATAATATGAAAAACCAATACATTAAAATTTGAAAGAATTTTGAAGTAGGATACAAAATAGACACTGAATCAAAAAATGCTCGATTGAAAAAATGTTAATGTTTAACAACAAAGCAATACATTCAGTACCTAAACAATAAATATTTATTGTTTGAGTAAGCAATGACATACTGGAGGATCGAGGATACATGGAGGATGGAGGCTATTCAAGCCTCTCACAAATCATTAGTGACGGGGCCCCAGATGTTTTGATGGCATATATAGTATGGTATGCTTTTTCTATTTTTCCAATGTGTGTGCTTGAATAAGAATAAAAGTATAATTCCTATTTGAGTAATCTCTTTTGATATTTTCTTTTTGTAATCCTTCTCAATTAGAAAATGATGGGAATTAAATATGTACTTGCATATATGACATGGTTTGTGGTAAACCAACAAAACTACTTGGTTAATGGTAAGCCATGGGATAAATCATCATTGGTTGTAGGTTAGCCATGGGATAAACCTTCATTGGTTTTTGGTCAACGATGGAAAAACTATTTTTAAGGTTTGTGATCCTTGGAAAAAAGAACATAGTCATATTTAGATATAGTGCAGGATGATATTCTCCCCATGTTCAAATTAAGGGGGTGCGACTAGGAATAATAATGTTAAGGGGGTGAATGTTATGGATTAATTGTTAGTAACATTATTATTAGGGTGAGTTTTGATATTTATCAAGAGGTAAATATCATATTATGTAAGTGAGTTATAACTCATGTAGATAGATTAGTTGGTTAGTAAAATATATTGTTTATAGAAACAATATATTCTTGTTGTACCCGTATCTCTATTAATGGGTTAGTTTTTTGTTAGCCTTCCTATTTTATAGGAAGTTGGTAAACCATCTTGGCTATTTAATAGCCTATGTATCATTTGAAACATATGATGAATATAGTATAATATATTGGGTGTTCAATATATCTTTCTCTGTATGGTTCAACTCTTTATTTACATGAAGTAAAATCTCTAATAAGCTCATCTAATATCCAACATTTTATAGTTATTTTCTTCAAAATTTCAAAGACAAATCTACTAATCACTCTAAATCAACCTACCCAGATTGATTAAAATTGCAAAGATAAAGGTAATAATCACTATAGGGGAAAAGTCCCAATAGTGGAACATGTTCTAATGGTGGAACAACCAATTGTTCAATTAGGACCCAATAGTTGTAAATATTTTCTCCAATAATTATTTTATTTCTATGTAAAAAGTAAACACATTTAATTATGTTTGTGTAGAATATGCTATTACTAGGACATCAACATTTGACAATAATACATGTAACCAATAATATATAAAACCCAAAATTAAATATATTTTGAAACAATAGTGTTTCACTATTCAAATAAAGTGACATGCTACAAAAAGTAAGTGTCAACATTCATTGATAAAGAATTGATATGCATATAAACCCATAAGTTTTTGTACATATATATGTCTAAATCTGTTCATCTATTGGAATAAAGTGTGTAACTTTTAAATTATATTGAATATAAATTCATTGATTTCATCCCATCATTAAACTCCTCTAATGCCACCTACTTGAACAGTTATGCACAAATTTTGTATTAAACCCAGTACGTACAAAAAATTAATGGTGTAAGGCTCACAATTTAAAAAAAAAACATATAATTCAAACACAAATTTAAATATTACCTCCAAAATTTGAATAATCCCTCCAATTCGAAGCAAATAAATGAAATTTTGAATTTCATTTTGTTACAAACTTCATAAATACAATGCATATGAGACTATCCAATAGTGTCAGTATAATTCCTGTAGACTAAATATTTCATTGTAGCAAAGAGTAGAGATTCTAAGTTACAAAGTAGATATATTCAAACATAACAAAATGTAAAAGAGGATTGGTAGTCTCTAATAATAAGATAACTTGGTAGGGAAGTGATTTCAACATCAATCCAAGGTTGGAAACTAATTCTTGTCTATAATATTATGCTTTAGTCTAAAATAACTCTGAATCTATTTATTTATGAATTTCCATCTCAAGTTTCAATCTACACAATATTTATTAAATGAAATTAAAGTTTCATATCAATTGGCCCTCCCAAAGACAAAATACTGCCAATAGTTAACAAGCATAAAGAGGAGAACATGTTATGTAGTGAAATTTCACCATTACATCCATTCTATAGAACTTAAAAAGAACTAATTATGGGTATGCACTCCTAGTTTGAAACACCCATATACAAAATTGATATATCAAGATTAATTAACCACACATATACTCCTTAATTGAGATGCCATAATATAACTTATACAAAATTCCTAGAGTCATCTTTATGAATTACTCATCCATAGAACTAATTATTGGGTTCTAAATGTAGCCAAAGTGGCAATATGCTCAGAATATTTTCTTTTTGAACTAAATTTTGGGGGGTTTGGTACTGTACAAATACCAATGTTATAAGTACTGCATTTATCTATTGCTGATTTTAGGCTAGGTAGAAATACCTTTAATACTACTATCTTTTAGGCTATAATATTTAAAATTTGATCCTTATCAGGATTTTGATGACAAGCAAAATCCTGAAAATGGGGCTGATTTGGCTAAATACATTAAATTTTGATCAATGATTGAATGCATTGAGATTAGTTAAAAAAGGTTTGAGGTTTGACAATTTTAGGCATTTGGGTGGATTGAAGAATCAAGATTTACTTAATTTGATCATCTAGGTAGGCTGATTTAGAGTGAATAGTAGCTTTACACTCATAATTTTGAAGAAAATAACTATAAACAATATTAAAAACATTGAAAATAAACCATAAGATGTAATTTTGAGCATTTGGGTGTGTTGGAGAACTTATGTTGGCCTGATCTAACCATCTAGGTAGGTTGGTTTGTAGGGACTAGGAGTTAGGTATTTTGATTTTGAAAAAGGTGTTTGGTGTTGAGTCCATGCTAAATGTTATTATATTATAAAAATATATATTAACATATAATAACATATGATGAATTTTTCCTCAACTAATCTCATCTGTTCATTTTATACAACTTATTCTGGTTTGTCTTCATTTCTTCATGCATTCTTGAGGTGACTCTATATACATAAATTTATGTGTTCATGTCATCTCTTCATACATTCTTGAGCTGACTAATATCATTTATTTAGGAAGATTGGTTAGTTTTATAGTCAGGATCGAGAGTAATTAAAATGCATATAAGTTATGTGGGCTAGGCATGTCATATTATGATGTATAAGAGGTTATGGATTTAACATCATATACATCATAATATTATTTGGGTATGAAGATTGGTGGATATTAACACCTAACTCATTTTCAAAAATATGATATGAAATAATAAATTATAGAAACATATAAATATACCATACCAACTAAACCAACAAAAATAAATAAACCTTCATTAATGTAATTTTAAAGGAATGCTATTTTATATGAAAAAATGATAAAATCATAATAAGGCACTGCACCTCCTATATCAAATGAAAAAATAGTAAAATCATGGCAAACCTGAGGGTCACTGGTTATAGTACATAAAGTGTCATACATTTGTAAAACTATAGTCTTCTTTTTTCTCACAAGATGCATTCCTTCACGTTCACGTTGCCTTGGATATAAGTCAAAAATTTTAATGTTACATAAGGTTTATTTTACATCTTCACTTTTTGGTGTATTTCTATACAACATTATAATTTTACACACCTCTATATCTAATAAATCACCCTTGAAGGGTTTCACTTCAAATACATTTTCTCTTTGACATTTATATCCATCTGTATTGTCATCAACTATGAATACATTTTTGGGAAACCTATAAATACCAAGCTTAGAAATGTCTAAATACCTATAAAAACTTGATTTTAAGGATTTTTAAACACTTTTTAGATTTTTTAAAATTTCTAAAGTGTCTTCCTTGATTGAATGGGTTGTGTGGTCCCATCGAGTATGGAAAGATGTAGAGATGGATTACAAATATGGTTAGATCAAGCATTAGTCAATAAAACCAAGAAAAATGCGTAAAGAACTAACAAGCTAAGCTAACCTTAAATGGGGTGTGAAAATGATAATTAAGAGAAAATAAAAGAACTCACATACATATTACCTTCTCAAGAGTAATCCATCACACAAATGCAACTCAAAATGTGATTTCCCCTTGATTTGGTGCTCAAATATTCAACAATGATGCATGACAGATCTCTTCTATCATCTCAAGAACACCAACTAGACTAAGCTCATAATATAAAAATCAATGTTGTGCCTATATTAAAGCTATCCTATTTAAAATTAAGCATAATAAACAACACACACAAATGGCATGTGGAGAGAATTTTGCATAATAAGCTTATATAAATGAAGCTTAATCAAAGTGGTCTTGGCCCTTCTATTTATATATTTTTAAATTTGATCATGATCAACCATGACTATCCATCTTGAGATCAATATGTGTGGACATGAATTAATCTAATTATGTGAATTATATCCATAAATACCCTCATAAATATTTGGAAGAAAGGGGTATTAAAGAGGCATAGGAGACCTTAAAACTGATATTTGTTGGATTTATGGCTTATGGGTGCAACCCCACAAATGATGTCATTTGATGATGCAGATAGTAGGAATTAATTTCCAATAAATAAATATTCAATAAATTCCATGGAATTATTACTTAAATAATAATTTGGTTTAATTTGACTAAGTAAGATTAATCAAATTTTAAGCAATTCTTTGGAAATTGGTTGCACTTTAATTAATCAAACTAATCAGAATGTCATATTACTAGGTCATAATTTGACTGGAGAGGAATTAAAGGATGATTTTAGTTGTATATGGACCAATATCCCATTTAGGATGTTGTTGACACAAAATAACACATGCACATGTTGTGTGCTTCCAAATTAGAAGAAAAGAGTGATCTAGAGCACCGAAATGCAATTTCACCACTTTGACTTGAAATGATTTGATCAAAGTTAATAATCACATAAAATTCATTGCCACATTTAGGGATACATTAGCCTAAATCAACACTTATATATGACAAGCTCTAACCATTTAGTTCACTTTAGTGATTTTGGCCTATTTTATGCATTTTCACAAATTTTGAGTAAGATTGATAATTCAAACACAATGGTGTTAAGAATTAGATATCTACATTTTGCTCCTATTTGAGAAGACATAACAAGACATTTAATGAAGTAATGTATTTTCAAATAAAATAGTTGTCAAGAGGAATTTGGAAGGAAATGACCCATGATGCCCCCTTGAGAGGATAGATAGGGATGAAAGAGAAGGATGGACTCTCAAAACGAGAGAGAAAGTGTGATTAACCTATGAAATAGATTAAATCTATATGAGCTAATATTTTCATGCATTGATTCAAAAAATTATCAAAATATAATTAGAGTATAATGGTCCCCAATGATGAGGGGAAGGGCAAGGATACAATCCAAAAATATTAGTAACACACTTTGAGCACACCCAAAGCTAGGGTGCAAGTTGCATGCTTACAGAATGATCAATCCCAAGACAAGTCACACATTAACATATTACCAGAACAAAGGCAAAAGTATTTATATCTTGGAATTATAATAAAAAGGAGAAACATGTCTCCAACAAAAAGAAAAATATTATTCTCTAATAAAGTAGATTTGATCTGTTGATAAAGTAATTTTACCCTAGTAGGGCAAATTTTGATCATTGATAAAGAATGGTTTGCCCCTGTAGGGCTGATTTAGATTTGTGACTAGTTTAAATGTTATGACGCTATTAGGGAAAGTTGGCAAGAAATATCTCAAGGATATAACCTATGACATAGATTAAAGATGAGTAGGTGCAAACATAGATGTGATGGTGTATTGGTTATAAAAGCCACAAAAAACTAGGCATACAAAGATGTAGAAAGTGATGAAAGAGTTGATAAGAAGAATGAAAATGGCCAAGTTGACTCGACATACATCATGTATCCAAACACTGCCTACATAGTCCAACAGAACCTCAAGACAATGTAGTTCACCTAGAAGTGGGAGAGGATAGAAAAAAAATGACCACTATTTGACTAGACTCATGATGTATGCCAAGAGATGCACATCTTGCATAGAGTTAGGTGTGAGATAAACCATTAGTTCTTAGTTTAATTGGTGCACTTGAGAGCTGATCATCAAAGCTACATTGATGTTGAGACTTGGATCCAAAGTACATATTGCTTTCTATAGCAAAATGAAATTATGCATCATAAGTATGAATAACCTATAATAACATTATATTTCAATTACATTGAGGTGATTCAAATGTGAATATTTATAACTAAGGATAATGATAATAACTACCAAAACTAGAGTTAAAACTATTTACATTTAAATAAAAATAAAAATAAATAAAGAAGACATAAATGTACCAAACTTAAAATCAAGATATGAACAATCATGACTTAAGTAGGAACAAGAATGTTTAAAAACAAAGTAAGAAAAAATTAATAAACAACATGAAAAAAGATACGAATAATCAGGATCCATTTGATAATCAAGATATCCCTTGAAAATGAAACAATAGAACAAGACCAAACAACAAAACAAGAAGAAATAACAAAGACAAAAATGAAGATACAAGAAAGCACAATAAAACACCAATAAAAATCAAATAAACACACACAAACAAAAATAGTGTTAGTGTAGTTTAAAAACAATTATTTAGGCACGTGGACTAGAGGCATTACTTTCTAAAACAATGTAATAATAAGGACACAAAGTTTCCTCCAAATGATAGGGAAAGAACATAGAAGAAATGGGGGAAGAGAAGAAAAGGAAGGGGGTGGCCGAGCTGACTCTAGATGTACAAGACAAATGGATGCTACCTAGATAGTCCCATGGATGTAAGGTCCACCATAAACTTCAAGAAAAATGTAGTTCTCCCAGGAAATGGGATAAAAGAAAAGTGATGACAAGAAAAACCTGATTAATGCTTTAGAATAAATGGGAAGAGGGGAATGGTCTAATAAAATGACAAGCTAGTGGGATAAATACTTGAAAAATAGCAAGAGCATGGGATGATTAAAAAGTACAAAAATTTAAGACCATGTTTTTTTTCTTTTTGTGGATCATTTTATAATGTTTTTGTGTTTTTGGGATAAAATATATATAAAATGTCTAGAGGAACCAACTAATCAAGGATATACTCATCCTAGAGTAGAAGTTCCAATAAAAACTAAAGTAGGCTCCAATGACACATGCTCGTAAATCAGTGAGAGAAAGGCTAGGTAACAATACCTACCAAATATTAGTAAAATAATAAATAATGCACAACATGAGATATCTATGAAGAATCATCTTACAGGCATAAATCTTTCACTGAAAAGGTGTTCGTGTTCACTTGTTTGTAAAAAGTTGTAAAATATTGTCCTGGCTAAACTACTTTGTAGAAATAACATTGAATGTGTTCATGATGTCTATATCAGGATCATAATTGGTTAAGGGATAAAAGATGTTCAGGTTACAATGTCCTAGGATAGGAAAATAATGTGGTTCTCAAAGAGAATGGTCTAGAATAAATGTGGTCCAAAAGATGATGGTTCAGAATAAATATGGTCCAAAAGAGGATAGTTAAAAATGAATATGGTCCAAAAGAGGATGGTCTAGGGTGGGATAAAATGTGTTCATAGTACCAATGGTCCAAAACTTTCTCTATCTAGAGTCATGAAAATAAATAATAGAGTCATAGTGGGATAGTCTAAGATATAATGGTAGGATAAAATACTTCATCATAAGTTGCCCCCAAGTAAGGGGTCTTGTAGACAATGGTTCAAAGCTATCAATCATATAAACTCTTAAGGTATACAATGTTCATGGCCTTTATAAGTTATTCACCATTAGGGAGTAGCTAGTCTATATGCCCATGATCAATAGTTTGCCATGATAACATATGGTCCCAACCAATTAGGTTAGAAATTACCTTTTTTCTTGTATTCCACCTTTGTGCTCTTTTGGTTCTCTTTCAAGACCAAATCACCAATCTCAAACCCCTAAGGGAGAATGCAATTATTTTAGTTTCTCTACAATCTATTTTGATAGGCTTGTAAGTTTTCTACAGCAACTAAATGCTTACCATCAAGAAGTTCTATTTATTGTAACCTTGAGACTCTCTATTCCTTATCATCTTAACTATACTCCAAATAAAATCACAATGAAGGAAACTCGATCTAAATTTGGATAATAGTTTTTATGTCATAAAAAAGAGAGTATGGAGTGGCTCTTGTAGGGGTTTGATGGCTGGTTCGATAAACCTAAAAGGTAGGAAAGATTTGTAAGTGCCAATTATGGCCAACATCATTGACAATCTTTTTAAAAATGGATACAACGGTCTCATTTGATGCCTCAACTTGTTCATTGCCTCACATGTTATATGGTATGGATTTCTTGTGTTTGATTTTAAATTTTGCACAAAGGTATTTTACATCTCTATTTACAAAGGATCCACTATTATTAGATATAATGCATGTTATAATGCCATATCAATAGATGATATGGTAATGAATGAACTTGGCTATCTGCTTCTCAGTGACATAAGTAGGAGGAATGTCCTCAATCCACTTATTAAAATACTTGGTTGTAGTTAAAATATATTTGTGGCTATTTGAAGATGTAGGATTTATTTTTTTGATGAGATCGAGGCCCCAAGTAGAA
This sequence comes from Torreya grandis, assembly GCA_037957365.1. Classification (NCBI taxonomy): domain Eukaryota; kingdom Viridiplantae; phylum Streptophyta; class Pinopsida; order Cupressales; family Taxaceae; genus Torreya; species Torreya grandis. The sequence goes on along the minus strand of JARHVA010000743.1, from coordinate 1,198,926 downwards.
ATTACCATGGTGTCATGATCAACTGTAATGGTAAGGAAGGTGCATGTATCAAATTTCCATGTTGTTGATAAGGAACACATTTCCTCATAAAATTGGAAGCATTTATCTCTATTTTAAGCCAATAATAACCTATTTTGAGGAGATTTTTCACTAAGATTACACCATTGGTATGGGCCCCACACATTCCTTCATGAACCTCCTTAAGCACTAGCTTGAATTCTCTCAAAGATAAACAACAAATTAGCATTACATCATAGCCTTTATAATAAAGCATGTTTCCAAGGAGGGTATAATGGGCTATGCGGCGAAGGAATAGTTTTTATCTGTTATTGGATAGGTTATGTGGGAAAATGTGATCATGGAAATGATTATAATAGTATTGATACTAAGGCACTTCAAGTGGGGGATTGGGACCAGCAATAGCACATACCCTTCTAAATATAGCATAATATGAGTAGGCTATAAAAGATTTTTAATGTAAAACTGATACACTTTAGCACTACTATCAATCTATATCATGGACCCAATTTTTGCCATTGCATCGATAGATCTGTTGTTGGCCCATGGTACTTGTTCAAACTACAAAGATTTAAATTGAACCTTGAGATTATCAACAATGAATTATAGGGTACAAGCTTGTCATCTCTAGTTTGATACTAATATGTGGTTTTATTGATGATCAATTGGGAATCACCATAGACTTTTAAGTGTTGGATATACCACTATATGGCAAGAGGAAGTCTTACAATAAGTTCCTCATAGTTGGCCATATTATTGGTACAATTAAAATTGATGTCAAACACTTTGGGAATCAAATACCCTTGCAATGTAATTGATAATATGTCAGCTTTAGATCCTCTAGAAGTGAATGAACTATCAAAATAAAGTTTTCATTATTCATGTTTCTTTTGCACTTCTTCCACTATCATGATAGAATCATTTGGAAAGTTGAATCTGAGTGGTTGAGTGTCTATAATAAGGGCTTCAACAAGTTGATCAAAAATAACCTGCCCCTTGATAGCTTTCTAATTCTTATACTTAACATCTAATTCACTTAAGAGCATGATCCATTTAGCCATACATCCTGTGAGAGTTGCTTTGGATAATAAAAATTTGAGAGGATCCACCTTAGTGATGATAATGGTTTTGTTATTCAACTTATAATGTCACAAATTTTGGGATGTAAACACCATAGCTAACGCACATTCTCAATAGGTGTATAATTATGTTCATAAGCTACCAGTTTGTGGCTTAAATAATAGACTGCATATTCTTTACCTTGATCATCATGTTGGGCCAAAAGTACCCCAAGTGCATGTTCAGTTACTAAAATGTAAAGAAGTGGTTTTCCAGGTGTTGGTAGTCTCAAAACTAGTGGGTTGGCTAAATATGTCTTGAGCTTCACAAATTCTAATTGACAGTCTTCATCCCATTGAAATATGACCCCTTTCTTCAAGATATGATTAAATGGGTGGCACTTATCTACCAATTGAGATGTGAACCTGCATATAGATTGGATATTTATTTGCAGTCTTAAGATATGTTTAAGATTTGAAGGTGGAGGCATTTCAACAATAGCCTTAACCTAAGGTTGACTTCAATTCCTCTTCACATTATAATGAACCCTAGTAATTTTACTAAAGTGATGCCAAAGACACACTTATTAGGATTCAATAAAACTTTAAATTCAAAAAGTCTTTCAAAGATTCTTCATATAATGTTAGGATGTCAAACACATGTTCTTTATTTATCTAGGATGCCGTCACCATAGTCCTCAACAATATCATGCACATACCATGGAAGATGATAGTCATGATATGCTAATATGTGGATCCAGTGTTCTTCAATCCAATTGGAATGATTTGGTAACAAAATGTTCCCTAGGGCATGGTGAATGTAGTCTTGTGTTGATCTTTTTGGGCTATCTTGATCTGATTGTATCTATAAAATCTATCCATGATGGACAACATCTCATACCTAGTAGTAGAATCAACAATCATGTCAATATTGGGTAGAATAAAATCATCTTTAGGGCATGCTTTGTTGATATATCTAAAATATATAAAGACATATACCCCATGGATTTTTACTAACTAGAATTATGTTTGATATCCATTCAGAATGGTCCAGTGGTCTAATGAAGCTTGTTCTTAATAACTTCTCTAGTTCAGCTTTTACCAGCAAAACAATATTTGGATGCATCTTCCTTAGTTTTTGTTTGAGTGGTTTAGCATCTAGATGAATAATTATTTGATTCACCACAAAGTGAGGGTCTAATCCTGGCTTGTCTAAATATGCCCATGCAAAAATATAAATAAAATCCATCAAAATGGATATAATGTGTTCATGTTCTACTTCAGGGAGGGAAGTTCCAAGGTAAACAATTTTAGGATCATCATATGTTCTTAGGTTCACTTCAAATATGTTTTCCATAAGGAGTGTGGAACCATCTTTAAGAATAGTAGGCAATGTGTGGTCATGATCATCTTGTTCTATTACAGTTTCTTATTATTCCTCCCAGAGCTCTAGATAATGTGATGGATCTGAATTTGACATCTCAGGTAATGGCCAAGTAGCAAAAATCTCTAAAAACTCAAGAGAAAGATGCTTAAAAATTTGTTGTTGTTTTGAATAAATGCATATATTGGATATAGAGCTAGGACTTGATGGACCTTGAGCATCCTTTGGGGATGAGCAAAACTTTCCATCCAAGAGTGCCTAAAATAGGTTTTCACTTAAGGGCTTATTTTTTTTACTTTCGTCTTGATTAACAAGTGCCTCAAAGAGGTTTTCACTTGAATATATCGATGTTTTATCTTTTTTATGACTAATAAAGTTTGCCTAATCTCTAAAATAAGCAAAAGGATTCAATGAAAAATCAAAGCCTTGTTTATGATCACCAATGGGCAATCCATCTCTAAGGCCCATGTATTATACAATTAATTCTTTGTTCTAGAAATCATCAAGGTGTATGAATGAATTTTGTTGATCCCAATCAATGAGTTTAGGATAAAAAATACTAGGGAACAATGAGGTGCTATGTTCATAATGACATTTGAATCAAATAAATCTGAGTCAACAAGCTCATTTAAAAAGATATAATGGGATGATACATCACTACCAAGAGTCTTGTCGCTAGTTGATTCAAAAGAATCACTATCAAAAGTCATGAGGTCACCCCCAAGTGGTATAAATATGAGACCATGATTTAAATTAGGTACTCCAACTGATAAAGGTTCCATGATTCCTTGGGCTCGTGGGTCAAGTCCTTTTCTTATATAATCAAAATTATCCATGATTCGATTAGGGATAGGATATTTTGGATTCTGAAAGCAATCAACAATCCCATCAAAATATAAATAGTCTCCTTCAGTGAAAGCCTCTTGATCCTATTTTTTCAAAGTATCATATATAAATACCAATACCATAGGTGGTTTTTAAAGTTCTTTCTTTTGTTTCCAAACCAATTTGGGTCTGTTAGGGCTCTTTGAAGGTTTGGGTTTACCATTTTTTTCTAGAAACTTAGACAGATTATCAACATGGAAGGCATCTATAAGATGGTATGTGGAAATTACCACATATTATATAACAACCTATTTCACAAGAATTTTGGGAAATGGATCAGCTAAAGTAGACACAGGGTCATTAGGGTTGATACAATTGGATTCTAGTGGATGTGAAACTATATCCTTATTCTTCTTTATAATGAATTTAGAACCTAGATAATAGTTATAATTGCAAAACTTAGCCTCTAGGTGTTTGTAATACTGATACATTTGTAGATCAATAGGAATAGTAACCTAAATCCCATCATGGGGAAACTTAAGGCACTGATGCAAGGTAGATGGTATAACTTGTACTTCATAAATCAAAGGATGACCAAGAAGTATGTTATAAGGAAACTCAATATCCATAATATGTAATGATGTGTGATGGGAAATAGACCCAATAATGATCTGAAAATAAATGGTACCGAATGACTCCTTCTCAACTTTTTAATAAGACTTTATGGTGATCATCTCTAGCTGAATGTCCTTCATAGTGTAGCCTAATATTTGTATCGGTTTGAAGAACACTGTGTTCAGCCCTTAACCATTGTCTATAAGAACCTACTTGATCTTATGGTTTTCACTGATGACCTCAATATATAGTGGGTTCTTATGGCTTAGACTTAGGGTAGACATGTCTTTTTGATCAAATGGGAGCTATCAAAATTAAGACAAATGTCCCACTAATATTTGGAATTGTTCAAGATTAATATCATTGAGAACATTTGATTATTATAAAATGTTGTTCAAAATAGTTCTATGGACTTCAAACGTACACAAAGGATCTAAAATATAAATTTGTGTATAGGTTTTACTTAGTTAGTTCAATAGACTATAAGGCTTTTTAATTATAAGATAGGATGGTTTGGCCTTAAATGGCAGAATGTTTAGCTTTAGATCTGAAGGCACAATGTTTACATTGGGTTCAATGTTGGAAGAAGAGGGAAAGGGGTCCTGAAGGGTAACTCACGAGTGTCTAATTATGACTATGAAACATAAAGGTGACAAGGAGCCATTATAATTAGAAAATGAATGCAAAGGGCCTTAAAGGGTGACTCATGTGTGTCTAGTGGCATTTGAGCAATTTTGAGTCAATGAGGAGCCATTGTAACTAGAGGAAGGGTATTATCCAAAAATAGTGACCCATGCAAATGGAGGTACAATAGAATTATAAGAACATGATGCAACATTATTAGAGGGAGAGGGGATTGACCCTATAATAATGGGTCTAGTATTGTCAGGAGTAAGGATGGTTCATGAGATTCAATAGTAACAATGGCAATATGGTTCACATAAATATGACCCATTGTGTTGCTATAGTCATAAGGCATGTTATTGTAACCCAAGTTGTTAACATGGGTATTATGACCTTGATTTTGATCATGCTGATTATGATTGTGATTTGAGTCTGGTTTTGATTTTGTTGTTGATTTTGTCTTTGGTTTTGATTTTTCTTTGGTGTTTGTTGATTATGTTGAGGAAATGGATCTTTGTAAATTTTTATATCCTAGTTAGTGTCGTATAGAGCCAATTTAATCTCAACTTCACCACTTTCAATCAAATCTTTGATAAGGTGCCACAATTGGATACAATGATAAGCACCATGACCAACAACATGATAAAAGTTACAAGATTCATTTTCCTTGTACCAATCAGGCTTTGGTTGATCTATAAGAAATGGCCTTGGTATAGGTCATATAATAAAGTTAGCTACTATGAAATTTTAGAATACCACCTCAACAAGGTCTCCCAATTTGCTAAAGACTTTGAATTGATTATGGAATGTCCTTCATGGAGGAACTTTTTACGAATTGGTTGGTGAATTAGGGGGAGCTAATTGCACATTTGGAGCTAGTGGAGCCTACACCATTTTTACATGTCTTGATTTAATTACTCCATTCCCTAACATGTTCTTATTCTGATTGAAACCCTTAGGCTTCTCTATTTCAATAGTTTGACTAGGATATTGGGTCTGATTTGACATTTGACCCTATGAATAAATATTGACAAGGCCTTTTTAAATAAGCACCTTATCAATCTATACACCCTTATCTATGATTTATTAAAATGTGATCATGCAAGTAAGCCATCGATTATGTGCCACCTCATGGTGTAAATTATGCACAAAAATGTCCACTAGCTATTTATTTGGCAAATTATGTTGAAATCAACTAGTTAATGCTCTCCACCATTATAGATATGCTATGAATTTTTCTCCATCCCATTGTTTGTCTTTTCACAAGTCAAAAATAGTAAAAAATTATATGATAAGTAGTTGAAGAATGTTTTAGATAAGTTCTTCTAATATGTAACTGATCCCTTGGGTAAATTAAGTATCCAATATAATGCTTTTCATGCTAAACTTCACAGAAAAAAATGAATAAAATAAATGTTATGGTATGCTACCTCTTGGCATAACACAAAGAATCCCTAAATGTGTTCACGAGGGTCACCCGTTCCTTTATATTTGTCAAATTTGGGTGCCTCAAAATGAGGTAAAAAGGGACTTAGATAATACTCAAATTAAATAGATATGGACATATCTCATCAAATTTATACTTCTTGATTCTATTTCTTATCTCCAATCATGACATAATCTCATTCATATAATTCCACTCTTACAAGTTTGGTGCATTTATGGGTGGAACATAATTTTATTGGGGTGGTATGTGCCCTTGTTTCATGTATTTTTGAGGGATATACACCCAATAGTCCATGAATTTATTTTGGTTTTCTCCTTGAGTTGAGTAAGTGAGCCATTGATTCCTTAGAATTTGCTTCCTTGAATTATATGTGTTCTATTGATTTTGGGGAGTTCATGGTATATTTTCCAAAGTATGTGTTGGTTGAGATGAAATAGACAAATTATTTTTTATGATTTCTTCAATATGTACCAAATGTTTTGGTGCTTGGTTTTGTGAAGGAATAAGAGGTTCTTCATGATTGAAAAATGTATGCTCAGTGTCTAGTGAAGCATGTTACAAAACCTCTTGGGATTTAGGTTGTTCAATTGGGACATCTTGATCCATCATTATTGTATTCTCAACTAAAGTTTGCATTGGTTTAACCACATTCCCTTGTTTTTTGGAAGCATCATTGTGGATTGAAGTAGAAACTAAAGATTCTGTCAAGTCTATGATAATTTAGTTTGCATATCATTGACTCATCTTTTTGATCTTGGTGACATGATCTTGATCATGAGGCTTTGACTCTATAATCAATTCATTTCCTTTAATATAAGAAGGTATGTTTGTTTTATAAATGTTCATGAAGGACTATTTTTGTTATTTCTCTCCTTCTCTAACCAAGGTATGCAATTGTTCCATAATAAATTTTGAGGGTGATCTAGCACCAGATTCAATCAACCTTAAGAGGGCTTCATCCTTCTCCTCTTGGGGTTGGTATTTAATATAATCATACTTGGATCCTAAACTTGTGGGAATATCCTCAAAGACCATGAAATTGTCCTAATCATCATAAAGGTGATCCTCCTCATAAGTAGGGTTGTAAGAAACCCCACTATGAGTGTACCTTTAAGTCATGTCTAGAAAGGTTGTTCTCTATGTTTGTCAAGATTCTAAAAAATCTTTTGTAAATGTTTAACAAAGTGTGTTTGATTTCTATAAACAAGTGACAATGTAACAAAGAGACTATAAGAAAAAAGAGTAGGAATAATACCACACAACTATAAGAATGTGTTCACGAAACTACTCAACCTTGGGTAGGGTTAAAATCATATAAATTAGAAGAGGGTATGATAACTCAAATATCTAAGTGTAAACTAGTACACCAAATGTAGGTTTAGAGATACATCAATACTATAAAATTTAGTTCAAATTTGATGAATTAGTATTATAAAATTAGAAAAAATCACTTTAAATTAGGAAGGTGATAATGTGAACTAAAAAACTCAAGATGTGAAAACATGCAAGAATTCCTAAGTATAAAACTAGAATCAAATGGGTAGCACAATGCTGCCACATGGTAATAGGAGGTAGAATAAAATATGTTATACAAATTAGAGTGTAAGTGACGCACAAGATGACTTAAATTCACAATGATTAAATGATGATGAGTCTATAAATGACCTTCAATCCAAATGGGAAATTAAACCCAAGTTAACTCAAACCAAGTGCAAATGGTAAAACCAATTAACATGTTGGTTTAGAACTTATAAAGGTGAAATTTCAAATTTGAATTATCAATGAAGGACTTAAATTATTTTGGAAAGTGTTTTAGACTCAAATGGGTAGCATAACTATGTTATTTAGACAAAGACAAACACAATGTTTAATATGAGGTTTTGAACAAGGCAAAGGATGATCTGGATTTGACCAGCATAATGCTTCCTTGTTTAAGAAATGGTGGACAATAAATGTGTTTGGTTATGATATGTTTTGTTCACAAACAAGTTTTAGACTCAAATCAATACCAAGTAAGAAAAGGAAAAGATAAATACAACTAAGCAAATCATCCTAAGCCCTAAACTGACATGGTTACATCGTATTATTAAAATCCATTTACATATGTGCTCTTGGGAGGATTTTAATTGTTAATCCAAAAATAAAACTACATGGAATAGTAGGGTTTTTACACCTCACCCTTATCCCAAGATATTGTAATGTGACATAGACCTTCGGGTTACTCACCCTGCATCAATAATATGTCCATAATAAGTGGGGTTATTTTAAAACTTAAATTTTCAACCATCTAGATGGTCCTAATCATGGTAACACTAGATATTCCTCACATTAATTAGATCTATGTCAATCAGTTTGTTGTGAAAAGGTATTATCCTTTTCACAACCACTACATCCATTAATTATGTAGTGTAGTCTGATGTTTGGATTGATCATATGTTCTGAGTTGGATTGCCACTAATGGATTTTTATTAACTTCTCAAGAAAATGTCTGTGTAGGTCACCCTCAATTTATATACCCCACTATGAATTGGGGTTGATGAAACCTCAGGTCAAAGCTTCCCTAAAGAACTCATGAAGAGGCTATGAACTCCCCTACATAAGCCAAATTTCATAAAATAAAACTAATTGAAAATGTTTTAGAGGTTGTTTTTAGATCACCCAAACCATACGGATTTTGGGGAGAGCCTAGACAACTTCCTTTTCATGCCTTGGACAAAGGCACAATCACAATGAAAAGGAGCTTCTACTTACCCAAGTTCCCTAAATGGGATGAGGGAGAACATACACACACTCTTCATTTTGCTCAAAAAAATAAGTAATGGATGATTTTACATAAAACAACACACTTTTGAAAAGATTGCAACTTAAGTGAATGTTAGTTATAAGCATTAAATTGAAATGTTGAGTGAAATTCTTGTCCCCTTGGCTTTAGTTTCCAAAAACTTTGAAAAAATTCACAAAAAATTTAAACAAACCATCTAAGTTCCTTTTAAACACCAAAATGAAGGTTCAAGACTTAAATCATGCTCAAAATTTGATCACTTTTCCATGTGGGTCCTAAAAGGTTAGAGAGTTTCCCCCTGATTTGGAACACAATTGATAATGAATCAAGAAAGTTTAAAAACTAGCTCTTAGGTTCTCTATTTTTAAATCACAAAGACTAAAATCGGTCAATAATGATCGATGTCAGTTGAAATAAGACTAATGATAGTCATAAAAGAACCAACATCTATAAAAAATGATCGATAATAATCACCTATAAACCCTTAGTCAAAAAAGATTTTGACAAAAACTTTTGTTAGCCTAAGTTAGAATAAAATCTCCAAAAGAAACTTTTGGATTAGGAAATATATGTTCAAACAAAGACTTATAAACCAAAATGACAACTACAATTTTGAATAAAGCTCTAAAATGCAAAATTATAACCATTTTTTGCCCTATAACCTAACTGATGTTAGTTAGCCAGGACCAATGCTGATTACATAGAACTGACATTGGTCACTATGTGACCTGTGTATCAACAAAAAATGTCAAGAACACATGAAAATGGTCATAAATTTGATTTTAATGATTTTTAAACACTTTTTAGATTTTCTAAAATTATTAACGTGTCTTCCTTACTTGACTAGGTTGGGTGGTCCCACCAGGTGTGCCAAGATGTAGAGATGGATTACAAAGATGGTTAGATCAAGAATTAGTCAAGAAAACCAAGAAAAATGCATGAGAAACTAACATGCTAAGCCAACCTATTCAAATGGGGTATGCAAATGATAATTAAGATCAAATGAAAGAAATCACATACATATTACCTTCCCAAGAGTATCCCATCACACAAATGTGGCTCAAAACATGATTTTCAACTTGATTTGGTGCTCAAGTCTTCAACAATGGGGCATGTCAAAGCTCCCCCACCATATTAATAACACCAACTATACTAGGATCTGATATGGAAATCAATGTTGTATTTATCTTGAATCTATTCTATTACAAATTAAGCATAATAAATAATAAAGACAAATGGTATGTGGGGAGAATTTTGCATAATAAGTTTACACAAATGAAGCTTAATCAAAATGGACTTGGTCCTCCTATTTATAAATTTTTGAATTTGATCAAGATTAACCATGACCATCCATCTTGAGATCAAGATTTATGGCCATGAATTAATCTAATTATGTAAATAATATCCTGAAATACCCTCATAAATATTTGGAAGGGGCATTAACGAGGCATGGGAGGCCTTAAACCTGATATTTGTTACATTTATGGATTATGGATGCCAACCCATAAATGATGTCATTTGATGATGTATATAATAGGAATAAATTTCCAATAAAGAAATATTCAATAACTTTCATGGAATTCTTAGTTAAGCTCATAATTTGGGTTTAATTTACCTAGGTAAGATTAATCAATTTTTAAGCAATTCTTTTGAAATTGGTTGCACTTTAATCAAACTGGTCAAAATGTTATATTACTGGGTCATAATTTGATTGGAGAGGAATTATAAGATGATGTTAGTTACATATGGACCAATATCCCATTTAATATGTTGTTGATATAAAATAACACATGCACGTGTCATGTGCTTTTAAATTAGAAGAAAAGAGTGATCCAGAGCACCAAAATGTGTTTTCACCACTTTGACTCAAAATGATTTGACCAAAGTTAATAATCACATAAAATGCATTACCCCATTTAGGGATACATCATCCTAAATCAACACTTGTATATGACAATCTCAAACCATTTAGTGTGCTTAAATGATTTTGGCCTTATTTGTACATTTTATGAAATTTTGAGTAAGATTGACAATTTTAATATAATGGTGTTAGGAATTAGATGTCTACACATGAAAGGCAACCTTAAGTCCATTTTTCATCAAGAGACTCAGTTCAAACATAACCTTCACCCTACGATGAGGATTAGTCTTCACTTTATAACAAGCAAAACTTAACACTTCGAACACCATTTCCTAACCCTAAAAGCACCAATAGCCAAACATGAAAAAACCATTCATAAATTATTAATACATATATTCATATTTTAAAAGTCCCCTTTAACATACCCTCCTCATGCTATCCAAATTAAATTAACCCTAATTACTTTGCACCTTTGCCCAAATATAACACAAAAAATCTAAAAGCTAATCATTTGAGGATCATTTTAGGTTGAGTTGTGTTCAGTCCAAAACTTAGTATGGCTAGGTAAACATGTAAACCAACTAGGCTCTCTCAAAAAAATAACTCAACAAGATTATACTCTTGATGGCTATATGTCAAGACTGTCAACTAGATTGCACACTAGCATATGTAAAATAATATGTTTATTACTGAATGTTTATTTCTCAATGTTTCTCATTACAGATAGAGAGCCTAGAAGGTTTACACACTTAACTAGCCATAATTCAATATTGTCAACTTTTAGTTTATTACGAAATGTTTATTATTGTAGCTCAACATGGTACAAAATAAGAAATGGAAGAGGCCAGTGCGTAAATCATGTACAGACCCCAAAAAGAGGGGTGTGAAATTGGTTGATGTACCTGACTCTAAGGATGACAATGATGATATGAAACTAATAGAATAAATTATGTCAAATTTTCCTTAAGATCCTCCACCAAATCCATCAAAATATATTGAACATAATTTTAAAATTAATTGAGATAATGTTGGTACATCAAAGAAAGTTTCTTTCATAAAAGAGTAGACAGATGGTGACATGAAACAAATAACAAGGGACATGGACTATCCACAAGGACTATTGTATCCAAGTGGGGTATCCCTCCAAGTACATTGACATCTTGGTTGTGGGGTTTCATAGTAAAAAAGTGCAAGGGACCAAGAACCATTCTAACAGATGAAGATATGGAAATTGTGCAATGGTGTAAAGATAAGACATATATGGGTCACAAGCTATAAATTAGAGCACTAAAGGCTCATATGGCACACATATGTTAAACAAGGCCTACTCATTTAAAATATGGTTTTCCTAGTAGATCTTAGTGGGAAGGGTTCAAAAATAGGCATCTAGATCTATCTTTAAGGACTACAAAAGGCATTGATCATGACAGAGTAGTCATGCTTAGGCCAAGCATAGATGGAACATTTTATGACAACTTTGAGAGTATGTATAAAATAGAGTGGTATGGACCACAAAAGATATGGAATTATGATGAAACATGTGTCTAAGCTGGGATAAATTATGGGGTGAGGGTCCTTGCAAAGACAAGAAACAAGACTTTATCACACATTCTTTCAAAAAGTAGAGAGTGGATTACCATTATTTGTTGTGTTAATGTTATAGGGTAGAGTATATTGAATTTTTATCTTTTTTAAGCACAAAGGTAGTTATCAAACTACATTGCAAACTATGATCCTGGTACATTCATGGTAGCCCATCCACATGCATGGATGACAAAATAATTATTTATAAACTAGCTACACCACTTTGCAAGATTATTTCTAGGTGGCATATGACCAATAAACATGCATATTCTTATATTTTATGGCCATGGTAGCCACTTGGATTATGGCACAATCTATGAAGCAAGAGCATTGGGTATATATCTAATCACTCTACCTGCCCACACTAGCCAACATATAAAACCACTAGATGTTAGTGTATTTTCACCCTTCAAGACCTACTTTAAAGATGAGAGATGCAAATGGATGTATAAGCATCACAACCTAGAAATAAAGAGATCTAAATTAGAAACACTTATCAATAAGGCTTTCAAAATAGCTTTGACTCCATCTAATATTAAACATGGATTTAGAAGAACTGGTATTTGGCCTATCAAGTGAGATGAACTTACCAACGACATGTGCCCTAGTGATGCATTCAGTGTCAAGAAAGAAGAGTAAGAAATAACTATGGAAAACATACTTTTATTGGTTGGATATGGAAGGGAATAAATCCATCAAATTAAGTGAACTTTTAAAAAAATGAACAATAAAAAAGGACTAATTGAAATTATCAAGCACGGTAAATGGTAAGGAAACCAAGAATGTAACTAGTGTAATAAAAAATAGATCCACATGTTGTTACACTTAGTGTTGATTAGGAAGAGGAGGAAATGGTGATGGAAAACATACTTACAATGACTGGATATAGAAGATAAGAAATCTAACAAATTCAATAAGAAATTAAAAAAATGAGCAATCAAGTAAGCTTGATCAAAATGAACATGCAATGTAAGTGTCAACAAATTTGAATATGCATCGAGGGAAGTTAAAAATACATACACAAGTTGAAGAATAAAACAACATACCAAGTCATGTAAGCCAAACACAATAAGCTGTGATAGTTGACGATGGGTTGAGCTTGCCAACACACATTTATCAATTGTAATGGGTGAAATATGCATCTACAAACATGGGGATTGCCCTTGACATCTTAAATGATGATATGTCACTTTTTATGCCATCCCCTCCTTCTACCATTCCAAGTAGAATAGTTCACTACTATGCAGAATTGGAGGAATGTAATCTCAAAGCTACATATTGGGAACTATTGGAAAATTATGTAGAAGACCCAAAAGAACAAACCACTAATAAAGAAATATGAAAGTGAGTGAGTTGTTCATTAGGTATTTTACTAAATCTACCATTTGATATGGTTTTTGAGAGATTAGTTTACACAATAAACAAAACTATCAAGTTGATCAAACAATCACAAATTATTACATCAGATGAGTACTTGCACTTGAATAAAAAGAAGCGCATAAGAAGGATTTAGATGAGATAAAATCAAGGAAAAATATAAATAAAGGAGAGAAAGGGAAAAAAATTCTTGAAGAAAAGAGGGAATAAAAAAAGATAGAAAGAGAGATAAAAAGATAAGGAAAGGACTAGGAGAAGATGAAACAATAATAAGAAAAAGAGAAAAAGAAGGAACAAGACAAACTTCAATGGGAGAAAGATACGATTGAAAAGGAGAGGTAGAGGTAAAGGTATCTAAGCAATGGATAAAATATTATTCCTTCACAACACCCAATCATTTTGTATTTCTAAAACATTTTCAATCCACAAAATGTATATGTCACTTATTTTTAAACCTACATCCCCTCTTCTCCTACAAACCAAATGTAGTTTTCTTCTTCAATCATAATGTGTTTTCCCATGTCAATAGCCATGCATTCACAAGATTTAAAAACCATGCATTCTCCTTTAAGTTAAATAAAATTTACTCATGCAAACCATATGTTATTTCCTTCAACAAGCACGAGCAATGTGCCATGCACACCTACAAAAGAGGACAGAACAATGATTACTTTAAAAGAAGGTAGTGAGAAACCACACAATCTTGAAGAAGCGTTCACTTTTCCATCACTGGTTTAATCTTGTCATAGTAATACTTTTTTGAAGCAATGGTTTGATACTATCATATTAATAGTGGGTTCTAATAATTTTTTAATATGTCATACTATTTACCAAATATATTTTGTAACTTTTTTGTTATATGAATAAAAAACTTGTCCAAACTTATTTTAATATCACCTATTTTTTTCCATTTTAAGTAATCTTTTTTCATTGGTCTCTCTGCTACTAATTGTAATTATTGACCAATTTTGACCCCTAGGCTAAAATGGTTAATCCCTATAGGTTGAAACTTTTTCATAGGGCTCTCTAAAATTTTAGATGGTCACCTAGGTCTTGTAATGGTCTTGTAGTGGTCATATTAATCCTTGCTTGACATTAATTAAGGTTTGGTCTCTTATATACTTGTATAGTCTTAGAGGTCATTCAAGAGTCAATGTTATGTCATGTGGAGTCAAGGTCTTAGCATTGTGATGAGTCATAACATGAGTTGTGTCATATCTTCAAGGTCTTATATTCATGTACTAACCTCCTACCACATTTATCATGTACCCTAAAGTTTATTAAGTAATTATAGGCCAAAATTGAAAAATGGTATGTAATATTCTCAAGGACAAACATTTAAAGAGAGTTTATAATGTTTTTAGTGTTAGAGAAAATTCAAAATCAAAAAGATTGGTAGACCAACATCTAAATATGGAAAATCATGCAAAAGAGGGAGTTTTAAGTCACTTATATGGCCAAGAAGATCTATCTTTAGGTGTAAATGTGTGTAGAAGTGTCTTTTCAACTTACGCACATGGAAAATTAGCTTACACAGGCATTTGTAGGTCAACTGATATAGATAAATATTTAGGAACCCAATCAAGCTGTTCACAAGCTCAAAAAGGATAGAAGTTTTTTCTTGTTTCATGAACATACATAAGATTTGGATAAAATTCTCCCAGGTATAGGAGGGAACCCTCATGGGCATAATATTAATGAAAATATTTCAATATTTGAGGGGTTGAGCTTTATGAACCATCGCTAACAAGATGGGCACTCAAAAATAGCTAGTCAACCTCACAGGCTCATTTTTTACACCATTTTCATGCAATCTAAAGCTCATTGAAGCATGGTGAGTGTTTAATGGGGTTTTTATAGGTATTCATATCCATCCCACATTTTTTTCATTAGACTCACATGTGTGAGCTTCTATGAGATCAAGAAAAGCCTATATGAGACATGTCATAGTTTTCATTTTGAAGTTTTTTGGGGGGTTAATAGAGTTTAATGCATATAATTTATGGTTTGATTTTTTTAACATCTTATAATATCATTTAATCTTCCCAACTAGACTGGTCATTCTATACATAATTCTCTAAATGGCATTCATATCATTAGTCAATTGGACCGTGTATAATTTTTTTACAATAAATGGTTTGAGAAGTCTTAATATTGAATTATCATAGGTGTGCTATGGTCTTGACATATTGAGAGAGGTGATAAATCAATGTAAATATGATCTCAGGTTCAAAGAGATCAAGTTTTCACCATATGTAGGCCTAAAACATAAAAATGTAGACCTACACGTTTTTAAGCCTTTAGGTCTACATTTTGTGAGGAATTATTTGAAATATGCATCAAGGTTTGATTTTGAAAACCTAAATGATAAATATATTACATTGTTTCAATTTTTTTAAAAGTTTAATACTAGTAGAGAGATTGTGGTCATATGCCCAATCTTAAAACACCCTAAACACACCTACAATCAGAATTAGCAAGACTTGAGCAGTCTGAGGCCTTGAGTCAACATGAATAAGATCTGAGATATACATGTGTGATGAATTAAACCTAGATATTTATTAATATACAATCTAATATATCACAATGTACTCTCATTGAATAATCAAGTGTATTGATAAAGTGAAAATGAATAGGCCAGTTATAGGCAAAATATGAGAAAGAATATGCATGGTCAAAAAGTGTTAACATGTTTGTAAAGGGGTTAAATATAAAGGATATTTAAATTAGTTTCAAATGTGTATCAAATTTTAAATTATATAATTGACAAGGCCAAGTTTATAATCTCTATATTCAAAAGACTCTTAGTCAAATCACCATCTACAACCATGTCTAAACGATGTAGGAAAGAGTGTATGCTTGTGGAGATATAAGGTCTTGAAAGAGTTGATAAGGTTAAAAATAAGTTAACTAAGTTTTCAATATAATTTAAAAATTATTTCTTTTTATCATTGACTTGTATAAGAGTTCTAAATTCCAATATGCATTCAAAACCCAATCATAACCTACAAGTTTACCTAGGTAAAGCAGGTTAGCATCAAACTTGAAGAGAGGAGACAATAAACAAAGTGAGATTATATTTTGGGTGAGTTAATGGAAAATTAAAAATATAAATTTTAGGTCATATAAACTAAAAATATGATCAGAGGAAGTAACCCAAACAAGACTCACTTAATCCCTGCATACGCATAGTCAAATTGGCATCTACAAGCCTGCCTAAAATGAGAGGTGCTTATTTGGTTTGAGAAAGAATAGGTCATTGATAAAAATCAAGTCACATTGGAATGGTAATATTATGATATTATTAATCCATATAATACTTATAATCAACAAAAATATGGCAATGTTGATGGGCCTTCTTTAGGCTTGGTAAGCCTAAGGATATATACACAAACCTATATGCTCAGTCATGAGAAGATTTATTTTTTGAGGGTAAAATGAGAACCTAAGGGATTTGGGAGTTTAAAAAATGTGGTTTAGACACTATAATATCATCCATAAGAAAAACAAAACAAGAAACTTTACAATTTTGCTTATGAGACCTATTTAAGCTCTTTTAGGTGTAGGACTACAATTTAAACCATACTTTCTCTTGTTTGGTGTGACTATGATATAGTGCATGGAGTATAATATATTTAAAGGATGGTGAATAGGTATCCACACTTCAATCTCATATCATTATTTATTGGTTTAGTTACCTAAAATGTATGAACAAAGGTTAAGATGGCATAACACTCTTCAATGACATAGTAGAGACCCAAGGACCAGCTTCTTGTGATTATAAATATATGGATAGATTGCATGGAATCTTAATAACTTAGGGATAGTTAAGGACACTTTTTTACTTGAAATTTGTGTCATTTTTTTAGTATTTGAGGCCCCAGGGTTTATAAACAATAGTTAAGAACTTAAACCATTTTAAACCCTTCTAAAACCCTAATAAGGACCTAGTGAGAGAGATTGGTACTTAAGTGATTAAAATGACTTGGATTACTAATAAAACATCTTTTAAATCATTATTAACTTCAAGAAAGTCCTCATGATGACATTTTATTGTACTGGCAACTGTACAAACTCATTAAAGGTTGTACTTTTATGAGGTTTTGAGATCAAAATAGAGTATATAAGATCATGGATAGATCCAAATCATTGAGAGATGTGGATTAAGGTGTATTATATCTCATCAATCCCAAAAATGTGTAAAATTCACCTTGAAATTATTCCTATAGGCTTAGTTGTTGAAGGCAGTGTGAAAAAGGCTTGAGAAAGGGTAATTTATTGGACCATTTCATGGTCTTATACCTACACATGATTTTAGAAGCTAAAAATTGGCATGGAGAATTATCACAAGCTAGGTAAATTTAATTATAATTTTTTTTTTGGTTTTACATGTGTGGGATAAGTATGGAGCAAATTCTCAATTTCTAGGCTTAAATGGCTAATGGAGACCTAATTAGAGAGAGAGAATAGTAGAAAAAGTAAACTTTCACTTGCTTTCAAATCATGAGACATGGCATGGATCTATAATGGGATACTAGCTACTCAAAACTACCCTCATTTTTCTAATATCATTTTTACTTCCTTCCACACATGGAGCTTTGTGTGTTGTTATGGTTATAAGGATTTGAGAGCTAATGAGAGCTTAAGGTGGAAAATGAGATCTTGAGGAGTCATTAAGGATTCCAAAGGATTTGATTTAGGTTTTATATGATATGAATATGAGTTTCATGGAGATATAATGCATTCATGTAGTTGAAATCAAGTTTTGAGCCATTTGGGCAAAGATAGGTGAGTAAGACCATTTGACCTTCAAAACATCTTAAGGAATTGTAATTGTCATTATAACATTAGTTATGAAGACTCTAAAAAAATTCAAGGTGTCAAATATCAGATAGAGATGTAACTCAAGAATAATTTATCACTAAGGAGTACCACTTATCACTCTCTAAGCTAAGAGAAGGGTAGTTTTGGAGAAGAAGATGAGGTATCAAGCAATGAATGTAACTCTTACACCATTTAGGAGATGAAGCATCTTCAGAAGAGGAAAAAATGCCCTTTTAAATATTTTTAGGTTATTAAAAAACTCCATTATTGTTTTTAACTCTTTTAGACACTTTGATATGTCCCTCCTCTACACCTCTCTCTCTCTCCCTCTTCCTCACTTCTCTATATATGCTAGATTTTTTGGCATTGTAAGATATCCACACATTGGTATGGTGAAGCCCTACTAAATTAAAATTTCATTTTGTCTTTAAAATAAATATTTCAAATTTTTTTTAGTTTCTCAAAGTTTTACACAAGTGTGTGAAGTATTTTGTTGTTGAGTGACAAGTGATAGTTTTCTCTCCTTACATTAATATATCTCTTTCATGCTTTGTGTGAGCAATATATCTTCTATTAGGTCATATGATGTGTAGATGGATGCTTTGCGTTGTTTCTAAGTGTAAATAATATTATTAGTGTCCATTATAAAACTTATTATTCATCCAACTTGAAGGATTAATTTTCATTATACCTTCATATTGAAACACTTTTATTAGGAGAACCTTGGGTTTTGAGATTAATTTTGTAAGTTGTCTTCCATAATGCAGGTTCAAGTAGGATTATGGAGTTTACATTAGTGCATCACCTCCATTAGAGTATTTTAAATCTCTTTAAATATATTTTTATTCAAATCAATTAGGTTAGTGATTAGTTTTTGGAGTTGTGCATGGGAGCTAGCTCATAATCTAGAGATTCACTTCTAAGAATTGTTATCCATAGCAGATGAGGTATTTCAATGTTATCCCAAATTTGAGGAGGCTAGATTATCCCTCCTTAGAGTTTATATTTGGGAGATAACATTTTTTGCATGCCTAGTGGGACTTCATGGTCCAAGAAGCTGTCAAAAGTGGATGTTGATCTTGAAAAATCTAAAGTTGTAAAGCTTACTTCATGTAGTATCTAACAACTCCAATAATTATATGCTCTTGGTTATAGACTAGTGAATTAATTTCATGCCTAATGTAATAATAAGATATTATAATAAAGGAATTATTTTTGAATTTTTAGAGCTTACTTACTATTCAGTTATATCAAAGAGGTTTGATAACACTCATCCATATCCAAAGAAATCCTTTGTTGCTCACATACCAATTTGGAGACTCTTGTTGGGTCTAATTTGTAAGATCAGAACACTAAGGAACCTATCATTTGTTGCCTTAAATGGATACAATCCTCTATCACTTTCTCAATATGATGAGATTCCTATGTCATCCCTCAAAAGTGTGTCTTCTTACATGGGAGAATAGGCCATCACTCCTATTGAACACATACAAAACATTGCCAAATTTTTAAAGATACATAACATCATTGAAGAGAATTTTTATATTAGGTTGTTGGATATTTATTTCATGTGGAAATACATTCATTGGTATGGTAATTTGAATCCCAATTCTATCACTTCATGGGACCAATTAGGTGACTCTTTGAGGAGGAGATGGGAAGACACATTTGATCACTTGTCTTTGACTAAGAAACTAACTACTATAAAGAGAATACCTCAAGATGCCATACACGACTTTAATATAATATTTTATAAGACATGGGATGGGATACAATATTGGTAATGCCTATTTCACATCATGTTTTTCTCTACTATCTTACAACTTTAAATAGTGATGTATTTATGATGATTCAAACTATGGGAGGGGATACACTATCTAATGATTGTGAGACTATTATAAGGGTTGAGAATTATCTTATATATATTTGGAATATTTATTCTAGACCACCTATGCCTTTATTTATTGATGTGAAAACTCCTATGCCCACTATTACTCCCATCCCCACACCCAAGCATAAACAAGTTACCTCTAATCAACCAAGCAAGTTAAGTGATGCAAATTTGATCAAAGCTCTTAGAGAAGAGAATCAAAACCTCAAGAGGAAAAAAAATAGCATCAATGGATATCTATTCAAGGTAATTATCAGCCATATTAGTCTTATTAATCTTCTAGACTACTTTCTCAAGGCCACTCTCAAGGACAAGGGCAAATAACTTATATAAAGAAATACAATGGTCAAAATAAGAATTATCCTTAAAATTCAAAATGACTTATACCTATCCAAAATAACCTTGTGCAAGATAATGGAGATTAGCCTTCATGATATAAACCTCATGACTCATCTACCTATGCAAATGAGACATTCAATCAAGATTATATGGCACAATGGGGAACAATGCCTATTGTGACTCAAGAAGATATTCCTAGTGGAGGAGAAAGTAATGGGGAGGATGATCAAATATGAGTTACCTTGATGAACTAATTTCAAGGAGATTCATGTGTAGTAAATTACCAAGGGAACTTGAACATAGGCTAAAATTCTATAGATATAAATGCAAGATCAAAGAAGAGATCAGTTGAAGAGGTACACAGGATAAATAATGGTCCAAACATGAACTCTCAAATATATCAAGGAGAAGGTGTGTCAAGTACAACCCCTATTACTCAGGTAAATTAGAGATTTCATAACATTAAGGCTCCTCCAATGCATCAAGTAACACAAGGTCTTGGTAGTGTTATGGCTACTAGAGGACATGGTAAGGTTGGAAAGTCTCCTATTAACATGGTTGAATAGATGAAGAAGGTTTATGTAGACATCCCAATTTGGGACATATTGTCCATTCTTGGATAAAGAGACCTGATCCAAAATGAGCTCTCCAAGATCAATGCAACACCTAGGCATCCTAGTGAAAGAGGGGCAATTTTAGCAAATAAATTGAAGACTTAGGATGGGTAACCAATGAAAACTAAGAGAGTAGATAAACCTCCTCATTTTTACCTCTCTATAATAATTAGATATTTATTGGTTCATAATGATTTGATTGACAGTGGGGCAAGCACCTCAGTCATGCCCAAAAAAGTAGCTGATAGGCTGAATTTAAAGTATGAGCCAAACTCCAAAGGGGTGTTAAAATTGGATGGATCAACTATAAAATTAGTTGGTATCATCAAAGGTTTGAAACTGAATCCTCATTCTTGTACTACCTTCTTTATCTCACAGGATGTTATAGTTGTAGATGTGCCACCTAAATTTGCTCTTTGCTTGTCAAGGGAATTTACTAATAATATTAGGGGGTAGTTGACTTCAGATTGGTCCTATATGGCATTTAGGACCAGGTATGGTGCTAAGGTTTCAATCAAGTATGAACATTTAGCTAAATTTCATGTGGAACCTTATGTACCTAAAACATCAAACATGAATTTCACTATCACTAAGGAGTGAGACCATCCTAATGATCAAGAATATTTGGCACCTCTTGATGGCATATCTGATCTCTACCTTGATGAGTGGGGAGCTGAGCATAATGGGTTTGATCTATAAAAAATAATTAAAGAGACATGCATGATAACATATATCATTCATGAAGAATGTGATGAGCTCACTGAAGTAAATTTTTATTGTGATTTTTAGTAGGCTACACAGGGCAATTATTTTTTGCATATGGATGATGATGATGCTCCATATATACTAGAGCATGGTATTCAAAATGAAGATGAAATTTTTACTACAAAATAAGAATAAATTCATGGAGACAAGACTTAAGGATAATTTGATGACATTCGGTAGTAGTATCATGCCATAATGAAGGAGTTTGAAGAAGTGATTAGGCCTAATCTTCCACAAAAAAGACATGGGCTTGATGATGAAGTCAATGATGAGTCCAATGAACACAAGAAAGAATGTGAAATCCCTATAAAATAGAGGATAACCTTAGAAGAATATGATTAGATTAAGATAAAACTTTGTGAGATTGAGAAGCATCATATACACCAAGCTGATTTAGATCAACTTGCAGATGTATTTGGCAAACAAGAAGTTAAGATTGATGAATTTAGACATATACCACATCATAGTTTAGATGAATGTGAGGTTTGGAAGAGTTTCATGACCCCTAAGGAGTAGATTAGGAAGTGCCAAGTGAGTATGGTAAATATCAATTAGGATACAATGTCAAACAAGAATCAAAGATATCTAAAGGAATCATTTAGAAGAGTTTTAGGTGATGTACTTACAACTAGTAGAGACTTCAAGAATGGTAAGTCATTTGATAACCTTTATAAGCAAGTTTTCATTGATAAACAATCACCCTATGTTGGTTTGTTCTCATGGACAACAATGATTCTAGAGGCATAAATTTTTATCCTAGTTGACTTCAAGGAGCTATTTCACCACGTCAAACATGTTTTGAGGCCTTCTATATAATAGGTTATTTATGTTTGTTTTCCATAAGTGCTTGGCACATTATTTTTGTGTGAGTTTATTTTTGAGTGTCTTCCCTAAATGCCTTTGGAATGTTGTCTTGTTTCTTTTTGTGTGGTTTGGTGTGATTTTGAGTTTTCAAAATGTATATCAGTTTTAGATTGTATCATAAGAGTGACTCCATTTATCAATGGAAGGATTATGCCACTGATCTATTAACATTATAGGTATATAACCCCTATAAATCACCAATTTGTTGACCAATTTTAACCCCCAGGACAAAATGGTCAACCCATATATGTTAAAACTTTTTCATAGGGATATCCAAGCTTATAGATGGTCACTTAAGTTATGTAATGTTCTTATAGTGGTCTTCAAATGGTCACATTAATCCTTGTTTAGCATTGATTAAGGTTTGGTCTCTTATGTACTTGTATAGTCTTAAGGATCATGAATGAGTCAATATTGTTTATCATGTGTGGTCAAGGTCTTAACATCATGATGATTCATAACATGAGTTGTGTCATATTTTCAAGGTCATATATTCATGCACTAACCTTCTACTATGTTTGTCATGCACCCCAATGTTTATTAAGTCATTATAGGCCAAAATTGAATAATGGTGCATAATTTTATCAAGGAAAAACATTTCAAGAGAGTTTATAATGTGTGTAGTGTTAGAGAATAGTTAGATTTAGATAAATTGGTAGATCAACATCTAAAGATGGAAAATCATGCAAAAGAGGTAGTTTTAAGTCACCTATACGACCAAGAAGATCTATCTTCAAGTGTCAATGTGTGTATTAGTGTATTTTTAAATTACCCACATGGCAAATGAGATTACATAGGTTTTTATAAATAGTTAGGGACCTAGTCGAGCTCTTCTTAAGCTTAGGAAAGACATAAATTTTTATTTGTTTTATGAACATATAGAAGAGTTGGATAAAATTATCCTAGGAATAGGAGGTAAGCCTCATGGGATTAATATTCATGAAAATATTTTAATTTGAGGTTTTAAGCTATATGAACCATCACTAATAAGATAGCCAGTCAAAAATAACTAGTCAACCCCATAGGCTCATGTTTTACACCATTTTCATGTAGTCTTAAGCTTGTTGAAGCATGGTGAGATTTTTAGGGGGTATGTATAGGTATTAAAATCCATTCCACAATTTTTTTCATCAAACTCACACGTGTGAGCTTCCATGAGATCAAGAGGCTGAACCTTCATAAATCATGTCATAGATTTCATTTTGATTGTTTGTGAGGAGTTGATAGATTTTAATGTATAAAATGGATGGTTTGATGTTTTCACCATATTATCATCTCATTTAATATTCCAAACTATACTAGTCATTTTGTACATAATTCTCAAAATGGCATTCATATCAGTTAATTGGACTGTGTATACGGTGTTTGCATTAAATGGTTTGAGAAGTCTTGATCTTGCATTTTTATAGGTGTGTGATGGTATTAACATATTGAGATAGGTGAGAAATAAATGAAAATATGATTTTAGGTTCAAAGAGATAAATTTAACACCATGTGTAGGATTAAAACATAAAAAATATAGACCTACAAGTCTGAGATTAAGTTAACACAATGTGTAGGCCTAAAACATAAAAAATGTAGACTTTAGGTCTACAGACCTGTAGGTCTACATTTTTTGAGGAATTGTTTGAAAAATGAATAAATATTTTATTTTTAAAACCTAAATGATAAGGATATTATAGTGTTTCAACATTTTTATTGGTCCAAGACTAGTGGAGAAGTTGTGGTCACAGGCCCAATGTCAAAATTCCCTAAACACACCTACAATCAGAATTGGCAAGACTTGAACAATTTGAGACCTTGAGCCAACATGAATAAGATTTGAGATATACGTGTGTGATGAATTAAAACTATATTCAATTGTAGTTGAATATATATTCAACTACAATTGAATATCACACACACACACACACACACACACACACACACACACACACACACACACACACACACACACACACACACACACACACACACACACACACACACACACACACACACACACACACACACACACACACACACACACACACACACACACACACACACACACACACATAGACACACACACATTCAACTACAATTTAATATATCATAATTTACTCTTTGGACAATAAATTGCATTGAGAAAGTGAAACTGAATAGGCCTATCATAGATAGAATATGAGAAGGAACATGCATTGTTAAAAAGTGCTAACATGTTTTTAGAGTGGTTGAATGTAAATGATATTTAAATGAGTTTCAAATTTGTATAAAAGTTTCAATGATCTAATTGACAAGGCCAAGTTTATAGGCTTGATATTCAAAAGGCTCTCAACCAAATCACCATCTATAGCCAGGTTTAAATAAATGTAAGAAAGAGTGTATGCTTGTGAAGATATGCGGTCTTAAAAGAGTTGATAAAGTTAAAAATAAGTTAAATAAGTTCTCAATATAATGTAATTTTATTTTTATTTTTCTCATTAACTTGTATAAGAGTTTTAAACTCCAATATCCAGTTAAACCCCAATCATCACGTAGGGGTTTGCTTAGGTAAGTAAGCTATTTTCAAACTTGAAGAGAAGACACATTGCACATAGTGAGATTGGAATTTAGGTGAGTGAATATACAAGTCAAAAGATTCATTTGAGGTCATAGAAACTCAAAATATGATCAAAGGAAGTGACCCAAACAAGACTCACTTAAACCCTGCATACACACAGTCAAATTGGCATCTACAGGCCTACCTCAAATGAGAGGTGCTTATTTGGTTTGAAAAATAATAGGTCATTGAGAAGAATAAAGTCACATTTTAATGTTCCTATTATTATATTATGATTCCATATAATCCTCATACTCAACAAAAAAGATCGTAATGTTGATAGGCCTTATTTAGGCTTGGTAAGCTTAAGGCCATATACTTGGACTTGTATGCACAATCATGATAAAATTGATTTTATGAGGGTAACATGAGAACATAAGGGAATTGGTATTTGAAAAAATGTGTTATAGACCCTATAAGATCATTCATAAGAAAAATAAAATAAGAAAAGTGATAATTTGGCTTATGAGATCTCATCAAGCCCTTCTAGGTGTAGGACTATAGTTCAAACCAAACTTTATCTTGCTTGGTGTGACTCTAACCTGGTGTATGGAATCTAATGGATTTAAATTATGGTGAATAGGTATCCACACTTCAATCTCCTGACATTATTTATTGGTTTTGGTCCCTGATGTGTATGAAGAAAGGTAAAGATGGTAGAGCACTCTCCAATGGCATAACAAAGACTCGAGGAACAACTTATTGTGATTAGAAATTTATGTAAAAATTGAATATGAACCTAATCACTTAGGTGTATTTTAGGAAACATGTTTACTTTAAATTTGTGTCATTGGTTCAAGAGTTGAGGTCATAGGGTTTATGAACGATCGTTAAGAACTCAAACTAATTTAAACCCTCTTAAAACCCTAATAAGGAATCAATGAGAGAGATTGGTATTTAAAGTGATTGAAATTATTTTAATTAATCTTAAAACCTATTGGAAATCATTATTCACTCCAGGTAGGTCCTTATC